>CM062811.1:342945579-343545579 GCA_031772625.1 Pinus tabuliformis | reverse complement strand
TTCTAGCCCCAAATAGTAATGCATCAACCCTAGATCCTTCATGTCAAATTCTGCTTCTAATTGCTTCTTACATTCTTCAATTCGACCTTCTACACCTGTCAAGAGAAGATCATCTACATATAGAAGAATGATTACCGGTTCACCCTTCACAACCTTAATATAAAGGTTCAGATCAACAGAACTCTTTGTGAAGCCTAATCTCTGAAGGTATGCATCCATCCTATCATACCCTTGGTGCTTGTTTGAGGCCATATAATGCCTTCTTCAATCTGCAAACATATGCCTTTCTGCCTTTAACTTCAAATCCCAAGGGTTGTTCTATATAGACTTCCTCATCAATTGTGTCATTCAGAAATGCAGTCTTGACATACATTCGGTGGATGTTCCATCCCATCGATGTTGCCAAAGAGACCAACGAACGTATAGTTATATAACTTGCTATCGGAGCAAATGTCTCTCCATAGTCAATGCCTTCAAATTGAGAGAAACCCCTAGCCATAAATCTTGCGATATATGTATCAATACTTCCATCTGCTGCATGTTTGATCTTAAAGATCCATCTGGTAGTTACACAGATTTGTCATCAGGACTAGGCACGATCCCCAAACTCCATTCTTCATTATAGATTGATATTCTTCATTCATGGCATCTTTCAATTCTTGATGATTGACAACTTCTTCAAAAGTGGATGGCTCTTCTTCTATTAATTTTTTCATGTAGGTTGCATACCCAAAATATTGTTTGGGCTTCTTGCTTTCCCTAAATGTTCCTTGAGTTGCTCCATGACCTTCTACATCAAGTAGTGTTGACTTCAACCAATTAGGTCTCTTTCTTGATTCAGGGATGACCACAGGTTGAATAGGTTCACTGGGACCTTCATCTTCATGGTGAGATTCTTCTTCTTCCCTGTCAACTTCTTCAAATACTGGAAGTTCTTCATCATCAGAGTCCATGGGAAGTTCCTTTGATTTCTTGAATGCAATACTTTCATCAAATATGACATCTCAACTGACTTCTATACGGTGTCCTCCTTTTATGTAGATTCTATAGGCCTTAGAGGAGTTGTTGTAGCCAACAAATGTTCCTCTCATGCCTGATGGATCCAGCTTCTTTCTTTTGTCCTTCAGTATATGAATATATACAAGAAAACCAAAGATTCAAAGATGATCTACAGTTGGTTTCTTCCCAATGAATACGATTTCAAGAGTTATGTTATCAAGTGACCTGTGGGGACTTCGATATTGAATACATACAATTGTCTTCATGGCTTCTCCCCACAAAAATTTCGGTAGATCTTGATCATACAACATTGCTTTTACACTTCCATCAATGGATCGGTTCTTTTGCTCTGCAACTCCATTTTGTTCCAAATTATATGGGACTATCAGTGCCCTCTTAATTCGAGACTCCTCACAAAAAGCTATAATTTCCTTGGATGTATACTCTCCTCCATTATCGGATATTAGTATCTTGATTTTCCTTTCTATAAAGTTCTTAGCCTCAACTTTGAATTCTTGAAATTTTGTAAATACTTGATGCAAAAGGTCCCTTCGATCTGCCTTTTGGGCCTTCCTTTGACCTTCGTTTGCCTTTCCCTCACTTCTGGAACTTGAGGATGACCCTTGGTGACCTTCGCTTGACCTACTTGTCTTCTTTTCTCCAAGATCGAACTTGTAGATAGAAACCCTAGGTCTGCTGCAGAAACCCTAGTTCTCCTTATAGCACACGTGAGAGAGAAATAGCCCAAACAAAGATCTTCTTCGTCTTCTTCCTTCTTCGTTGCCTTCCTCTTCCTTCTTTGCTAGAATGAGAGATGAGTGAATATATCTCAAGGAGGACGAGTTCCCTCCTATATATAGGCTCTTCAAGGTGGACGTGCCTCTTCCTTTTAGGCCGACTTGGTCTTGGAGGGTATCTGGACACCTTTTAAGACAAAAATAATTTTTTTTACAAGTTACAATGTGCCCAATGGGGTCTTCAACTTATGTCAATGACTCTTGACTTCTTGACCTAGGACAAACCCTGGAAGCACCCAATGGGTGCTTGACCTATAAAATAAAAGACCTTGAGCATGAAACACATGCTCCAAAAATAATAAAATAATTTTCTTACATTTTACACTTTACAAGAATCAAAATTATGAAGACCGAACCTATGAAGACTGAACCTAGTTACACATTTTTCAACAGTGGTAACGAGACCTAAAATGATAGTGAGGCTTTATGTAACAGCCCTGGTGAAAATTCCATGCAATAAAAGTTAATAAAGGAAACAGAATAACCACGGTTATGGGACACTTATTCCAAGCTGAATGGTGGGAAAATCATCCTAGTGGGTGTTCATTTCAGTTACTATGGATAAAAGAAATTGGCAAAGGCAAAGAGGCATTAATTGGCATTTTATTTATGAAAATAATGGAAATTAGGAGAAAAGGAAGGTGAAAGGTCACAGGTCACATGTGAGGAGGAAAATGAAGGAAAATAAAGGCCTCGTTGATAAAAAGGCTTCTAAGGATCAGTTCATAGACTTTTGTCAATTCAGTTTTGGAGCTCTCTCTCTATTCTCTCCATCTCACACTCTTGGACACTTATAGTTTCTTGGAGCACTTCAGCATTGAATCAACAAAGGCAAAGAGGAAGCAAAAGATCAAGCAAGACAGAGCGGGATCAAGCAGCTACAGCGGGTTTACTTGCAAGTATCAATTTGCATATGTGATTTCCTTACTAGTTTTGGCATGCATGGTTATGCACGTGTGTTCTTGGTTCTCTTGTTGTCATGGGCATGGGTTTTCCCAGGTGTGACAGTGTTCTCCAGCCTTGCCTTTCCATTTCCGGATAGCCATGGTGTGATGGAGTTCTCATGTTTTGGTTGAGTTGGATTGTCGGATGGATTCGAAGCTGAGTGAAGTGGATCTCTGAATGAAAGAACACATGGCTTAGTGATCCTTGAACCTGATTATGGATTGCGGTAAAGCCATTGGCCTAGTGACCCCTGAATTGCATTGTGGTTTGCGGTAAAGTCAAGTATTGTGTGCCTCGATGAGCCTAGGAATCCTCGACCAATGAATGGAGGGATATACGATAAAGCCTGGAGGTTGTTGCCCTTGTTCAGGCCTAGGAATCCTTACCAGTGAATGGCGGGATATACGGTAAAGCCTAGAGGGTGGTGTCTTGATTATGGCCTAGTGATCCCTGGATCAGACTATGGATTGCGGTAAAGCCTAGAGACTAGGAGACAGGAAAATTTCTCACGGTGTAGGTGGAGAAATCCGGTGGCATCCATGCTTGTTTATGGCCTAGTGATCCAGTGAGGATTGTGGTAAAGCCTGATTCTATTGATGAGGGTGAGGTGGTTTAGCCTCAGGAAGCCCTGGTTGGTTCTTTTGGTTTGAGTCCCACATTCATGCTTGGAATATGGCATGGGGGTGATTGGATGAAGAGAGATTTGGCTCAACCAATCTATGGTTGGGTGGAACGTGGTAGTCCCATACCGGGTTGGCTTTTGCATTCATTAATAAGAGTTCTTTCCTTGGTATTTTCTGTGTAAAAGTATTGGATTATATGTGGCATTTATGGTTGTTGTATCCTCATTATTTCTATTGTTTATATGTTGGTTATGAATATGTTTTATGACAGTGAAAATGTATGGTTCTCATCATGTTTTGATTTGTAAATAGTTGAGCAATGAATCTATGACCTAATAGATGATAATGCAGTCAATGTGATAAGGCATCAATGCTTCTTAGCGATTCTCAGATAAGTATAAGACCCCTATGCTCATATCTGTTATTATGACCTATAGAATGTATATTTGTGACATGTTTGACGAAATGTCTGTCATGGCTAGTAGGGGTCCAGTCAAGTCTTTGTTCAAGAATTTTCATTGGCATCATTGTCTCTATGTTTCTTTTCATTTCAGTAAATTACATGAATTTCTAGGCAGTGACTCAGTCCCCTTAAATCTCGCAATCACTGGCATAGCACTAGCAGAAAAAGGCTACAGTCGCACTCAGGAAAGCTCATGGGAGCAACTAGGACCCACAGTTGCTTGGAGGGCTTGACAAGGAAGCGACTGGGGCTCTAGGTCCTTGAACTATTGAGTTGCCTCAAGGGTTGGTCACGTGGAAAGGTGGAGTAGCTCCTGAAGGTTCTATAGGATGTGTGTATGGTCAGTTTGGTTGTGTTTTGTTGGTTCCACTTCCTTAACGTGACCTAAGAGGTTGAATCAGATCATAGTAGCCTCTCATCAAATGTTTATCCCGATTGGCCGATTACTTGGGTAAGATGTGGTAGGAGGGTGTTACAAAGTGGTATCAAAGCGGGTTTCGTTCTCTTTGAGCAAATGTTTGGTTTATGTTCTCTTTGGGTGTTATTTGATACTACAGAGTGGTATCAAAGCATGGTTCAATAGTTGGATTAGATGGGCGGAATGTGTTTATCATGCATACATGTCGGTTACATATGTGTTCTTTATGTTTGTGGACTATGTGCATGTTGTGTATGCATGGTGGTAGTCATTGTCACAGTTGTGTCGCCATGTGGAAATTGATGATGTTATTGTTGGGATGTTTTATTCATGAATGCATATCAGTTGTATATGCATTTGTTATGCATGCAATGTCTATATTTTGTTATGCATGCATTGTCATGGTTATGGTTATGCATGTATAGTAGGTCAAACATGCATCGTGAGGTCACTGTGTGCAATTAGGTCATCATGATGCTATTGGTATGTTATGATGTTAATATGTCGGCTGGGATAGAGCAAGGGATGCAGATCATCAAAGCGAAGTTGCAGCATTAGACTTCAAGGTAAGAGCAGATCGTCATATAGATTTGTATGTTTGGCATGCAGGTATGTAGTTAATGATTGTTATAAGCATTAGGGTTACTTATATGTTTGTCATTCTATTATTATTGTGGTTATATGTATGGTAAATGCTAATTGATCAATGTAGTCATATGTACATGCGTTGGTTAGTCATGCATGGTATTAACTTGATGACTATGTTATATGTTGTTAATGATTATGTTACATGATCAACTTGTTGTTATTTGTTAGTTAACTTAATGATTATGGTTATTGCCTTTAAGATCTTGATGTTATATGTATCATATTAATTTGGATTGGCCTATGCAAATGGTTAGGGTTATGACATTCAGATATGAGTTAATATGTTGTGATATTATGTCATACTAATTTAGATTAACTGTGCATATGTGATCGTTATGCAAGAATGACAATTATTTATGAGTTTATGATGTGAGCATGTTAGCTAGTTATTGTTATGGATATCATGACCACCTTTATTTTGAGTTGATATGTTGTGAAGTTACATCATGCTAATCTAGATTGATTGTGCAAACAAGATATCCTCCCCTAAGATACATTAAGGTATGAGTTTTTCTTATGTCATCTACTTGGTGCTCCACCGTTTGATTGTGTCATCTATATGATGTTTGAGTGTTTGATGTTTATTATGTTGTCTACTTCTTGTTTGAATGTTTGATTAATTGCATGATATGAGTATAAGGTTGCATGAAGAAATAATCGTGTTTTAAGATGATCGTACTAACAGAATATGTGTTGAGACAACAGATATGTACTTGAGTGTAAGTAGGCGATAGTTGTAGCATTATGTCTAATGACTATGACTTGATTATGACATGGTTGTTAGTCTTGGTAAAGGTCAGTTTCAAATTGATGGACATGATGTAACAGGTCACTGACATGTGTGAACAGTGGCAGGGAAACATGCTTGGCATTAGCTTGACAAGGTAATAGCTGATTTGTTATATAGCTAACAGTTGGGTGATGTGACAGTAAGTAGTAAGACTTGATTGCAACAAGGTAAAAAGGTAAAAGAAAGGAATTGGGTGAGAATTCCTTTGGCTATGTTTGGAAACCGAAATTCCAAACAAATGAATGCTTTGAATATAGGAAATCTTCTCAACCTAGATTTTGTCCGACATTATGTGGATATGTTATATTCCTAAATATGTATTTGACAGATATATTAGCTAGTTTCTAGTTATAGTTGGGTTCGTCAAGAGAATTGGAATCCCTTGAGGAATGATATCTACAGGTGTCCAATGTGGCAACGTGCTTGGCACATCAAGGTAAGGTAACCTGTATATTGTTATATTTATCTATACACTGATAGTTATGTGTTTACGACAATACGATGCAGGGAATTGCATGGCAAAAGAGACTTTTATAAAATCTTGAAGAAGGCTTGGTTTGAGCTTTCCCTTGGAAGCACTAGGAACCATGGGGATTGAGTCATGGTGTTTGTTGTTAGTCTTGTGTTTTTTGTCTCTTGTGATTTGTTGCGCTCGATTGCAGCTTTGTTTATGTCTAGTGCATAATCATGCCACTTTGTTTGTGATGTCGTATTGCTATCAGTTTTTCATGGTTTTCTTCCTATTTGTTCTTGGTCTTGTCTTTTATGTTTTGAGGGTCTTGGGGATTGGTTGGAAAAGATAAAGTAATGGAACTTGGGGAGAGTTGAATGAAACCTAGCAAGTAATGTAAGACCCAAATGAAACTTGGTGCATGAGTAATGGAAGCTAAAGGTAAGAGTATGACAGTCGGTTGGTGTTATGGTATGTTCTATGCTTATAACAGTTTACTTCTTTTCTTGTTATTTCATATTAGCAATCACATGTACATAAAGTAAAGTGCATATAGAACATTAAACGATTGACAAAAAACAAGCCAAGACAAGAGACACAAGATGTGGCGGCTAGCCGAGGGCAAACCCCACAATGTGTGGGGAAACCCTTTGATCAAATCTTCTTTTATCTTCAATAATTCAGCAGAGAGAAATAGTACAATAAATCTGATTTATATCAGCAGTAGCAAACCCTAGATCAGCAGCATCAGCATCAGCGGCTTCATCATCAAACTAGGGCAGACGATATCTCACAAACCGACCGTCGGATTGGCTTGATTCCACCACCAAAAGTTGTGGCTTCCAGAGGAGGTTCAGATGAACCTACAGCGCAGTTCAGATGAGGAGATCTTCTAATCCACGCAGGTCAAACTTTACTTTTGCAGTTGCAGCTTCAGTTTCGGCAGCTTCTGGCTTCAAACTAGGGCAGTGGATATCTTGCAAACCATCCGTCGGATTGACTTGATTTCACCACCAACAGTTGCGACTTTCAGAGGAGGTTCAGATGAACCTACAACGCAATTCAGATAAGGAGATATTCTAGCCCATGCAGGTCAAACTTTATTTCTGCAATTGCAGCTTCAGTTTCGGCAGCATCCGGCTTCAAACTAGGGCAGTTGATATCTTGCAAACCGTTCGTCAGATTGACTTGATTCCACCACCAAAAGTTGCGACTTTCAGAGGAGGTTCAGATGAACCTACAGTGTAGTTCAGATAAGGAGATCTTCTAGTCCACATAAGTCAAACTTTACTTCTGCAGTTGCAGCTTCAGTTTCGGCAGCTTCTGGCTTCACATGTGTGAGGGAGAGACCCTTTTTTGCGCAGTAGAGAGAGAGAGAGAGATGTGATGAGATAAGTGAGTCCAAATGAGGAAAATTCCTCCTATATTTATACACAACGTTGGTGTTTGAATAGATGCGACTGTTGGGCTTCTGAGCCTACATGAGTTGTAGGTCGGCTTGATAATAATTCCATAATCAAAATAAATTCATATCTCCATGAATACTTATCGGAATCAGATGATCTTTATATCAATCGTACACCTCTCGACGAGAGGAATCTAATAAAAATATTATCAACCATGAATAAGATGACCCACATGAAGTTTTTCCCTAGTTTCCAATTTTAACAGTTGGACTGGTTGGGTCCATTGTGATAAATGGACGGTGGCAGTACAGACATGAGAAAGGTAATCGGAAAGGTAAAGTAAATGGATTTGAGGCGCCAGATGCCTTGGTTATGTTGGAAACTGTTGTTCTCAATGTTGTGCATGGATAAAGGGCATTCTCTTAACCTTGACCTTATGCTATTTGGTAATTATGTTGTGATCATGATTATGTTGATGTCTATATATGTATGCATGTATGTATGTATGTCATGTTTGACAAGGTTGTCATGTATCATGATTGTTTAATGCTAATGATTATATATATATATATATATAGTTGTGTGTGTGTGTGTATGTATCTATGTATCTATGTCACTGTCTGACAGAGTTGTCAAGGATCATTCTTGTGAAGCAGTGATTGCTTATTCAAGTGAATGGCATGAAAGAGGTTCCTAGTCTTATGGGGAATCAAGTGGAAAGAGTAGCCTCGACAAATTTATGAGGTTAGTATCATGTGAATATGAGTCTATATTATGTGTTTATACTATGCCTATGTTTACGTTATGGACAGGTAATGTTGAGAGATACATCAGAGGAATGAAAACAGTGTGATACGTGGCATGCTAGGATAAGCATGGATGGCAGAGAGACACTGGAAGCAAGGTTGTTTGGTAGAGTTAGTGTATGGTATATGGATGTGCAATACTACTATTGTGTATATGTTGTACATGTTGTACTTGTGATGTTGTGTACATGCGGTTTTGTGTATATAAGATATTGTGTATATGTTGTTTATGCAGTGCTATGTACAGATGGTGTTGCATACATGCAATGCTATGTACAGATGGTATTGTGCACATGTTGTTTACGCAGTGTTGGGTAGAGATGGTGCAATGTACATGTTGGATATGCGGTGTTATGTACATATTGTACTAAGTGCATGTTGGATATGCGGTGTTGTGTACATATGGTGCTATGTACATGTTAGATATGTGGTGTTATGTACATATGGTGTTGTGTGCATGTTGTACATGTGGTGCTATGTACATATGGTGTTGTGTGCATGATTGTACGTGTGGTGTTGTGTACATGTTGTACATGTGGTGTTGTGTACATGTCATGCATGTGGCTCTGTGTACATGTGGTGTCGTGTACATGTCATGCATGTGGTGTTGTGTACCTGTGGTATTGTGTACACATTGTACAAGCGACGCAGTGTACATGTGATGTGTACACGTTGTGTAGGTGGTGTCGTGTACATGTGATGTTGTGCACACGTTGTGCAGGTGGTGCTATGTACAGGCGATACTGTGTACATGTTCTACATATGGTACTAGTGTATATGTGGTATTGTGTGCATGTCGTACATGTTGTGTTGCAGGCATGCGGTACTATGTATGTGCATTGTGTAGTCGTAGTATCGTGACACATGTATTTGTTGTGTCGTACTATTTGTACGTATATGTATTGTGTTGTACACCGGATGTAGGTTTATGTGTTGTGTTGTACACCGAGTCAATGTTGCACGAAGCGGGAGCGAGCGAAGCGGAAGCGTTTTTTGGAAGCGGGGACGCCGAAGCGTCATTTTCCAAAAATCTAGGAAGCGAAGCGTCCGCGGAAGCGTCTGCTATATATATATATATATATATATATATATTTTTTTTGCATTTATACTCAAAACAAACATCCCAAATACCAAATTAATTGTAGAGGACATGAAAACATGCATATTTTTGCATAAATCAAGATAGATATAACATCCATTGTACATTAATGATCTAGAATCTAGATTCTTCTCCTCTTGTCTAGCCTTTGCCTCTACCTCGATTGTCTAGGGATATTAGTCAACATTGCCCAATTTTGATCAAACTACCTAATTCAAGACTTAAAATATGGTAGAAAAAGCTTAACATGTTTGATCGATGATTTTGACTTGATTGAAAGGTAATTTTTTGCTAAGGGCGTGCCGTGTGACAAAGGAGTTCAACAATTAACACCACCAACACCAGGGTACATATAGGGCTTGGTGCTCTTGATTAAATGCTAATCGCATACCTTCATACTTGATATAATCTAATGAAATGCCACAATCCCATTGATCCTGAATACCTGAAAACTGTTAAGTCTGCTGAATTTTGAATAGGATATGAAATTCTATTTTCTCCATATGAAGTCCAATGAGGCTGGAACCACTCTCAAACATTCTAAGTCATTTCACGGTAATGGTAAAAAATTTAAGTAAAAGGATGAAAATGAAAAATAAAGGAGAATGTCACTTTTACTTTAAGAATTTAACATTACCATGAGGGAGCATCTGCTATATTTATATTTTTTTTTGCTTTCATTTGTCACCCTAACCCAAGGTGGACCCACCCCCAACAAGCAAACTCACCTAAAATTTAAAAAAAAATTGAAAAAAAAAACGATTTTCTAAATGCTTTTCCGGAAGCTTTTCTGGAAGCTTACGAAAGCGTCTGGGAAGCGTCTGGGAAGCGCCTGGGAAGCGTCTGGGAAGCGCCGTACGAAGCGCCAGCGCTTCCAAATTTCCAGGAAGCGTCTAAAAATTTCGGAAGCGCGCTTCCGGCCAAGCTTCCTAGGCGCTTCCGTACGGGACGTGCTTCGGGGCTTGGAACCGGGGGGGGGGGCGCTTCGTGCAACACTGCACCGGGTGTAGGTTTATGTGTTGTGTTGTGTGTCAAATGTGGGTATATGTACTGTATGGTGTTGTATGTGTGTGATGCACGCTATGTGTATGTGTATGTGTATGTTCGAGAGAAGAGAAGGCATTGGGCGTTTGTTGGGTGTGGCAATCAATTTGGTGTGTGTACGGAAAGGACAAAGGCAAAAGAAAATGACCAAATGAAGGATAAGTATTACTATTTTATTTCAGATTTAATTATGCATATGATTTATGATTCTGATTTATGATGGTTACATGTGATATATGATTTTGATTATGATAGTTGTGTTTTGAGCTAACCGAATGTGATATGCTTATTCATGATGATTTGATCAAACAACTAGTTTGACTTATTGTGAGAGCAAGTAAACAACATTGCAAGTGTATCTTATTAACGAGCTACCAATGAGGTATGATGTAAATTTATTTCAATTTATTTTAAATCTAATGAAAGTTATGTGGGTTGGGTGGTTGAAACTGACTGCAAGGATTAGCAACATTGGCAAAAGGAATTGGGACGAACAACAGTATGCTTGTAAAGCATTTCAAGAGCAAGGCCATTGTCGAACACTAGTACCCAATAGTGTCCATTGATTTCCATTAACATGCTATGACCAGTACGATGGTTGAGGCAAGTATATGCCGTGGTTTTTTAATCTTCTAATGCGAGGAAGCCTTGCTAAGGGATGCCATGCTTAAAAAATAATAATTCTTTTTCTTCTTTTGCATTTTACATAAAATATATAATGACATAAGTACAATGACAATTATGAAGACTAGACCTAGTTACATTTTCCAACACTCCCTCTTAACTAGGGAGGGATATTCATAATTCCATAACCGGTACAAGGATGCTTCTCAAATTGAAATATTCTCATAAGAAGAGTCAGATCAACATTATAATCAACATATACTATACTAGGGATGTAGATACCATCTAAGTTACTACCAAGGTATCAACCCAAAATCTTTCAGGGATCTAGGTACTATCGAGGCTTCTGCCAAGGCAACAACCCAAGATCTCATAGGGATCTAGGTACCATCTAGGCTAGTGCCAAGGCAACAACCCAACATCTCACAGGGATCTAGGTACCATCTAGGCTAGTGCCAAATCACCAACCCAACATCTCACAGGGATTTAGGTACCATCTAGGCTATTGTCAAGGTACTAATCCTAACAGGGATCTAGGTATCATCTAGGCTACCTGCCAAGAAACCAACCCTAACAGGGATCTAGGTATCATCTAGGTTACCTAACAAGATACCAATCCTAACAGGGATCTAGGTATCATCTAGGGTACCTACCAAGATACCAACCCTAGAGATCTCAGTACCATCTAAGCTATTTTCCAAGGGACCAACTCAACATAGATCTAAGTACCATCTTGGCTATCTACCAAGGTACCAACTCAACAACTTGTGTGACATCATATGGGCTAGCCTAAGGCACAATAACTAGTCACCATGCTTTGGTTGGCATCTTAACCTCATGGTATATAGACTAATACAAGTTTGCTACTACCAAGGTCAAACCTCTAGGAACATTCATGTTCCAGCTACACAAGGTTGGCCAACCCCTAGAGTACATTCAACTCCTCATGCCACAGGGTAAAAACCCTAAAGGATCCTTACATTACAGGGTTGTCATTGTCTTGGTCAAACCTTAACATCATAGGCCTCACTCTAGGCCAAAAAGCTCACTTAACAAGTAATCGAGCCTAGCTAAAGGCACCCAGTCTTATAGAGTGACTAGGCCAACACAGAAAGGCACCTACTCTTCTGAGTAATTGGGCCTTAAGGACCATTCTTCCTAAACTAGGAGAATGCCTACCCTCAATAATAGTCTAGACCATTCTTCCTAAATCTGGAGAATGTTTGCCCCTATTGTTATCTTATTAATGCTCCCTCTTACTAAGAGAATCTATCTTTAACAAATCCAAGCATGTCCCTGAAGTACGTGTACTTCATCTAGGACAGAGGCTTGTCAATAGGTTTAGCTTTTAAATAAAACTTAAAGACATACCTTAAAACTTGAGAGTTAAACTGCTTTCTCAAAATCAACAACGCTTACATGATTGAAAGCTCCCTCTGAAGTCATCATTCCTTTGCACATTCTGTCTTCATATTGCAACAAATTTCAGCTTTAGCTTTTAATCATCAAAGTGTTCTCTGGAATATGGAAATTTCAATATCATTAGGGTTCCTGCACCTCCGTCTTTCCATCATACTCATCACAAAGTCATCATCAAGCATGGGTTTTGCTTTCTTTTTTCTTTTCCATCTTTATTATCTTGCTTCCACAATTTTGAAAGCCTTCATTATGTACCTGCATTTTTCATCAACAAGTACAACCAAGTAAAACATGCAAGTACAAGAGCATGATGTCAATTATGTCAATTTAGGGTTACTATGATTATTCAAAAGAGTAATTCTAGGGTTTTAGCTACAAACCCTAGAAATTCCTTGACAACTCTAAATAGGGTTTTTACTTTTAGTGGAAACATCAACCCTAGGTTTTCTATTTTCTAGGGTTTATTCAATTCAACCCTTGTTAGGGTTTTAGCACATACCCTAGATTTTATCTGCAAACCCTAGAAACCAAGAGCTAGGGCTTCTTTAGAGGAAACAATCATTTAGGGTTTTTGCTCCTAGGGTTAGATCAATCTATGGATCAGAAACTCTAAACATCAAGAGTCCTCAAGATCAATTTTTGCAAGTCCCACAAACCCTAGATATTCAAGATCAAATGATTAACCACAAAACCCTATAGACCCTTTCCAATGCTCATAACCATAGTTTAGATATATAACATGAAATGCACATAAAACATTGTAAACACATCTACTATACCTTTTTCTTTGCAAGGATTCGATCCTTCTTCACGTGTCAGCACTTTTTCAACAGGTGTTTAACTTCAACACAGGTGCCTTGATTTCTTTTACGTTGAGATCCTTTTGATTCAATAGCAGAGACCATGGGTTGTCAGCGTTCTTGCCTTAGACATCATATCAAGATTAATGCACAAGCATTATTGTTATGGTCATAATGCTTACATATATACCATATATATCTCCTTTCAAGGCTCCAAGTTGGCTTTTATATCAATGCTTATACATATCACTTGTATGTATATTATTGCCAAAACAATGTTGTTGTTGTTGTTGTTAACGCAGTCTCACGGTAAATCATTTTCTTATTGTTGTATAGTCGATGCCAAAACAAGTTAACCAGATCCTGTATAGAACCATCATAATGAGCTTCATAGTTATTGCATATTTGTCAATTGAATATCATGAGCCACCATTGTAATGGAGAAGCGAGTGATTGATGTGATGCCAAATCACGTAATGTGATCCACGAACTATCGTAAATATAACGCACCATAACACATTCATTGTATATCCAAACCATAGTGATTCGAGCACGAGCCATAGTTGTAACAAAAAACATGCGAGCCACAGTGATGAGTGTTGCTTTTGTGTGATATTGCGAACCTAGGGAGGTCATCAAGATCGTTGCCATAGATGTGAAATAGAGATGCCTTTCCAATGCGAGATTATAAGAGCGAGACTACTCAGTGCGAGATTATAATTTTTCTAAAGCGAGATCAGATATTGTTAAAATTGGCAACTAGGGCCAAACTCCATGTAGGTCATCTTATTTATGGTCGCTGATATTTTTCTTGGATCCCTCTCATCAAGAGGTGTAGGACTAATCTAAAGATCATCCGATTCCGATAAGTATTCATGGGGTTATGAATTTATATGTGTTACAAGACAATTCGTCAAGGTCGGCCAACAACCAAATAAACCCCACACGTGCTCAACGTTTTAGTATAAAAGGAGATGACTTGAGAGTCATTTCACACACACTTCTATCTTGATTTCTCTCCAATTGTCTTGGGTTTTAGTGGAAGAGAAATCTAGGAGTGGAAGCCCTAGACGTTGGAGGAAAAGAGGTTTCCCTAGCCATTGTCAAGAAGAAGAAATACGTTGCCCTAATCTAAAGGACGTAGTCATGAGAAGGAGCCCTAAACCTATACATTGGTCCCTACTAAAATGCAGACTTAAAGGCTGCCCTAACGCAGACCTAAAGTTTGCCCTAAAGCAGACCTAAAGGCAACCCTAATGAAGACCTAAGGTAGCCCTAACGCAGATCTAAAGGCAGCCCTAACACTATCAAAGAACTTAAGAAGGAGCCCTAACCTAACCTAGAGGACGCAGTCATACCCCAATCCTCCACGATGTCTCAAGGGTAATCAAGAGGAGGATATATGCTGCCCTAATAGGTCCTAGCCGCAGCAAAAGCCATGGGTCTTTTGGAGGACCGAGGTGCTGTTAGGAGGGTCGGTATGCTAGGCTAGAAGGCCGCAATACAAGGTCTACTTCAGCAAAAGAAGAGGGGGCGTTAAGGTCACCCTTCAGACTGTTGGAGAGCAAAGGAAAGGAGCTCGAATTTGCTCCTTGAGGACTGTGTGAAGAGGCAACAAGGTCTGTGTGAAGGTTGCCGTCATAGAAGGTTGTTCTTGATGATGGGACAGCAATGGACAGCAGCAACACAATTATGGGACAGCGATGACACAAGGGACAGCACAATGATGGGACAACAATGTCATTATGGACAGCAGCATGTTGGGACAGCACAATTGGGATAGCATGACTGTTAGGGACAGCAGCTACAACAATATAACTAGGCAGCAGTGGCAAGCATGAAGCTGCAAGGGACAGTTGCATGATAAATAGGATAGCAATGACATTGTGCAACAATGACACAATGGGATAGCAACAACAACAAGATACAGCAAGCAAATGGGACAGCTAAGCATGGTGCTTAGTACAGTATGGCACATGGGACAACTGTTGCAACATGGTGCAACAATGGCACATGGGACAGCTGTGGCAGCATAGTGCAACAATGCATGGGATAGCAGTGCAGCATAAGGTGCAGCAGTATGATGTGTACAACATGGTCATGAGGTCCAGCATTGTGATGATGGGTGCAGCATGGTGCAGCACAGTGAGGTGCAGCATGGTGTAGCATAGTGAGGTGCAGCATGATGACGAGATGCAACACAATGATAGGTGAAGGAGTCACATTGGAGAATCAGTTGAAGCAACATGTCTTCAACTGATCTCATGTATCATCTTCTTAGAGATGATCTATGCTCTTATCTAGATAAGTCAAAGTGTTGAATTCTGTTGTAAATGTACTCTCTCTCTCTCCCTCTCCCTCTCTCTGTTGAACTATTGAAGAACATATAAGAAGAATTAATCAAGGGTTTCCCCACATTGAGGTTTGTCCCTAGCTAGCGCCACATCTTGTGTCCTCGTCTTGGCTTGTCTTCTGCGATTTATGTTTATGTTCTATCTGCAGTGTACTTTAATGTTGATGTGATTGCTAATCTGGAAAAGATATTGAGCGAACTGTGAAAATTGAAATAAATTGCTCTAAGCATAGAACATACCTAAAATTAACATGGTATCAGAGCTGAGGTGAAAACAAAGCCCAAGCAAGAGTGAAAGAGCAATCACCGAAGACAATTGGGAAAGGACAAAAGGATTAGTGGATTCCTCGTCCCTCTTCAAATTCACCAAGGGTGAAATCGAAGCAGAGAATATTATCAGAATGGCGCAGCGGAAGCTTCTGATGGCCTATCTAAATACCACTTCAATGGGAAGTCTAGATCTAAGGGTGGAAAGAAAGACAAATGCCTTGTTTATAATAAGTTCGGCCATTATGCGAAGGAGTGTCCGAATGGCAGGGACACATCTCTTGATGAAGATAACAATCATTCCAGGGACATCTTCAAATGATCGAAGGAATGGCAGGTAATGCAAGTCATCAAGGAAACGACCGACTCTTCAAGAAAGCAAGGAACCCCAGGTATGAAGAATCAAATGTTGTCTCTGATAAGATAAAGAAGCGTTATCTTTTATTGGCCCTCTCCTTCAGATTTTGTGGTAATCTGGCTTATTGATTATAGTGCTTCAAGGCACTTCCATCAGATAGAAAGGTGATCTCTCTAATTTAGTAGAGATGGAAACGATCGTGGGATTATACTTGGAGTTGATGCCACCTATCCCAAAAAGGGTGTAGGGAATGTTACCCCTCAATTGAATGACGGTAACTCGATTCATTTACAAGAATCTCTTTATGTAGCCAATCGCAAGAAGAACTTGGTGTCCATTCCGACAGTGGAAGTCAAAGGTTTCAGGGTGGCATTCATCGATGGAAAGGAAGTCCATTTGGGACCATGCCAGTTGACAAATCTCGTCTACTTTATAGGGCCCTACCCGATATGAGTCAGATGGTGATAAGGATGCCTGAATTCAAAAAGGGCATGAAGGTACATGTCTGAGATGCACCGAAAGAAAATCTTACAAGGGGACCATTCCCCTCATGTAGCAAGTCCATAGATTTGGAACAACCCGAGGGGTTTGAGATTCATGATTGGGAATCTCACGTATGCGGGTGGAAAAAAACACTCTATGGCTTGAAGAAAAACACCCTAAGCGTAGTATGAGAGGATTGATAGTTATCTGATGAAGCTGAGATTCACAAGGAGTGAAGCCGATCCAAACCATTGCTTGAAGGTTGTGGATGATAGACCTCTCATACTGGCACCTTCGAGGACGACCTATTTCTGACAGGTGCAGACCCTCTCATTTGCATAAGTAAGAGGGAGTTAGATTCCGGATGTGGAACGGTAAACTGCAAGCCCGTGACTACCTCGAGGATCTTAACTTTCAGAAGTTATATGGTAGTGATGTCGGACCAGATTTGGGAAATGCCTCTGAATTTCATAAACTCATTCGCGTTGATGTTCTTGGTGAACTTCTGTCCGGACATATGATTTGCAGTTAGTATGATGAGCTCATATATGGTTGAGCCACACTGGATTGGTGCCAAGAATCTTCTGAGATATCTTCGAGGCACAATCTCTCATGGGTTGAGAATCGAGATACACTGCGGGAAATATGATGCTGCATGATTATTCGAATGCTGACTGGGCAGGTAGTGTGGAGGATCGCAAGAGCACTTCCGAGTGTTGATTCTCTTTGGATTCTGCTTCGATATCCTGGATGAGCAAGAAGCAGAAGTCGATTACTATAAGCACCGCTGAGACCGGTTACATAAGAGTATGATCTCATGTGAAGCTGCATGGTTGTGGAAGCTCTTCAACGAGCTGTTTGTACACATGATGGATACCACCGTAATCCTCTGTGTCAACTGGGGGGGATTCGATTGTTGAGGAATCCCATATTCTATAATTGCTCCAGCATATAGACACCAAATACTACCTTATCTAAGATAATGGTACGTAGATGAGCGAGGAGGCTCCATCGCATTTAGACTGATGTACAGGTCGCAGACATTTTGTCTAAGCCCCGGGGAAAGGTCAAATCTGTGACTTTCCCGAACGACTTGGAGTCGTTGAGAGACCTTCTTATGAAGGTCCTGCATGATGCATGCATTGAGCTCTAGGAGCTCTGGGGTACTTGGGGCACTGCTTGGAGCAACAAGCAACCATAGGGCGACTCACCCTCCCCTAATGGTGCGTTGTGTACAGGGTGAATGGTTCAACCTTCCCCTGTGATAGCCCGTGGCGACTTAGGGACAGGATGTGTGGTTCTCTTGTCGAGGCATCCTACCCATGCAGTCTAGGACTCATGGGAAGTACCTCTCATCTGGCCAATTAGCAGGGAAATGGGGTTAGGGACCATATTAGTACTATCGATGGACGCATCATTGTATCTACCGTACTCCCTATGCTAAGATGACCTCCATTGATCTGGGATCAATGAAACTGATCTAGGATCAGTATGAGTGGTTTGAGACACTCTCTTGTGATATTGATCTGGGATCAATAAAACTGACTTCGGGTCAGTAAGAGTGATATGACACACTCTCTTCATATGGAACTGACTTTGAGTCAATAGAGAATGGTATGAGACATTCTCGATCAATTCTTCTTCTTCATGGTTCAGCAGAGCTCAACAGAGTAGAGCAAAACTCAGCAGTGCAGGGCACTGATGACAGAGATAGTACAGTCGACCAGTTGGATCAGCAGATGGAGTTCTCCATAGTTGAGAGGGAGTGTTAAAATTGGCAACTAGAACCAAACTCCATGTGGGTCATCTTATTTATGGCAGCTGATATTTTTCTTGTATCCCTCTCATCGAGAGGTGTAGGATTGATCTAAAGATCATCTGATTCCAATAAGTATTCATGGAGTTATGAATTTATTTGTGTTATAAGACAATTCGTCAAGTTCGGCCAACAACCAAATAAACCCCACATGTGCTCAACGTTTTAGTATAAAAGGAGATGACTTGAGAGTCATTTCACACACACTTCTATCTTGATTTCTCTCCACTTGTCTTGGGTTTTAGTGGAAGAAAAATCTAGGAGTGGAAGCCCTCGACGTTAGAGGAAAAGAGGCTGCCCTAGCCGCTGTCAAGAAGAAGAAATGCGTTGCCCTAATCTAAAGGACGCAGTCATGAGAAGGAGCCCTAAAACTATACATTGGTCCCTCTACTAAAACGCAAACCTAAAGGCTACCCTAACACAGACCTAAAGGCTGCCCTAACACAAACCTAAAGGCAGCCCTAATGAAGACCTAAAGGCAGCCCTAACGCAGATCTAAAGGCAGCCCTAACGCAGATCTAAAGGCAGCCCTAACCGAACCTAGATGACGCAGTCATACCCCAATCCTCCACGATGTCTCAAGGGTAATCAAGAGGAGGATATACGCTGCCTAATAGGTCCTAGCCGTAGCAAAAGCCATGGGTCTTTTGGAGGACCGAGTTGCTGTTAGGACGGCCAATATGCTAGTCTAGAAGGCCGCAATACAAGGTCTACTTCAGCAAAAGAAGAGGGGACGTTAAGGTCACCCTCGTGACTGTTGGAGAGCAAAGGAAAGGAGCTCGGATTTGCTCGTTGAGGATTGTGTGAAGAGGCATCAAGGTCTGTGTGAAGGTTGCCCTCATAGAAAGTTGTTCTGGATGATGGGACAACAATGACACAAGGGACAGCATAATCATGGGACAGCAATGTCATTATGGACAACAACATGTTGGGACAGCACAATTGGGAGAGCATGATTGTTAGGGACAGCAGCTACAACAATATAACTAGGCAGCAGTGGCAAGCATGAAGTTGCAAGGGACAGCTACATGATAAATAGGACAGCAATGACACAATGGGATAGCAGCAACAACAAGATGCAGCAAGCAAATGGGACAGCTAGGCATGGTGCTTAGTACAATATGGCACATGGGACAACTGTGGCAGCATGGTGCAACAATGGCACATGGGACAACAGTGCAGCATAAGGTGCAACAGTATGATGTGTACAACATGGTCATAAGGTCCAGCATTGTGATGATGGGTGCAGCACGGTGAGGTGCAGCATGATGACGAGATGCAACACAATGATAGGTGAAGGAGTCACCTTGGAGAATCAGTTGAAGCAGCATGTCTTCAACTGATCTCATGTATCATCTTCCTAGAGATGATCTATGCTCTTATCTAGATAAGTCAAAGTGTTGAATTCTGTTGTAAATGTACTCTCTCTCTCTCTCTCTCTCTCTCTCTGTTGAACTATTGAAGAACATATAAGAAGAATTGATCAAGGGTTTCCCCACATTGAGGTTTGTCCCTGGCTAGCGCCACATCTTGTGTCCTCTTGTCTTGGCTTGTCTTCTGCGATTTATGTTTATGTTCTATTTGCAGTTTACTTTAATGTTGATGTGATTGCTAATCTAGAAAAGATATTGAGCTAACTGCGAAAATTGAAATAAATTGCTCTAAGCATAGAACATACCTAAAATTAACAGATATATTCTAAGACCATACTTTACACAATTGTGTTGAGAACACTGTGCGAGGACCACTGTACCTAGGAACTATGCCAAGACTACCAAACTCGTTTATTAGACATACATTATACAGTGATTTAAAATTTTTGTAGTTCAAGAGATGTGACAAGAGTCCATGGGATTATGTTGGCGAGAGTCTTGTAACTACGAAAGTCCTGAGATCATTGTGTCATAACAAAGCCATAAAAACGGTGAGATGTCACTCAGAGTTGACATTTTAAAATACGAACTAGAACAATCCACAGTGATTTGAGCCATATATATTGTAATGTGAGCCATATATATCGTAATGCGAGCCTCAGACATTTATTCAAGCCTGCTGCGAGGGCCTTTTTGTCATGCGAAGTGTTACACTATCTGAATTATTCACAGTTTTACACTATCTGAATTATTCACGCAAGCTTTTGTATTATATATATCATAGTGTCACGTGAACTGCCACAAAGACTGGTGATGCGAGTCTAGTCATGCCACAAGAGCGAGAGTGAGACTATGATATATATAGTTACATCATGCGAAATCCACTGTAGATAGTGTCCCATTGTATTACATCCATTGTTAGCGAGGGTCACAAAGTCATTTACCATTGAACAAATTCAAAAAAGTAGAATGTCAGACCTTCAACCTTCAAAATTCATCTAACTCCATATGATTGCACCAAATCTTTAACCCAAGAGCTAATATAGCGATCTTCAGGCCTCCAACTTCAAATGTCATCTCTAATATCATGTTGGAAAATCGAGAGGCTTTATAACTAGATCAGATTTTCCTTTCATTTGATAACTGCTTGTGAAATTTTTGGCTTCTTAATTATTTAATTGTGTTCTTCTTCATCAAACAATTACGAAAACTTAAACATGAAGATCACAAGGAAACAGAGAACGCAAGATATAGGCTCCAAGCCAGGGCAAAACCCCTCCAAGGGGAAAACCCCTCCAAGGGGAAAACCCAGAAAATTCTCTTCTTACAGAATCAAATCAAATGAGACATCCAAGACCCTTCCACCTTTTAGAAGCCAAGTCAAACCCTCCTTCTACCCAGATTTCGGCCTTCCTCTCTTTCTGTGAAATTTTAGATCATATGCTCCAAATTGTGTATTCAAAATGAGCTCCAACTTTCTTCTATTTATACTTGTCCAGAGGTGTGTGAACAGTCATGTCTTTTGGGCAGAGCCTACATGACAAATAGGGCCGACTTGACTTCTTGAAAGAATTTTAACCAAAATACAATTTAAAAAATTATTTTTCCTTTTTCTTTTCGAAGTCCAAATGGGACTTGACTCTTTGACTCATGAAAAATATTCTTTTGACTTTGACAAATGCTAGAAGCATGAAGAACATGCTTGACCAAATGACCAATTGACTTGAGCATGAAACCCGTGCTTAAAAAGTAATATTTCCTTTTCTTCTTTTGCATTTTACATAATATATAATGCCATAAGTACAATGACAATTATGAAGATCGCACCTAGTTACATTTCCAACAATTTCACCTATGCCTTAAAGGACAAGGAACCCACAAACATTCAGCAAGGCAAATATTATGCTATTAGTATTGAACACAACCTAACCACGTCAAATATTGACTTGCTATGTTATCCTAAAACCAAGTTTGAGGTGAAACCTAAACCTTCCATACAAGTTGACCCATCCTTGAAAGCATTTGAACAAGAATCTGATGTCACTAATAAGCTCATTCAAGGACAACTTACCATGATGAATAGGTTGACCATCTTAGATAAGGAAAGAAGTTCCCATCCAAATTCCCTCCCAACCCTCAAAATAACAATGATAAAGCCCCAAGAAGGAATCAAAACCCCAGGTAGCGACAAAATATTTCCTAAACAATGTGTACCTAATACTCTTGCCTCTACCAATATGATAAATCAAGAGGGTCTTTCTTGGTGCCAACTTTGCAATGATTTCCATATTGAAGAAGAATGCCCTCATTACCACGCTAACGAGGAGGATAGACTGAAGCATTTAAACTTAATAAAAGACTCCTCCCTTTACTATCTTGCTAAATAAAACTCTCTCTCAATCAACAACAACATAAAGAAATGACCAAATGATATATGAGGAATGTTGATGAGCACATTAATATTATTGAAGCTAGGTATAGATTCAAAGGGTTGCATTATGCTAGGAAAAGTAATGAGCCAAGAAACCCTAAAGCAAGTAGTAGTGATGCCTCGCCAAGGAGTTGGACCAAGTAAGAACAATCCCAAACCTACACCTCCCCACAAGAGAAATGAATTATCAATAGATGTAGATCTAGTGTGTTTACTAATGTAAATGTGGTTTTTCCTATCCTAGAGCTAGTCAAACTGGAAACCCAAAGGGGTCAAGTAAGGACGGTTCTCAACCTTGATAGGGATCCTGAAGATCCTCCTGTGATATCGCAAAATATATATTGTGGTCAAAAGAATGGAGGGCATGCACCTTTTCAATTGTCATTAGTAGTGAATAATTTGATATTACATTATCGTAAGCTTGAATCTGAAGCTTTTGCAAATGTGATTCCTTTAAGAGTCATGAATCAATTGGAGTTACAAATTACCAGACCATATAAGAATGAGTGAGGAATGACCCAAAGTTTATTCTTGTCCATGGTTTGATAAAAGATATCAAAGTAGCCTTAGTTTCTAACCCTAATATAGTTGTACTTATGCACACAGTTGTTATTGATGTTTTGGATGCCTAGTGTATGCCCTTATCAAGAAAATGGTCGACCATTCTTGGTAGGCATCTGCAGCATAGTTTTAAAAACCGGCCTAGCTAACCGGTTACCGGTCTAACCGGCCGGTTAGCAGGCCCACCGGTTGGAACCGGTGAAAAAACCGGGTTTAATAGGCTGTGTGGCAAAAAATTTGACCTAGCTGGTCCTAAACCAACCGGTTACCTGCCATGCCCACCAAGGACCCACAGTGCGGCTTTTCCAAGGTAGTTTAGGGGTTTTAGAGGGAAATTAAGGGTGCTTTCCCTCCAAAAACACCCTCTCCAAGCCTTTAAGGAACAAAAACAGTTAAATGATCTTGTTTTCGTGCAATACAACCTTCAACTGAGGAGGAACCAAATGATGAACAAAGCACCTGATCTAGATCTCGTTATGTTGGACGATATTCATCCAACATCAGAATGGGTGGAGGACACTGAAGATCCTGTGTTTGAGGCTGATTTTGATATCGACATGGCTTTACCGGGTGATGAAGCAGATTTTGTGGCGCCATCAGAACCAGGATCAGTAGCAGCATCAAGGAAAGGCAACGAACCAATGGAAGGCACTAGTCGTGCAGGTCGACAAACTCGTGCTTCCATTAGGTCCACTTCTATTGTTATTGGTGGCATTGCCACTGAGGTTGCAGATCAGGCTGAGGCATCCTCAGACTCGGAACCAGATGATGTCTATGTAGCTCTTGATGATGATCCTGTGGCTAGTAGTGGTGATGAACTTGATGATTGATAATGTGTACACTGTAGACTTGTAGTAGGCCAATGGCCTCATAGCTTGCAACATTGTTTTTGGACTTTATAGGCCATTTAGAGCCTCATTGCTTATGTATTTTGCTATTTTGTCGATGATATGTATTGCACTCGGTGCCATTTCAATATATTCACCTTTACATGGTATATAAATGAGCAAACTATGCATATTTTGTCTCTACTGGCTTGGAATCATGGTTTTAAATCTTAAAAATAGTTTTATTTCATTAAAAATTAATTATTTAATGTATTTTTCTAAAACCAGTTCGTTTAGACCAAACCAGTCCCGGTTAGACCGGTTCCGGTCGGTAAACCGGTTCATTAGGTGGACCGGTCCGGTCACCGGTTCCGGTTTTAAAAACATTGATCTACAGATGGACTTGTCTCATGCTATCATACCTACCTCAAATGGAAAATCATTTATCCCTTATAGAGAACCACATGGTGCAAAGCATGCTAAAGACATCAACAAAGCAACTTTGGATTTAGTGTTGAAAGAGGATTGAAGGATGAAAATCCTACTAGTTCTAGGATATCAACAACAGGTAATCCATTTCCCTTCCCTCTTACGCCTAGAGGTTGCATAGAGGAGGAAGAGGGCTTTGAGCCTTTGAACCTACAAGTGGCATGTAAACACTTTGAGCTTAGTATCCTTGGGAGACCAAAGGTTGATGAAGGAATAGGAGGAAATGTATGTCAAGTGAATCATTTACCTACCTCCAAGACCAACAAGAAAAGAAACAAAAACAAGAAGAAACAGTGGGTCAAGAGGTAAGGTGAAGATTTCCAAGTTGATGATCTTGTCCTTGTTGATGAGGACCCTTATCCTTATAAGGTCCATGGAAAGGTAGGGGTTGATTACTTTTATATATCCAACCTCGATGGACTGCCTTTACCATCACCATTGGATGGAAAGCACATCACCCTTTAAAATAGAAATTGATGCACTTAGTAGTAGGAGTTGCTACAAAATCTAGAAGAGTTGGTGCAAAGCCTCATTGGGCAAGGGGCCAAACCTTATGACAAAACAATGAGCAAGGGTTGCCATTGTCACCTTAGAAACCTTCCTCCTGCTCTTTAGTGGGATTTAAACCATAAGGGAGGCTTTGCTACATCACCTATAGGATATTCTAATACTAGAGCTCAAAGTGATAATTTTTTGAAAGTCTAAAAATGAATAGAGAGCTTGGCAAGGCCAAAAAGATGACCTAGGTTTTCAATGCTAAGGTTCAAACACTCTAAAATTACACCACTAGATGGGCTACTATAAGTTAGGAATTGGATGATCTTCAATAATATGGCATTCAATTTCATATAGAAGCCTTAGAAAAGGACTTAAAATGATCTTCAACAAGAATGGGACAAGGCCTTCGAATAGAGGTTAGGGCTTGACTAGGGTAAATTGTGTTATGGTTCTTAAGCATGCATAAACAACAAGATAAAAGCATGATGTCAACCCTTCTAAGGTATGTTAGGCTATCCACAATGTTAGATTTTGCTTATAGAAAAGTTATAGAGGCTAATTCTAAATTATGAACCATTCGCATGCAATAAAACAACACTTTCTATACATAAAGCATATCTAAATCCCTAGCGACTACCCTAGTTGTCTAAGACAGAGAAAGGGAAAATGATTTTTATGGAATTCAATGGTGATCAACACAATCCTAGATCAATGCCTTACCTTACTAAGGTTCAATGGAGTCTTAATGGAACAAATTCAAAGAAGGATATTGATGGATTAAGGAAGATGCCTTAGGTCATCCACTTCTAAAACCCTAGCTATTGCTCTTGTGAGGGGAGAAATTAAATATATGGTCAACACATAAAGAGTTTCCCTATAGGCCTTAGAGGGGACAATGTTACATGCAACATTGAACCAAAATTTTAGCAGCGATAAAGCATTTAGTCATGGAACAATTAAAATCCTACTTTAAACATTAAAGAATGCAAAATATCAATGATAAACAATAAACTTACAACAACCCTCCACAATGGTACTTCTTTCAATTCCAAAACAACATCTCCATGCAAAAATAACATCCATGAGAAACTTGCACCATAAAAGACAATATCTTGCCCATTATAGCGAAAAAGGATAGCTTGCACTCTTTAAAAGAGGAGAAGAATACAATATGTGATGATGAAAAGAATGAGTGAAGTCTATACTTATATGAGACTTAACTCCCTCATTATTACAATAATACAACTAAAGAAGCCCCACTGACATGTTTACTTTAAGTGTTCCACAAGAAAGAGGTTACAAGCCAACCTCATAGCTCAAAAACATAACAAAAGTGCCATAAAATCCCACACGTGTGGGAGAAAATGCTCCTAAAGCATGACATCATCCTCCAAATGAGCTCAATAAGCCACCAAAAATTGTGATAAGGGCTAATGAGTGCTCCATACTCCAAGATGCATCTCAAGGATCAGTGCAAGCCTCCTAAGTCACTCCATTCCAACATGTCATGTCCATCATGCCCTAAGTCACCCTCAAAGGAACAAGAGGGTTAATGTAGCACTCTATAACTCAAGAGTTGGGACTTCAAGGTGATGTACAAGCCCGCCCTTGTCATCTCAAGGATGACCATCATAATCTAGGCTTTGGAACAAGTGATGCTCATCAAACAATGTTAAGGCCAGCTTCGGGGCTTCCTGGGTCCACTAGGCACATCATCAATATCTCCAGCACCAAGCTTCATGGGCTCAACATTTCACATCTAGGGGTCCCTCAAGGTGTCAAGCATCATGTGGAGTCATCAAATAGCCTAATGCTCTACTCTAGATAGGCAATGTTATATCATCAAGGTCAATCTCTCTCTCTCTCTGCAATGGATGGTACATCATTTGTTGCTCTGTTGAGAAGGTGGGGCAATCACCTCAAGAAGCCATTTCTTGTTGTGATGAGAACCACTTGACAAAACCCTCTCAAGGTCAAGTGCAAATCAACAATCATTAGGTAACAAAAACCATGGATGCATCATAGTGGACCATACTTAATGTTAGGGGCACAATTAATACTTTATGCAAAGATCACCTTCAAATATCTAACTAGATCAACTCCTTTATAAGTGTTCCCTCCTTGTGCTAGGGATGGCTAGATGGATAACCTTATTAAGTGTTTCTAGCCCCCAAGGGGAAGTGACAGGTCCCAAGTTAGCCCATCAATCCATAGGTGCATGTGAAGATGGTGTCAGTGGATTGGGAATGACTTCAAGGCAAGGTGCCATACCCAAGAGACCAGCAATTGGTGGTCCAACATTCTAAGTGTATAGACGTAAGGTGGGAGAAATCGTGGAGGCATGAGTTGCCCCTTTTTCTCGGCCTGCTTTTTCCACACCCTAATGCGCCTTTTACTTTTTTATGATAATGCTTTGATTTGGATCCATTGCTCGAGAGCACAAGCTTGCTTTTAGAGATTTAGCATTTATTCCCCCTTGATGATGAGGTAGTTTATCGCTCATTAGGTTTGGGGCAATACAAGGGTTCCTTTTTATGGTTGGATCATCCTGTGCTCCAGGAACTGAGTGATGGGTAATGAAGGGGCTAGAGCTCATGGTAGGCTTTTGCCCACGCGCTAATTTTTTTTCTAAGCCATCTTTTGCATTTTATACTTTTCTTTTATTGTGGCTTTCTTTTGTTTTTACCTTTCTTTTAGCTGCATCAACCTCCAGAGCAAAGTTTTCTGACTCAACTCTAGGATGCGGATGAGAAGGTGCCAATCCCATGATCAATGACCACTAGCCTGAAGAATGGAGATGGAATAATGGGAATAATGGAAAGTGGTAAGTATGGAATATCATGGACATGTTACTTCAACCAAAGCCTCCCTAGTAGTGTTTGTTTTATAAGCCTAAGGCCTGAAAGGAGGTCCCACTGAACTAGAGTCAAAGACTAACCTCCTAAGTTAAGTGAGGGAACAAGAATACAATCAAGATCAGTCAATCATCCAAATCACCCCTTGATTCATATTAGTATGCCCAAAAATATTAATTGAAAGCACATGATTAAAAAATGATTGAAGAACCTATTGATGGATGACCCACCTTCCTTCAAGAAGGAATTTCGGATGGGAGAAAGAAACCTAACCAGAGCAATATGTGAAGGATCTATGGCATCATGTCATGTGCTTATCAATAAAGTTATTGGCAAGCTGGTTAGTTGTCCAATAAGCAAAAAAATTTCTCCTATGGGTTACCGACCTTTTGGTGGATAATAGTAGGCTGTTAGAGTAAGTTGTGTGCCTTGCAGTATTGTTTTTGCATTCTTATTTGATTGTATACATGTTGATTTTCCTTGCATACTAGATAGATTTTATACTTTGTTTTAGCTAACATTTTAACATTTTATTATTCTCCTATATTGCAAGGGTGCCTATTACTACCCTACTCTGTTGCTATCAACAAGTTGTTGTGAGTGTACACGTAACAGGTCAACAAAAACCAAGGCTTGTTGGTATTCTCATGCACTCTTCATTCAAGCACATGGATCATACACTCTATAGTGAGCACGTGTCCCTGACTTGGAGCTAGATGTTACTCACCAAATGTGGGTAACCCCTAGGAGAAAAAACTTCTCCTCATTGTTCAGCCAACTAACGAGCAGCCCTATGATGATCCATAGATAGCTTTACTTCACATCTCTCCACCTATGCTCTAGTCCAGTGTTGCGGGGGAGCGCCCCCCCCCCCTCGCTCCCGCCGATCCGCGCTCCAGGCGGGAGCGACTCGGGAGCGGGTCGGGAGCGCGCTCGGGAGCGATTTCGGGAGCGCGCTCCCTAAAAAAAATTTCGCTCCCTGCCTTTTCGTTTTCGGGAGCGTTTTGCCTTTTTTGCATTTTTTTTTTTTGTAGTAATGTTCGAAATGCAATTTTTTTTTAAAGAAACAAATAGTTTTTGAGTGGGGCAACTTAATGATCAAGTCTAGGCCTTAGTATTGATATGCTATTCATGGTAATGTTAAATTCTTAAAGTAAAAGTGACATTTTCTTTAATTTTCATTTTCATCCTTTTACTTAAATTTTTAACATTACCATGAAATGACTCAGGATGTTTGAGAGTGGTTTCGTCCTCATTGGATTTCATATGGAGAAAGTAGAATTTTAGATTTCATTCAAAATCCAGCAGACTTATCAGTTTTTCAGGATTTCAGGATTGGGGGATTGCAATGTTTCCATTGAATTTTGTCATGTATTAGGGTATGGAACTCATATTTAATCAAGAGTACCAATCCCTCTATGTACCTTGATGTTAGTGACATTGGTTGTCGAACTCCTCTATCATGACCCTTCTAAAAATGTACGCATCACTCAAACAAAATATTGACTTGACATGCTATGCTTTTTCTATCTTATGTTAATGCTTAGAGGGTGATATTAATGACAAAGATCCCTATACAGATACAAAGGTAATGACAAAGATACCTCTGGATATTAATGCTTGGAGGGTGATATTAATGACAAAGATCCTGATTTTGCAACAAGACTAAAAAATTAGACATTTCTCGTGGTGGCAAGAGGCCCAAGCATAAGAAATAGATAATAGATTTACTTCTCTTTTTTAGTTTCTAGTAGCTTTTATAACTATTGACTCTTTCATATTTATTATGATATTTTTTTAAACAATATATGACAATTTAAGTTTGAAGTTGGCAATTATAACTCATTAGTAATGAATTATGAATATGATGCTTCATGAAAGTTGAAAGTTGTTTCATTTCATTTCATTTTATAACATTTCATTTCATGTTAGATATTATTTGTTGTAATGGTTACACTTAGCTTACAAGTACAACTTTGGTGATCAATGATGATAAATGTTATATATTGAATTTTGAAAGCTTGAAACTTTAAGATTGATGAATCATGAGACTCAATATGTTGTATGTTACTATGTTACTAACTTGCGGACGTGGTTGATGAAGATTATAACTTCTAGATGATTGTTGTTATATGGTTCAATCTATGCTTTTTTATGTTTTTTATATCTAATTCATCATTCTACATGTTTTTGTTGACATATATGTATCAAAAATTAAAAAATATAAAAAATATATATATTTTTAAAAAATCGCTCCGGGATTCGCTCCCAAACCGGGAGCTTCTGAAAATGGTCGCTCCCGCTCCCGCTTCCGCTCCCGCTCCCAAGTAACATTGCTCTAGTCATTGTTCTCTCACATTTGACATACTTCTTGAAGGAAGGTCATTTATCAGAAGGTATGCTAACCATTTCTATAATCATGTGATTTCACTTAATGTTTGGGGCATACTAATATGGATCACAAGTCAAGATGTATGATTGGCCAGTCTTAATTGTACCCTTGTTCCCATGCTTCACCTAGGACATTATCCTTTGCCCTTAGTCCAATGTGACCTCCCCTGAGGCCCTTTCTTCCACTGTTAGGAGGGGCACTAATAGGAAGCATTGATTGATATAATGTGCCCAAGGTAATCCATACTTGACACCTTCCATGTTTCCCTTATATCCACCTCCATTCTTTGTGTTGATTTTCATTGGTCACTGGGACTAGCACCTTATATCCTCATTTCTAAATCAGGGACTAGAAATTTGCCATAAGAGGTTGATGCAGTGGAAAAGATATAAAAAAAAGTATATGAAGCCACAAATGAAAGAAAATAAAAGATGCAAAAGATGGATGGGACATTGAATAAGTGCGTGCAGAAAATCCTAGCATGACCAAGGTTGACCAATGAGGACTTCATCATTGTTGTATTATTTATTCATGTCATTAACTTGAAAATCAAATCTCATCTTGAATATACTAACTTAGATAATAACATCTTTGAGTACATATGTCAATTGGGTCTAACTCGAGTGACAGAGAGGAGAAGTTATTATCCTCCCAACCCAGGTTCAAATCCCACTTGTGACATATTTGCTCTTCATAAATTGTTTGTTGTTTGAGGCTCTTCGTGAGATAATTGTTGATTGGTGACATTACTTCTATCATGAATAATCAACCAAAAATTCCACGTATGATATGAGTTCCTTCATGATCCAAGTCCCATGCATAGTGAAACAATGCCATTACGATTTAGCACAATTTTGGGACAACCCACATCCTCATTTGATCAACGTTTTAAATAAAGAGGGTTAAAAAAACACTCTTTTTGTCACCAAATTCTAACAATTGGAGGGAGTTTGTTACACGATTAAAGAGTAATGAGCACAACAGAGAAAAAAAAATTACACAAAAAAAAAAAAATATATATATATATATATATATATCAACCATCACATCATTTTTAGCCATGCTAGCCATTAATTGTGACAGAGGTATTTCCACTAATTCATGGAGAGAAATTATGACAAAAGTCATTTTGTATAAGCACCTCATCATAATTGTCAAAAAAAATAATGCTCTTCAATTTTGACACAATCATCTTTAGTCAACAACATTCAATCTTCTATCCAATACATGATCACCACAACCATAGATCTCAGAAGGCCTTAGATCACAAAAGATGCCATATTGTTACCCCAACGGTAACAACTGTTATACTTAACCATTTTCTAGTTAACATATCATTATTGTATTAAAAACAATAGTTCCTAAGATGCTTAGCTCTCTCAAAGTGATTTTAATGAGAGGTATCAATACCTGACTTGACTATGGTAGAAGAGTTCAATAGAGATTTGTTCTCTAGGTGGTTTTCCTTGCATTTGGAGAAAAAAGTGTCAATATTTCTTCCTTTTAAATACTTGACTTTCCTTCATCAATTCCTCTATGTGGGAATAATTGCTACTACTAGTACTTGAATAACTCTTGATGTCCACATTCAAAAATTGGATCATATGTACTCCCTTAACAAAGTAGCTTTGTAGATAGGGAAATTCATTTACAGTAATTGCATAGCAACTATTATAGTGACTTCAAGAAAAAAGGAAATTGACTATAGGAATTGTATAAGAAACATTGCTCACATCATCCTTAAATTTGTTATCAAAAAACTAGATAGTCTCACCCCAATCCTATTAGTGACTAATATATCATTATTGTATCAAAAACAATAGTTCCTAAGCTTCTTGCCTCTCTTAGAATGATTCTAATGAGATGTATCAATACCTAAAGTGAATATGATATAAGAGTTCAATAGAGATTTATTTTCTTGATGGTTTTCCATGCATTTACAGAAAAAGCTATCAAGATTTCTTCCTTCTCAATACTTGAATTTCCTTCATCAATTCCTCAACGTGGGAATCATTGCAATTACTTGTGCTTGAACAACTCATGACGTCCATATTCAAAAACTATATCAACTTTACTCTTTGCACAAAGAATCTTTGTAGATAGGGAAATACTAGATAGTCTCACCACAATCCTATTAGTGACTAATATATCATCGTTGTATCAAAAATAATAGTTCCTAAGATGCTTGGCTCTCTTAAAGTGATTCTGATGAGATGTATCAATACCTAAAGTGACTATAGTATAAGAGTTCAATAGAGATTTATTTTCTTGGTGGCTTCCCATGCATTTAAAGAAAAAACTATCAAGATTTCTTTCTTTTCAATACTTGAATTTCCTTCATCAAATAGTCAACATGGGAGTCATGGCTACTACTAGTGATTGAACAACCCCTGATGTCCATATTCAAAAACTAGATCAACTTTACTCTTTGAACAAAGCATCTTTGTAGATAGGGAAATTCATCTATAATAATTGCATAACAACTATTGCCATGACTTCAAGAAAAAGGTCAAGTGTATGTAAGAATTGTATAAGAAACATTGCTTGCATTATCCTTAAATTTGTGATCAAAATCCTAGATAGCCTCACCATAATCCCATTTCAAAGTCTAAAACAATGACTAAATGTTTGATCAAGCAAAACTCGTCCAAAGTTTTTTTTTAATTAAGGTCATATAACAATCTTTGGATTAAACACTTCCACTACTTTCCCCTATAAGATAGTACCTAAAATAGTAGTATTATGCACATCCTAATGTCCTTGTAGCCCTTGCAAAATATATTTTACCATGCCCATGTGTTGATCCCCACCACCAATGGTTTAATCTAAATTCATCATTTTCAAAGTCTTACGAGCATTCTACATCATACTAGAGTTACCAAGAGTGTTTTACTAAGTGTTCTCTCCATCCATGGAAATATGGTCAAAAAGAGTTTTCATACTTGGAGGTAAGGTTCTCCTAATTTTGTGTTGCGTTTCTCCCAACCCTCCAAATTCTAACTAGTTGGATTAGAAACCTACCATCAAAGCAAGGATGTACCCAAAAAGGTGTACAACAAAAGCCCCACGGAAAAAAGAACGATGTCTATCTCAACAACGGAAGTGCAATAGATTGAGAGAAATGCATTGGCTAGTTTCATGCTAACATGTGCCCAATTTGAATCCTACCAGTGTTGCGGGGGAGCGCCCCCCCCCCCCCTTCGAACTCGCTCCCGAAGCGCGCTCCCAAAATCGCTCCCGGACGGGAGCGATTTTCGGGAGCGCGCTCCCGTAAAAAAATTTACGCTCCCTGGTCTGTTAGGGAGCGACTCAGGGAGAGATCACTCCCGCGCTCCCGGAGCGATTTTTAATGCCCGGGAGCGATCGGGGAGCGATTGCTCCCTGATCGCTCCCAGGCATTAAAAATCGCTCCGGGAGCGAATCGAGCCGGGCCGGGAGCGGTTCGGCGGAAAGAAAAAAAAAATAAAATAAAAATAAAAAAAATAAAATTCGCCGGACCCGAAAAAATTAAAAAATTTAGAAAAAAAAAATTGTTTTATAAGGCCAATGGGCCAAAAAAACATTCATTATTACTTCATTGAGCAAGTTTGGAGCTAGAGCAAGAGCATTGGAGCGAAGAGCAAGTGCTGAGGAGCGAGGAGCGACTGCCAAGGAGCGAGGAGCAAGCCTGCAGAGGTAAGTAACTTAGTAATCTAGTTAGTTTAGTTGGTTAGGTAGTTAATTTAGTTGTTTGAGTTTAACTGTTTAAAAATCATGTATTTAAATTAAATTAATAAATTAAATTAATTAATCCCAATAAATTAAATTAATTTGCAGATTCAAGACTCAAAACCCTACAAACATCAAACACCATGGACCTGGCGATATTTATTGGCATTTTCCTCTTCCTGGTCCCTTTTATGGTTATTGTGGTGCTGGAGAGTAGGAAACAGAGGGGGCCCCAAACTGAAGAGGGGGATGAAGAAGCCGGAGAAAGTCAAATGGGTGAAAACCCCAGTGAGGAGGAGGTGGAGGAGGGTGAACATGACCCTCAAAAAACTAAACAAGACCAAACTCCATTGTGGAAATATGTTCACAGGGCTGAAACAGGGAGAGGGGGTGGAACCACTAAATTTCATTGCCCCCATTGCAACACTGATTACACAGGTTCATACACCCATGCTAGAAGACACCTCTGCGGGAAAAGGCCATGGGATGGAGAGAAACAAATAGGAATCAAAACTTGTGCAGCGGTGTCAACAGAAGATAGAGCCAAATACATAAAGGAAGAGGAGGACACCCAATACAGAACCAAAAGATCAAGGGGTTTCTTTGAACCAAGCTCACAATCACAAAGAACTCCTTCAGCATCCTCCCAAGGCAGTGGATATGGACATGGAGGCACAGGGTCATCATCTTTAAGGCGTAGAACCATATCAGATTTCCTTGATGAGGGGTGTAGGAATGATGTGGATTCAAAAGTTTACAGGTTCCTCTATGCATGTGGGATACCATTCAATGTTCTACGCTCACCTTATTGGCACGAAATGGTTTCTGCCATAAATGATGCCCCTAAAGGATACAAGAGCCCTGGGTATGACAAGGCAAGAACTGTTGGCCTTGATCATGAAAAAGCAAAAATATCACATTCTTTGAATAAAATGACAAGTTCTTGGACTGACAATGGGGTGTCCATTGTATCTGATGGATGGACAAATGTAAAAGGCAAGCCATTGATAAGTGTTCTTGCTATGTCTGTTAGTGGTCCCATCTTTCTAGCTGCACATGATTACTCAGACAAGTTCAAGACCGCTATCAACATTGCAGAAGCATTACTTGAAACAATTGAGCGTATTGGCCCATACAATGTCATCCAAGTCATCACTGATAATGCTCCTAATTGTAAGGCAGCGGGAGCAATTATTGAGGATAAATACCCGAACATATTTTGGTCTGGATGTTTGGTTCACACATTGAACCTTCTGTTGCATGATATTGTCAAAAACAAAAATGAACAATACCAATGGATTGGTGATTTGTACAAGAAAGGAAAATAAATGATAAAATTTATTACAAATCATAGCAATACCCATGGCCTTTTCCGCAGTCACTCGAGATTGGAGTTGCTGAAGATTGCGAGGACTAGATTTGGTAGCTATTACCTCACCTTCAGGCGCCTTTTGAAGGTAAGAGAGGCATTAGCTAGCATGGTATCAAGTCCACATTGGCAGGTGTTAAAGGAAAGGGCTACAAATGTAGCTGACATGGCAGGTTTTGAAACGGTGGAGGAGGCCGCTCTTGATGGGCAGTTTTGGACAACTGTGAGGCAGGTATTGGATTTCACCAAGCCAATTTATCACATGATTCGGTTTGCAGATACAGACAAACCAGTGATTGGCGAGGTGTATGAGCAAATGGATACCATGTTGGGGGAAATAAAAGACATTGTTCATAATAGAGATCCCAACTTGTACAAACTGATTCATGATTGTGTGTGTGAACGGTGGAATAGGCTTAACCTTCCACTACATTGCTTGGCATATATCCTTACGCCAAAATACTACTCTACATCTTGGTTGGGCCAACCTGCAGCAAGGGGTGGGGTTAGGACCAAACCCCATTTAGATCAAGAGGTAACTAAAGGATATCTGGAAGCATTAGAAAAGTTGGTGCCTGACAGGGAGGAATGTGCAGCTGTGCGCCTTGAAATAGGCAGATACTTCAGTGGCACTGGTTTGTATGGTAACTTCCATGCAATGGACGACAAAGATAAATTTGATTCTCTCACATGGTGGGAAACATATGGCGGCCACAGACTTTTGCCAAAATTGGCAAAAAAAGTTCTTTCACAGGTTGTAAATTCTTCTTCTGCAGAGAGGTGTTGGAGCACCTACAGTTATATACATAATGTGAAAAGAAACAGACTCAACGAAAACCGATCAGAAAGCTTGGTTTATGTGCACTACAACTTGAGGTTGTTGAGTCATTACTGTGATCGGGCTAATGAGGATCCCACATATAAAATTTGGGACAATCACCCAGAGGACGACAATTTGGAGGATGGCATTGTACATATTGAAGAACTAGAAGAGGAACTTGTAAGGGATGAAAATGAAGCAGCTGCAGCAGCCATGCCACCTCCACCTCCACCATCCAGTAGCAGTGCTCGAGGTCCGAGTCTTGTTCCTCTGATGTCGCCACCTCCATCTACACCCTCGCGTGGAGGTTCTAGTTCTGGTCGTCGATCTGTGCGGGAGACTCCTAGAAGACCACCACGACCTGCTTATACTCCTGGAGACTCTCGTGGCAAGGGCCACATGTAGATTTACAGTTTACTTGTCTTTTTTAGTTTCTATTAGACTTTAGTTTTCATAATTGTTGAGTTTTGAGTCCTTGACTCTTGACTCTTGACTCTTTCATATCATTATGATATTTTTTGTAAACATTACATCACTGTGACAATGAAAATTTGAAGTTTGAAGTTGGGCCTTGGCAATTATAACTCATTGGTAATGATTGTGAATTATGAATATGATGCTTTGTGAAAGACTAAAGTTGTTTCATTTCATCTCATTATTCATGTTTCATTTTATAAATTTTTAACATTTCATATCATGTTAACAGTTAGAAGTTAGGACTTAGAAATATCTTCGATATTACTTCTTGTAATGGTTAAACTTAGCTTACAAGTACAACTTTGCTGATCAATGATGATAAATGTTATTGAATTTTCAATTCTGAAAGCTTGAAGTTGAAACTTTAATATTGAATTTGATGAATCATGATTTATAAGACTCAATATGTTGCAGTTGTAATATGTATTTTACTAACTTGTGGACATGGTTGATGACGATTATAATTTCTAGATGATTGATGTGATATGGTTCAATGATCAATTTATGTTTTTTTATGTTTTTTATGTCTATTTCATCATTCTACATGTTTTTGTTGACATATATGTATCAAAAATTAAAAAATATATATATTTTTAAAAAATCGCTCCCAGATTCGCTCCCAAACCGGGAGCTTCTGAAAATGGTCGCTCCCGCTCCCGCTCCCAAGTAACATTGAATCCTACTAAATGAGGCACACTAGTCTATGTTGACAAGTTTTCTAGGGATACCATCCTTAAATGTGGGGAAGCATCCTTAGAAAGTAAACCCTTCACAAGTCTCTGCTAAAAAATGACAACTTCAAGCTTGGAAGCAAAAATACCTCTATTAAAAGAAGAAAGAACAATTAAACCAAATGTTGTATGTCTAATGGATTCTCAAGTTAAGAAGGAATGTGTTCATTCTTATATATCTTTTACTCTCCATTGTATTTGACAGGGATTATCAAACTAGGATAACATATTAAGTTATCTATTGGTATGCTCATAATTTATCTTCAAAAGGGATGATATTCTAACTCTAAGTAAAGCTACCGCTACAAGGAACACCCTTCAAAACAAAAGGGTCAAGGCCCTACATAAATGTCTTAAGAAGTTTGTGCTAAATAATATTGGCAACCTTGTAGACCACTTTCTCCTAAGCATTGTGCAAAATTTGGAAAATTTAATTATTAAAACTTTAGTTTTATCATGCCACACTCTATAACTTATTATTTTGGCGACCTGTGGAATTAGTCTCATAGATTACTTGGGATCCTTCTCAAAATGTCTTTTAAGTTCGCACTAATTTGAATGCATGAGAGATTCACAAACGGTACATTTTTTTGGAAAATTTTCAGTTACCCTCTGTTCTAAATCAAGAGAACCTAGCCACTTGTCTTATAGCATTCAAATTTCAGACTCAACAACGACCTCTAAAGAATATGCTACGGAATCACCATAAGGTATATTTCTTTTTTTGAAAGCTTCGAGTTAAGGGCCATTCCCATAGCATTAAGGCTCAACTACAGAGTCCAAAGAATATGCTAACATTATTTCTATACTCCCCTTAACTAAGGTTAACTAGTTGTTGGATCATCTTTAGATCATAAATAGATGAAAGCTTTGTGAACCAATCTCCAACAATCATTTTAACAAGGCATAGCGAATTAAAACCATGCTTTATGTGAGAATGAGAAGGATCATGTATCAAGGACAAGGACTATGATGAGAGTTGTCCAAACGAACTTAATCTGGGAATGTTACAAATCAAGCTTGATTTTCATGACATGAGTATAACATCAATGCTAGGATTGAAGCTAAAACCTTTAAAGTTAAGTTAGTTAAAAACACGCTTCTAAAATATATTCCATAATTACACATTTGCATATTTCATTTAGACTTGAACTTCTAAACTTAGACGAAGAATGTAAAAGATATACCCACTTTTCCACCACATGATGGAAGAGATTTCACTAGGGTATGGGAGAAGTCAAGCTCTAAACTAAACTAAATGCTAAATTGCAAAATAAAAGCTTTTAAGAATTACGTTAGACCATGGGGCACAGATTGTTTGTTAACCAAAACTGAAGATAAAAACTAGCCAAAGACAGGCAAATAAAATTGAGCATATCAGCGTCATCTTAATTTACATAAAGCCCTACTATGAAATGGATCAATACCTTGCAATTTTGAGCTACTTGGTACTTGGTCACTTGAACAAGAAAGTTTTGAAACTCAGGAGGAGCTTCCCTTTGAATTGATTTGAAACGCTCTTCGGAATATGTGAGCATCTGGAGGTTGAAAACAAAAATATTAAGTATTAAAACCCAGAAGAGGTATACCCATTACATGGCATACAAGATTCTCTACATCAACTATTCATTATGCATACCATTACACGGATTCTCTTTTTACAGAGATACAGAGCAATGGCCCTCCCAAGTTTAGAGGTTGCTCCAGTCAAGAAAACCTCTTTAACATCCGGATTTAACTCGTTGAGAATGACTGCAGCCGTCAATGTATTACCATGAACAACTCTCACTCTCAAATTTGGAAGCCTTTTAACAAATAAAGTTCCTCCACCATTCAAAGCCTCATTCTGCCCAATTTATAAGTCAGTGATGTCACATACCAAAGAAAAAATATAACCTCTAGAAGACCAAACCGTGCTAAAACTCAACAATTGAAGTGCAGCACATGATCCCTTTATTAGGAACCTACAATAATGTATGTTGATTTGCATTATCTCCATTAGATGATAAAAATGAGCAGCTAACCTTGTTCAAAGCTGCAAGACTAATAACCTTGACGCCCATCTTATCTGCACTCAGTATTGCATCCTGTATGAGATTGTTTATGCCTTCTTGAGCAAATGGTATGAAATACTGCATTATGGAAAAATCACAAATGAAATCAGTATAGACAAAGCAAAGTTACTGTATCCACCGAGAAAAATAGTTACATGTCAGGATGCCTATTAGTTCTGATCACATAGCACCATTCCCTGTGTTTTAAGAAATGAGAGAATAATATACTCTATTCAGGTAAAATCAAATTTAGATTATTATAGTATTCACTTGGTAATATTTTTCTTTCACAAGTTCAATAAAAATAGCATATATCCTTCTTAAATACTGGTCCATTAAGTAGGGAGAGGGGTCAAAAAAACATAAGGGTAAACAGGATACTGGGACATTACCCCTTCCAGGGAAGTCAAGTGAACTCCACTTATCAGAAACAACAGTACTATGTGCATATACTGTGGCAGCCTGGAATTGCTTTTATGACTTTAAAATACCCTCTCCTCTCCATCTCTCTCAGTGCAAATATGATTTATTATCATCGTTGTCAACTCTAAACTTTTTGTTAAAATTTGCAGTTGTTTTCTGGATAAATAAACAAGACTTGGGATCATGAACAAGTAAGCGGACAACTGAGACAGAAATACACCTGGAATCCAAATCTTGGAACGATCCAAGTCTGATGGAGTCGGCCTTTCAATCTGTGACCTGTGTTGACGAATGGTTTAGCCCATACCCACATTGCCAAAGCAAAAGGTATGACCACGGGCCACAGAGGGAGGAGAAACCACCATGTTGCGAAAGGTGTCGAGCAGAATCCCCGAAGCAAAAAACGTACATGAAGTGATGAAAGCACGTCTACAATATGAGCTAGGAAAACGTAGTCTGGCACTTCCTCCACTTGTCCTGTACAATAAAAATCCACTGAACTACTAAATTTTGATTTTTATTTCCAAATTTGATAATTTATTATCAGATAAACTAAATGTATTCTACAGAGATTTGTAATATCCATGCAGAGAAATAAAAAATTGAAAAAGAAAATATATATTTAAATCCAATGTATGTTGAAGTACTAGCTGATGTATATATTCTATAACTGGTACTACAAGACCTGCACTCATAGAGCGATGTACATCCCATGATTTTGAGTTGAGTGTATGCCCTAGATAATCGTAAAGGGGCATAAAAAGGCAAAAATTGGTGTCCATTTCAGTGTGATGCAGAGTATGATACCTGCAAATTATAACATATAGTATCAGAAACAACAATTTGGAAAGGACATGAAGTCATTGACGTTATTGACTGCATTAAGACCAAGTAAAGATAACGAAAAAACTCACGAAGGAGTATATATAAGATATTTGAGTGGGGGTAGCCAACGGAAGATCGTATCTGGCACGATTTCCACATTGCTGTGGCCCATATATCTGAGAAAATCAAATAACAAACAGTAAAGGTAGATCATGCCCATTGATGCACCTCCCATCCATGAGGCTCCCACCATGGGAACTGCCATGATGATCGTCAGCCCAAAATGCTCTAGAAAGGTAGCCGTCCCAGCTGCAACAGTAGACAGAAGTATAAATTTTGGATAAACACGAAACCCGAAGAGCCTACATCATCAAGAACAGATAAAATCAGTAATCAATTGCCCCCATGGGCTTTACATCCCCAGTGGGGAGCCAGGAGAATATTCAGTTCCCTCTCCCTAAATTTTATCGTTTGGTTTATTTTTCGTTTTTTTTCCTTAAAAAACTATTGGCCTGGGCCTATGCTTTGATCGAATCATGTTCTTCCAGGTGTTTGAGAATTATAAATGAACTGTCCGCTGGCAAAGCTAATTTGGGAAACCAAGAATGAGTGGTAGTAATTAAGGTGATCGGGGTGCTGAAATTTGCACCCCTCCAATGATTCACTTAGTATTTCGCCAATTTAGGAAACCAAGAATGAGTGGCAGTAATTAAGGTAATTGGGGGGCCGAAATTTGCACCGCTCCCATGATTCACCTCGCATTTATGAAGACAGCTCCAATCCGATACAAGTGTCACACCATGATCCTTGAGATTACAGGAGTTAAAGCTACAGCCACTACCACCTTCACGCCCAGTGGCGTGCGACTTACTGAGCAGGAATATCGGGGCGCAAATGTGGCATTTATATGCCCAGGGTTTGTGGTGTATATTTAACCCGAGCTCTGTTCCTAGCCTCCTTTCAGGCTCGAGGGGTTCAGATAGAAGGGCGCCTGGTCAGTATAATCTAGGTTGGTGTAGGTGTTTCTTCGTGGGAAATTTTATGGTGCTTTCATTCTACTACATAGTGGACAACGGTGTTGTGTTCTGTGCGACTTACAGGTGGGCTCCGAATGGACAGAAATTTTAGCTTTTTGTCTTCTAAATCGTAGCAATGTTTTGCGAAGTAACATTTTTTTTTCAGTTTCGTAAGGCAATATAGCTGGGTCCAGGTAGACTATGGTAGAAAAAATTTAAATGAAAAGCAATGCTATTTTGATAATATTGCCACCACTCTTCCTCATTTCAAATCTCAGGTTGCACTGTTAGGCCAGAACTTTTCAAGTCTTGATACTAACATCAATAAATTTGCACATAATATTTTCTTTTAGTCCACCTCTGATTGATAGATTAGATACCATTTAAAATGAATGTAACTTCAAAAAATTCGTGTGGATCCCAAAATGAAGCTGAAATGGATCCCTAGAACAAAGCGAAATAAAATGGGTTTAAGCCAGATCTGGTGTTTAAATTTTCGTGTTATTGTGTATTAGGGCATGATGCTTCCTTAAATTTATCCACAGATAGGATGGAAATGACAGCTATAACTCTGAAGAAAGACTAGATTTGATCAAGAAATGTAGCCTTACCTGTTTGAGGCTGCAAAACCACCGCAGCGTGATGTAGGGAATGATACCGCTGGAAGAGGATATCCTTGTGAAACGCACGATGTACCCAATAATACAAGGCCTCGGCTGGCCCCATGTGCAAAATCGCAAGGAAAATCAGCCCTCCTGCGTTCCACGCAGGCATGTCACGGAGAAATGGTAAGAAATGATGCGCCGCAGTAGCCATGAACGCCTGCAACAAGAGAAAATTGTCCCTGCAAACATATAATCCAGTTAACATCTCCGAAGGCCATATTTGCATGACTTGAATGCAGAAAGGAGTCCAATTCTAATAACGTATGGGAGATGCTTAAAAACAAAATGTACCAGTCCCATTCTCGGTCCATTTGATCGAACTCGGCATCTTTTTTGCAAATTTTGTATTTTGCAGAGAGGCAGTACATGTTGGAGTAAGTGGCCCAGAGTTGGTAGGTAACATATCTGAGAAACGTAAGCAACAGGATGTGCAAGCACCAATTATCAGCCTCATTGCCCCCATACACGTTGGTGTGCACAGCTTTGGCAATCAGGGGACCATACAGGACGTACTGCATTAAAAAAATACAACACAAAAAGGGCATTAAATCTTGAAAATATGGCGGCGATTTGGTACAAAATAGTAAATATATTAGCAACTCCAACTCGATTCAGGAAATTTTAGGTTGATTCCGGAAAAACCTAAAACCTAGCCAAGAAAAAAAACATGAGTTCAAATGTAACCTTCACATCAAAAATAAAAGCATCACAGTTCCCGTATCTGCAGAATAGAGATGAATTTTTATATAGAGAAAATATGAAACTGGTAATGTATTTTACATGCCTTAAGGCTCCCCAAGTATGCCCATGGCCAATCTGATACAAAACACGACATCATGAGCACAAACAGACGTCGCAGGAAAACCCAAAAGGGGGTCGAGCCTGCGATCCCGAGAGGCTCTAATTTCCAGGGGAGCAATCTTGAAATCTTGGCAGATGCAAGATCATGACGACGTAAGTCTTTGGATAACTCTGGACATTGATGTACTGGAATTAATTCTTCGGATAACTCTACATATTGATGACTGGAATTAATTCTTGAAAATTAGGTAGCCGCTAATAAATTTCTTGAAAGTTATGGGTGGTCGTCCAGAGCTCTGTGATTATTATGTCAGTCGACGTTATGCTTTACGTGTAATGTGTTCCGAGCTCCAATATCCCACCAGTGAGGTGTGGAACGAAACCAAATTTGTTCGCAAAGTTGATATTATAATCTTTTAAATCGGAAAACAATCTAAATTTATATTTATATTTTAATGATCGGAAAACAATTTATATTTATATTTGATATGATGATGATGATGATGATGTGGTTATGATTTGATGATGATGATGATGGTTGGTGGTGGTGGTGGTGGTGGTGGTGGTGGTGGTGGTGGTGGATTTTTAATATACCAAATTTTGGGGGAAGCATATTATTTAGTTTGATTTTACAATTTATTCTTATGTTCAAAAAATTTGGAGAGAAACCTTACGAGTTCATTATAATTTTGACATCGTAAAAGGCTAGGAAGGTCATTATTGCAACAAAGATTATGAAACTGAGATCTAATGTGGTTGTAGGCTTTAAGAGGAAGTGATTTTCATCCTAGATGTTCATATTCTCAGAGAGATGGCAGATCCTTTCCATCCATGGTGTTTTAGGAACTACCCAACAACCTGTTTCACTATGGAGCTCAATAGAGCTTGGCTATATTAATTTTCTTATTTGAACTGTTAAAACAGAGAGATAATTTTGATCTTCTATAGTGGGGTTGATGAACTCCTTATAATATCTTCTTTTAGCTGCTAAATCTTTCTCACACCACATTTTTTCTTTGAACTTAAAAGTATATTTATTTATTAATTAAAATAAAAAATAAACAAGATATAAGATTGTATATTTCCACACTTATTTATATTAGGCAAAAAATTTCCGCCGTGAAGAATCTTTTTATAAAGATGTGAAAATTGAATAATCAACTCCAAAAATAAGTCCCTAAAATGAAGTTTTAAATTAATTAATAATAAAATAATAAATTAGTGTTAGAGAATAATATTAAAATAGTCATTAAAGAATAAAATAAATTAATAAGAAAAAATAATTGAATTTAGTTTTTTTGTGATTTACATATAGTTTCTAAAAAAAAAAAACTTAGGAGAAAATCACGTAATTTATTTGTCAACGAGTTTCGAAGTAGCCAGTGTGATTTATAGTCAAGACAAGATGAAGAGAAAGACTCGTCTTAATGTAATATGGATCACAGAAGTTTGAATTCAAAATCAGATCATAGCAACAAGTTAAATAGATATGCAAATTATTCCAACTGCTAAATTGAAACAGCTACATTTCACTAGGTCAGAAATTGGGTAAAGAATTTTTATATAGTAATACAATTAATCAAATAAAATATATTTAAAATATTATTTTAATATATAAATTATGTTTGACTTACACTAAGGGATAGGAAAAAACTAATAACCAAATAAATAAAATATATAAGATTAAGAAATAATGATGGGATATAGTAAAAAGAAATATATTATTTTAACATACAAATTTTGACATGGATTGAGGGATAGGAAAAAACTAAAAACCAAATAAATAAAATATAAAAAAGATTAAGGACTAAAGATGAGATTTTACTCAATCTTCAAAATGAGGCATGGGATAACTTACAAAAAGATAAATTATCAATAGTTAAAAAAATAAAAATAAAAACTAAAGACAATGAGACATAAATAATTTAATTGAAAAGATTAATAAAAGAAAATTTATTTGAAAACTCAAAAAAAATAAAAATAAAAAATAAAACATATATATACATATATAAAATCAAAATTCGATCACAGGCAAAAGGTTGAAAATAAAAATAAATAAAATTAAAGGAAAAACAACTACAGGATAAAAACTATAACGAAAGAAAATGACCAAAGATGAGACACTGAATCCTCGGGGTAGAAATCTAAAAATAATATTAAAACTATTATTATTATTAAAATAATTAGTGTGAGAGAATAATATTAAAATTGTTATTAGAGAATAAAATAAATCAAGAAATCAAATAAGAAAGAAATAATTGAATTTAGGTTTTTGTGATTTATATTTAGTTTTTAGAAAAATAATTTATGAGAAAATCACATAATTCATTTGTCTAGGGATTTTGAAGTAGCCAGTATGGTTCATAATCAAGACAAGGTGTGGTTCATAGTCAAGACAAGGTGAAGAATCCGATCATCTCGTTCTAAAAGCATCGGCAAAACTTTCTCCTAGGTGATTTCTAGGGCTACTCTTCTACCTAATTCACCTTGAATTAGTCAACCCTAACTAATAATATTATATAAATTAGTTATTCTTAGATTATATAATAATTTAAATTGATAAATAATTTACAAATTCGATATTAAATAATTAATTCATCACATATTCCTAAATAATTTTATTTTACCAACGGCTAAACAATGATGCATACCTATTATTTATTCTCTCAAATCAATGATGCATCTCTGTTATTTATTCTCTCATATAGTTTGGTTTCTCACCTTGTCCTGAGGATGAACTACATTAATTGGTTTGAAAGGTCGACCCAATCCGAAAGGTTGTTCTCTACATTATGGATCACAAAAATCTTAGATCTAACAAAAGAAAATTTGATTGAAAACTCAAAAAAAATAAAAAATAAAAAATAAAATATATATAAAATCAAAATTTGATCAAAGGCAAAAGGTTGAAAATAAAAATAAATAAAAGAAAAAGAAAAACAACTAAAGGGATAAAAACTATAACAAAGGAAAAGGACCAAAACTATTCAATGAAAAATCAAAAATAAAAATAGAATATAAAGGGAAAACAAAGAGATCAAAAATAACCACAAGGATAAAGAAAGGCTAAGAGTAAATGACACCCATTCAACAATTGTTGATTGTCATCATCTTATTAAGATTGCTAGGCCTCCTTTCAATTTCAATGGCCTCCACAATTAAGTAGGCCTGCTCTCGTCATCTTATTAAGATTGCTAGGCCTCCTTTCAATTTCAATGGCCTCCCTAAATTTCTGATGATGAAAGTTAGCAATTTTCACAATTACATAGGCCTCCTCATTGCATATGTGATGCTTCGTCTTATCCTTTAAGAAACTACAGATGGTGATAAGAGCCTAAAGAATGGGGGAACATTAATTAACTATTAAATGAAAGAATCAATTCAACAAATTAAATAAATAAATAAATAACTAATTAAAGAAAAAATAAAAAGTAGATAATTAACAGGGAGAGAACAGCACTGAGACAAAATAATTAGGACTAAGAACAAGGGTCAATCTTACATATTTAAAAAGAGATTAGTTAATTAAAAGGGGGAATTGAGAATAAAAAATTAGAATAATAATAAGAGGATGATCAACTATGCTCGAAAGGAGAAAGCTCTAAGAAAGGTGAAAGTTGTTGGAAGTTGATGGGTTGAAGTTGTTGGATTGAAATTGTTCGAAGTTTCTACGTCAAAGTAGCTGGAAAAGTTTATCAAGAAGGAGAAGTTTGTCTTAGTCATGGATGGGTCTTTGACAAAGGTCTTAGGTCTTGGAATTCTAAGAGAAGAATTCTTGTGGGTTGTGAGAAGACAGCCTACATTTTGTCTCCTCTTGTCTCATTAATCTTTATTGTTTGGTAATTGTTTGATGATAGAAAACACAATAATAGTTGAAAAAAAAGTTAATCAAGTTATGTAAAAAGACATCACCAGCAGTTTGCTCCTAGATTTCTCAACATTCCTTTTTAAGCATCGTTGATTTGAATCTCTCATCCTCTTATTATTATCCTAAATTATTATTCTCAATTTCTCCCCTTTAATTAAGTACTTTTTTTAAATATGTAAGATTGAACCTTGTTCTTACTTTCAATTTGTTATTGTCCTCTTTCCTTTTAATTATATATATTTTTAATTAATTAATCAATTAATTAATTAATTATATGATGATGATGATGATGATGATGATGATGATGATGATGATGGTGGTGGTGGTGGTGGTGGTGGTGGTTAACGTCTGCTGAGACCAAACATTGGTCTATCGGACCTAAAGAAACAAATTATTTATTTTGATTTAAGATTTTATTCATATGCTCAAAAAGCTTGGAGAGAAGCCTCCCGAGCTCACTATAATTTTGACATTGTAAAAGGTTAGGAAGGTCAGTATTGTAACAAAGATTGTGAAACTGAGATCTAATGTGGTTGTACGCGGGGCACTCTAAGAGGAAGTGGTTTTCATCCTCGATGTTCCTATTCTCACATATATGGCAGATCCTTTCCATCCATGGCGTTTTAGGAACTGCCCAACGACCTGTTTCACTATGGAGCTCATGAGAATTCGTTCTAATCTTTGCTATATTAATTTTCTTCTTTGAGCTAGTTAAAATAGAGAGATACTTTTGATCTTCTAGGGCGGGGTTGATGACCTTCTTATAATAACTTAATTTTCTTTTAGCCGCTAAATCTTTCTCACACCACATTTTTTCTTTGAACTTAGAAGTAACAATATCTTTAATGTTATTTATGTTTTGCAATGCATCATTCTCGTTGATCTCCCAATAGTTTAACCAGGCCCTTGTGTCTTTATGCCACCCCCGATTGAGCCTTAGGTGGTTTTGGCTGGAATTTAAAGCTAGCTTAGGAAGTCTATGATCGTCTATGTTATTGAGTTTGTGCTTGTACAACATAAACCTAATCATAGCTAGGCTCTCAATAGGGGAAAGACCTGCTTCTATAAGGAGAATAGGATAGGGTGTATTACTTTTAATTTTCAGGTTATAAGTTATAAAACGCTTCTGGATTTGCTCAATCTTTCTCCATGATTCTCTGGAGATGCTGCAACCCCAAACCTCACAGCCATATAAGATAACAGGAGTGACTAAAGTTTCAAAGAGGAACTTATTTTTATCCCACATTACAAGGTTTGTTATTTTACAATTATTTTCAAGACCAAAATAAGCTTTCCACCCCCCATTAATCCTTTTCTCAATGCTATGGTTCCAGTTGAGCTTGTGATGAATATCAATTCCTAGGTACTTGTAAGAATACACTTCCTCCAAGTTATTATTGTCATACATAAAATTAGCGTAAGTGTCCTTCTTGGATTTGATAATCATAACTTTTGTTTTGTCAATGTTAACAATCATACCCATGGTAGAGCAGAAATCCTTAAGAAGCCTGAGTTGCTTATCAAGATCAGATGGGCACCTTGCGAAAAGAACAATATCGTCAGCACAGAGAAGAAGGATGACGACTATCCCAGCTAAGATCATGCCATCACATCATGCTTCCTCTAAATAGCCTTCGAGCTTATCGATGTAGATGCCAAATAGGGTAGGGGAGAGGGGGCAACCTTGTTTAGCTCTGATGTTACACTTAATATATTTCGACCACCCCTCATTGCTCTTTAGCTTGGCAATTACATTCTCGTATAACCTTATAGCAGCAGCTCTCAACTCGAGAGGAACCTTTAGCTCTTCTAATCTATTCCAAAGGTTGTATCTAGGAACTGTATCGAAAGCCTTTCTAAAGTCCACAAAGCAACAAAATAAATTGGATTTATCATTACGACATTCCTCCGCAATGATCCTAAGCGTAACGAGGTGATCTGTTGTTGAGTGATGCCTTCTGAAACCTGCTTGGCCTTTAGCTCGCTTACCTTCACTTTCAAGCCATATGCTTAACTTCTTTTGCAAAATACTACCATATAACTTGGCTAAGAGAGGGCTGATCATAATTGTCCGATAATTAGAGGGGTTATTTATATCCCCACTTTTAAAAATAGGGATAATGAGGCTCTCAGTCCAAGGTTTAGGGAACCTTTGCTTGACTGCTTAATTGAAAAGCTTGTGGATGTGGGGGATGAGGACAGGACCTCCAATTTTTAAGATTTCCGCCTGGTAACCTTCAATGTCCTTAGCTTTCCCATTAGCGAGGTGATTAACCCCAAACTTAATGTCTTCTAAAGAGAAAACTTCTTTCGTTGTGAGCAGGGTTTCCAAATTATCCATGACATTTGGAGATTCATAAAGCTTTTTAAGATAGGAATTCCAATCATGAAGACCAATTTTATTATTATCTTTAGTCTTCCTAGTCAGAATCTGCCTCCAAAATTTCTAAGGAGCTACCTTAGAGAGGTGTAAGAGATTCTCCTGTCTTTGGCGAATGTACTGCCTCTTTTTCCTTTTAGTTAGAGCTTTGTATATTTTTATCTTGTCCATTTTAAGAGGTTCATCAACAGCTTCCTTAATTGCTCTCCTCGCACTTTTACAATCTTTGTCATACCATGGATTGGTTTTGCTATTTCTTTTATTATTTGAAACTTCAACTGAGAACTTGTTAATAGAATATAATTGGGTTGTTGTAAAATTATGATGGAGGTCTTCTATGTTGTCTATACTAGATAAAGGAAGCAAATTAGTTTTTAATTCATTTAGAAAGAGATCATTTTTATTTCTATCAAATACTAAGTTCTTTTGGCTGTAAGTATTATTTTCTGTGGGAACTCTATGCATGACAAAATTGAGAGTTATAAGTAAAGGCCTATGATTAGAGTTAGTTTCGTGGTCGTTTAAGATGTCAAAATTTATTATTTCGTTGTATAATGGGAGATAGGAAATAACGTAGTCTACCACGTTGCTACCAAGTCCATGGATGCAGGTCATCTTGCTGGAATTGGGCCACTTCTTTAGACCGTTGCAAATTATGAGACCCTGAGCACTACAGAGCTTGACTAGCTCCGACCCAAACAAATTTTCCCTGAGGTCTTCAGAGCTCCTTTTGTACCTACTAGCCAGAGTAGGGTCTTTGTCTAACCAAAGAGGATTAGAGTTGGAATGATTGCTTAAAATAATAGCTTGGTTGTTTGAAGTTCAAGCATTAAAGTCACCTATTAAAAGGATATTACCGTCATTCCTTAAGCTAGAAATATCATTCACTAAACCATTGTAAAGGTTAGTTTTATCTAGATTCTTCTTCTTATAGAAGTTAGAATTGATGGGGGAAAATAACATATTGCTATGTAGGACTTTTTATTATTAATGTCACTGATCTCTATCCAACAATATTGGTTGTGAGGGTCGTTTTTATAATTAATTATTAATTTTTCATTTATCAACTAATTATTTCCTTCTTATTTAATTTCCTAATTTATTTTATTTTTTAATTGCTATTTTAATATTTTAATATTATTCTCTAACAATTAATTTATTATTATTTGTTAAGGGCTAATTCTGAACTTCCTTCTATAAAAGTATCTGCCTTTGTAATTATTCAATTCTTCCTTCACACAAATGAGGGTCAGACTTATTATTATTATTATTGATTAATTAATTATAACCCGCATAGATCCATCTTAAATACGAATCTAACATGAGCCAAGAGGGATCCAATTTCTTTGCCTGCAATTTTTTTTATGAGTCGAAATTATTAAATAGGCTATAGAATGAGCCTCTCAGCTCAATCAAATTAAAATTATATTGATTTTATTTTATTTTAAAAGATAAATATTAATATTAAATTGAAAAAATGGATGTTATTTGAAAAAAGTTACTATTATGAATGATAAATGTGTTTTTCCCCAGATGCGGGTGACACAAACGAATTAAATGTTATTCATGACAGATCGTAAGACCAGGTACTGCCAGCTGCAGGGCAGCGTGGCTTCCCAGGATCTCACTTCGCGCAAGAGGGATAGTCTTAATAAGGATGGATATGGTAGGATTTCAGCATTAATGGTGTGCACTGTTCGAAGCAAAACTGTGGTAGTTATAATCATGGTGATCCTGTTTATTCCCTTCACACTTCGCGTTCAGTCTTCTTGCTCCGGGCCTTGGTTTGATGCGGTTTTTGGTGGCAAGCAGGACTCTGCTAACAGAGGCAAGCTCCAGGCCAGTTCTCTGTTATTCTGGAGGTGGTATTACTATGCTAAGGGTCCCCACGGCAGGATTAGTGCTGCATTAAGGGGTAAGCTTTCTAAAGCTCTAGAATTTAGAATTGGGCGATTCTCTTCTCCTTCTCAGGCATACTTTGTGTGCTTGTATCGGTCTCTGTTTCAGTCCTTTTATCCTCTTGTCGTTGTTTCTGGTTACTCTGTGCCTTCACTCCTCATTATGGTTCGCCAGAGTGGGAGGAATCGTTCCGGGGGGCGACGTGGTAGCGGCAAACATTCGATGGCTAGTCATTCTGTGGACCCTGAACAGTCTCCTATCAATCTTCCCTCCTCTCAAGTGAATGTGCCTCCTCCGAGCCCTGTTCGCAAGCCAACTCCAAATAGTGCTTTCCAAACCACTCATTTCAAATTCCAAAGCAATCTTAATAGGCCTCTGATCACTGCTCATATCACTATAATCCTCTCGGAAGAAGAAAATCAGCTCTATCCTCTGTCATGCATGGCTCCTGAACCTTCTCAAAGCAGTGAGCAATTAATGGATGGGGGAAGCGAGGAGAAACGTATGAGTGATAAGCTTGGCCAGGATGAAGTTCCCAGAGTCATTCCGCCTCTTGAAGACAATATCCCAGTGGCCGGGGAAGGGATTTTTGGAGCCACTAATCATCCCTTGGTGAACCCAGCGGGCGAGAAGGATGGCAGTGAAGATTTGTGGATTGGCAGCGCGTGTCCGGTAGCGGAGAAGACTCCTGGTGAGGATGTGGAAGTTTAAGGCCACCTGGGTCTGTTTTTTCTCTCTTTTTGGTTTTGCTATCGCTCAGATGACTACTTCCAGGCCACTCTGTTTACAGTCATGGTTCAGCATCTTCAACCTGATGATTTTGTTTCCCTCCAGGGCAGTGGCAGTTTAATTACCGTCTGGTTTGCCAAGTACATTGGCTTTCTTGCTTTCATGTTTCTTCCTATGTTCTACTGGTCTATCTCTGGGTTCTATATCTGTCTTCTAGCTCTTTGTAACTGGTCTCCCCAGGTTCCTTCTATACTGGGGCAGTTTTGCTGTGTTGAGTGCTCTCGGGTACTGTTATCTGAGGCCTCAACTCCTTGTAAAATTATTCTACTTTTCAGTTAATAGATTTTAGTCTTTGCAAAGAAAAAAAAATGATAAATGTGTTTTTAATAGTTTATTATGAATTTGAAAAAAAGTTAATATTTTGAATGATAATGTTTTTGTAATAGTTTATTATGAAACAGATGTGTAATTTGTTCCATACTTATGAAGAGTTAATATATAAAAAAATTTAAAGTAATAATAATAAAAGATATTTCAATGGTACTCATAAATAGAATATTCAACATCTATCTTAAATAACTTGTTTTTTATATCCATTTTATATATTTATTAAAAGTGAAAAAATAAAAATAATTAATATATATATATATATATAAAGAGTGTTTTGACATTTCAATGCAATTATGTTAAAATAAAATTTACACATTTAAAAAATATTAATAACAAAAAGAAATCTCCCTATCACTCATAAATAAAATAATTCAATGTCCATTTGAAGCAAAATATTTAAGATAGATTTTATATAGAATGAAGAAAGATTCCTTATGATAGGGATTTAATTATTAAAGTCTACATAGGTATATATTGAATGTGCAATTTTCTTATTTTATGAATAATTTTTTTTTGCATTTTAATATGGAGGTATATAATTCTTTTAGATGAAGTTTACATGTGATATTTAAAAAATATTTCAATATCACTCAAAAATAAAAATAATTTAATGTCCAATTTAATAAAATATTTTAATATTATTTTATTTTATTTTAAAGAAAATTATAAAAAAATGTAAAGAAGTGACCTTAAAATTGGATACTAATAATAATATAGATTTAGATTTTTTTATAATTGAAGCATTCTTATGATATCAATGTGTAATTTTTTTGTTGGTGTTGACAAATGGTTAAAATTATTATAAAGAAGAAAAAAGTTTTGTTTTGTTTTTTTTAATAATAATGTAAAGTTTAACAATTTGACTAAGGCAAATTACATAATTATAAAAATTAAATCAAAAGATTAATGTAATGTAATGTAAACAATTTAACTAAGTCGAAATAAAATAAAAGAATAAAAATAAAAATAATCCTATAGAAATTAAATAATAATAAAAATAGAAATGACCCATGGTATTAGCCTATGGTATTAAGAACCCATGGTATTCATGTGGAATGTAGTCTATTTAAAGGGGGAAATTAAACCAGCCTTGATCCATCTATATATATATATATATTTCTTACACAAATTCATGACAAATTCACACATAGGTCTAGATTCTACATTGTAAATTAAAAAGTTTTACAAAGTAACATTATGCATAAAAATACATTTGTGACACATTCATCAATGATCCAATAGGAGAAAGACAAGAAACTTCAAAGTGCATTTTTCTCATTAAGTCATCAAAATCAAAATGTGTTACATAGGTAGTAGCAATGCCAATGGAAAATAGAAATAGCAAATACAAAACAACTTCAAGGTAGTAGGTAGCTCATCAGTCATCAATCATCATCATCATCAAAATATGTCATGGTCACCACTACTCTCCTTTGTTGCATCCTACTCCTTTGCATCCAATGTAATCTTTGCATTTGTTGGTGTGGAGGGTGACCCCTCAAGAGTATCACCATCATCAAAAGTGACAAGCTCTAGCATATGTTATTAAGATCCAAGTTGGCCAATGCCAACTCAACACTATTGTCCAAACCCATATCATCAGGAAAGACATCCCACATCTTTGTCTTTCCCTTTAGCCACTCATCCCTCTACTTGTAAATAAGATGAAGGTTGTTGTGCACATACACCATTGCCTCTGCCCTTGAATGCTCAAGCATGCTCTTCTTGACATTATACAAATTCCCATATGTGCTCCAATTCCTCTCACAACAAGAGGATGAAGTCACCTAAGAGAGGAGCCTCATGGATAACTGTTGTAGAGTAGGGCTTGTTGCCTCATGAGTTGCCCACCAAGAATAGCGCTTCTTAGCCCCCCTATCTCTAATAACATCATAGCTGCAAACCGCCTAGTTCCAATGGAAAACTCTGCAAAGGAATCATCCACCTCATCAAGGGATGCTCTATCCTGAAATATTTGCCTCAATGCATCCTTCCTCCCCTGTGATATTTCACCATCCATGTGAGGAGCTAATCTGCAGGAAGGTCCACCATTCAACAATTCATGGCTCTTGTATTTTGGGTTCAATAAGTAAGCCAAACAATGCAAATGTGTGCAATTCTTGTCCCATCTACTAACAAGAATATCTTGTATGGTGGTGAAGAAGGCCTCTGATGATGTCTCATACTCATAGAACTCACTCTATAAAATAATGGTCCTCATGGACTCAATCATGGAATACCACCCCTCATAAACCTCTCCTAGGATGGGTTGGTCTGTATCTACAAATCATAGAAAAGAAATGACACGATCCATGATCTTAATAGTGAGATCGACCCTCTCCCACCAAGCATCATTTAACATTATGTCCTTGACTCTTTTTGAGGTTGCTTGATTTGTCTTTCTCCAAAAAGACCAAAACTCTAAAATAACCATGGCCCCAAGAACAGTGTTGACCTCCCTCAACCTCTTCAACATGATGAATGAAGAGGCAAGTTGTGTATCTGCAATCTTCAACAATGATAGATGGGTGTACTCCAGGACACACTGGGACACGCTCCAGGACACGTTGGGACACGCTAGACATGAGAATCACACGTTCTAGGACACACTGGACACAAAAATTGGACACGTGTCCTAGATAATCGTGTCTTATTCGTGAGATTCAGACATAAGGGGGGGAGGAGGACGAATCTGGTTCCTTAGTCTTTCTATATGGAAACCTCTTTTAGAGTGAAGAGATTTGATCCCTCTCGAGGTTTGGTAGATCCCGAGTTAAGATGGATCTAAGCTAGTATATAGATATAATCCATATCAATAATAAATTTAAAAATTAAAATATATTTGTATTAATGAAATAAATAATTGCAATAATTATTTATAAAGTTATATTTTCAAAAAAAAAGGTAAAATGCACCCCCTTCTCACAAGAAAATGACTTTTTAGCTAAATGCATTTAATATTAGATAAATAAATCTTTTTTATAATTATTTATTAAAATTTCAAAGAATAACCCTAGAACCGGGTGCACACATGCACTATAAGGATCGTTAGAGTCCTCATGCCAGATATGTATAAAGCATTAAAATATGCGATCGAGTGGCGACCATTCACAATTGGTCTCATTCACTACTGCTAAGAGAAGGCCGCATGATGATGTACTGAGCCATTAATCCAAATTTGGAACAAGATCTCCCTCTTCGCTTCAACTTTGCAGTAGATCACACATTCCCTCAATCATTTCGCACTGCAAGTCTCCGCTCCAACGAGGGTCGTAAGGTTGAGGGACATAGAGTGAAGAAGCTTCGACGCAGAGAGTTTAGAATGGAACACCTCTGCAAGCAAGGAACTATGGTCTGAGAACGAGGTAGAGCCAAGAGAGGTGGTAGAGGGCCTGGGCATCCACCTCTTCCTCCCTGGCATGGCCAAGGGGAAGAACAATTTGACAAGGATATACCACTACACATTCGTCGCTTAGTAGCTTCCATGGAGATGCAAGAGCGTAAGCACATTGGCAATGACCACTACACAGTTAGAAACTTGTTGGATTGCCAACACTAGAATCAGGAAGAGGCTCGACAAAAGGAATAACTTTGAATTGAAACTTAGGCCAATTCCAATTTGATCCACACTGGCATTGCCTTGAGGAAATTATCTAGGATGATGGGGATAACTTTTCTCGACACTCCCCCTCCCCTCCCCCCGCCCCTCCGACTCCAACATCCACCAACTCATCAGAAAGCTCTAAAGTTGAAGATTCTTCTCTACATGCAGCCACTCTATCCAACCCTGATCCTCCAGAAACTCAGTAAACGCAACAAGGGGTTGTTGGCAATGGTGGCTCCCCAAATCGCAAGAGGTCAGAGCTCGAGGAGGGCAATCATATTTGCTCTACATAGGCTATCAAAGGAGAAACCTCTCAGCAGGGGCTAGACTTCTATACTAGCATAATGATGGTTAAATGGGAGTGCCGTCCATGGCTACCTTAAGGATACGTCAGCCCCTTCCAATACATTCACCAGCAGAACCAAACAAGCAAGGACAAGGACAAGCATGATCAAGCTTAAAAGGATCAAGCTCAAAGCAACCAACCCTAGCATTATCAAGCCAAAGCTCAGATTCACTAGGCTTCTTCACTACTTCTAGGAAAGGCTCAGTCAGCCTTTGCCTTCTCTTAGTTTTCATAGTTATTTTTGTCATCCCAGTTATCTTGTTATCTACAATTTCTATTTTGTCACAGTCTTGTATTGTTTTAAATTGATCTCAAAACTCTCTGAGGTACCATTTGGTTTCCCTCTGCTGGGCAGATGGTCTCTCCCAAGACCACTTCAGGATAGGATAGCTATTTTGAAGACAGTTCTTCATCGTGAACATAAGCTTCTCAAGTTCATCCCTGCTTGTATTTATGTAAATTTTTAGTGCTATAAAGATAGTATCTTGCCTAAAATAAACATTTTAAAGAATAAGGTTAAAGAATAATAGCTTGAATTGTAATTAATGGTTTAATTCCCTCTCCACTTAGGTTTCTATTTTCCACATACATGTTGTGTAGCAAAAATTTGAACATATTGAAAATGGTGACCAGTAATTCCTATAAGTCAAAAGAGTCACAAAAAATTGAATATATTAATATTGAGACAAATAGTAGAATAGTTGTAATTCAATCCAAATCTTATCCATAATAATCTTCTGAAATACAAATTCAATAATTACCATTAAAAAAATACATTCCAAAATATAAAATATAAAAGTTATAATTTAAAAATATATATATTATTATTTATAAATATTAACTTTAAAAATAAAAATATTCTAATATATATAAAATTTATATAATATTTAAAAACATCAAACAATTAAATAAAAATAAATATATATACTTTCTTTGCATACTTTCATAAATAAATATGTATACTTTCTTTGCATACTTTCATATGACTCAAGCGTATACGTGAATTAACATTGCAAAATATATGCATATCACCAAAATTGGATATTTAGACAATGTTATCTAAAAGATGTAAATCAATTATCACAAATATATATATACAATTAAACATATTATATTTAAAATACTTTTGCCTATTCATTTTTTTTCTTTCTTTTACAGGTCTATATGACTTAATATGGCTGAATATACTATATTTTAAAAGTTAAGATAATTAATATGGCTAAATATACTATATTTTAAAAATTAGATATTTTAACAGTTTTATAGAACGAAACCTATTATATCTAAAAATATTTTTTTCCTTTTACTCTCATATGTATATATGAATTAAAATAACTAAATATATCTATATTATAAATATTAAGTATCTTATAATGATATTAATTAATTGCTATAAGAAATTAAAGGATGTTAATTAATTGCTGTAAGAGATTCATAGATAAGAAAACATATTATATTTAAAATAATTTATAATTTTTACAATCATGTATTTTTATATTAAAAATGATAATAATAAAAAATTATTTAAATTTTTATTTATTTATTATTAGTGGTTTTGGAATTTCATGGTGTAAAATAGTTTATTTGTTTAATGTTTTAAATAATGATTTTATCAAATATTAAAGACCATTTAGACGATAAAATTTCAAAAACAACTAACAATACAATTTAAGTTTCCAATCACTTAAATATTTATTTAATAAAATTAAAATTAAAAAATTAAAATATACCAATTCCAATGGATTATAATACTAAGATTAAAAACTCAAATGAATATACTGGCAGTTTTATAATGCAAGGCTCAAAGCCAAATGAAAATGTGTGGCAGGTTGCGTTGCCCTCATCAAATGAAAAGCCTGAGATCTGGCACATTATTCTTAGGATTGGAGTGGTTTTGTTCTTGATTTGATTGATTTTGAACCTTAATACACTATTGCCAATTACAGAAGCTAGGATCTCTATGAGATGCTTATGTTACAAAATTAATAATGTAGAAGTTTAAAAAGTGGAAGCAGATGAATGAATGTATTTCATGTTCTGTCTAAAGCCAAAGGAGGTTAACTTTCTAATAAATAGGGTGGTTTTGTATTAAAGTTCTAAATGAGTACCAAATGTCATAACCTGGTTCAGCATTATGAAAATGCTTTATTAAACAAAATTTAACACTTCTTCTAAGTAATTTTATTTATGAATTAATAACACAGTGATATTTGAAATAATTAAAATAACTAAATAGCGTGTGTATAGTATTAATCTCTATTAAGAAAATGTCAATGATCAAAGGTGTGAGGTAATGTTAGTGAGTAGCTCACTTTTTCGTCCTTGCATGTCTAGCTTGATGTTGAACGAAAGTTCAATAGTTACACTTTTTACCACTGTAGAGTTAAAAGTATTAATTTTGTTATGGATAATTTTGAAAAATCCCCCAAGATAATATTTTGTGTTATTTTAAATGTAACTACTTCATCTATTCTTATTATTGATGTAAGTTTAATCTATGTTATTTTAAATGTAACCATAATTTTTACTCTACTTATAAATAACATGGAATATAAAAGTTAGCCATAATTTTTACTCTACTCATAAATAATAACATGGAATATAGAAGTAAGTCTTTCTTGATATATGAGGTTTATTTTTGGAAATAGAAGAAGTCTTTATTGATATATGATGTTTATTTTTGGAAGTACATAATATTTTATAGGTAAAAAAATTGGTCAAAATTGATCTATAAATATAAAAGTAAGTTTTTATTGATATATGATATTTATTTTTGTTTTAATATGATATCTATTTTTGAAAGTGCACAATATTTTATTGGTGAAAAAATTGGCCAAAATTGATGTACAAATTTCTAAGAAAAAAATGAGGTAGTTGTTTCTCTCGAAAAAAGTAAGGTATTTCACAATGTGGCTCTCTATGAATAAATGTTTTTAAAAAACCATAAACACTAACTAGTAAAATGAAAGAGAAAATATCAGTACATGTAAAATGAAAGAGGAAATATCAGTACATGTAAACTATGTGGCTCACACATTGAAATGAAAGAGAAAATATCATTGAATGCAAGGTATCTAGCTCACACACTGAGGGAGCCTCGAGTTATAAGTTAACTTTTCTTATTATTAATTAAATTATCCTAACTAAGTTACAAGTTAACTTTTCTTATTATTAGTTAAATTACCCTAATTAAGTGATAAGTATTTATGCGGCATCTTTAATGTGTAGATGATTTTATCTTTATTGTTAAATATGTTTTTGGTTTGCAAGAGTATTTATTTTTGTAAAAGGGTGGGGATGCGAGTCAATATTAGCAAAACGAAAGTAGTGGTTTCCTCTAACAAAAGAAAACATAACCAACATAACTTCTACTTTGAAGGCAACACTCTGGAAGAAGTTGCGGATTACAAATACCTCGAAATTGACTTCAATTGAAATCTAAGTTGGGACGGTTGTAGAAAGAAAAGAACTTTGGAGTGTTGGAAAGCATTTTATACTTTTCAAGATAGGTGTAGAGAGATAGAGTTATGGGATTGGAAAACCACTCAAACTCTTTTTGGGCTTATAGTGATTATGATGATTCTCTACGATTGTGAACTAGAAAACCACTCAAACTCTTTTTGGGCTTTTAGTGATTTTGATGATTTTGTACAGTTGTGAACTGTGACCCACAGTCTCTACGGTTGTGAACTAGAAAACCACTCAAACTCTTTTTGGGCTTTTAGTGATTTTGATGATTTTGTATAGTTGTGAACTGTGAGCCACAGTACATCTGGCATAGTGGAAACAAATTGAGAAAATTCACAAACACTTGATTACAAACAAATTCAAAATTAAGTGTAGTCCTTATGCTATCTTGTTAAGTGAAATGGGGGTGGCTCCTATCTGAAGCAATTGCTATGCTCCGAGTCATAAGGTATTTAAAAAAAAATGGGCAAATGGAAGAGGGCAGATGGCCTAAGGTTGTCTTTAATGACATATTGCTCAAAATAAAGAAGACTTGGATGCTGCAAAATAACAAATGGTTTAGTATATGGGATATTTTCTTGAACATGTGTCCCACAAAGAGTAAAGAGATAAAAGCTTTTGTTGTGGATAAGTTCTGAAAGCGTATTTGGGATAAAGATTTAGGGAGAAAGAAAAAGTATTATATTGAAGAGTTTAATCATGCCCATAATCATCAACAAAAAGCATACATAGGGGCCAATATTTCTTGGAGAGCCAAAAATTTTATTGCTTGGTTAAGGACTAATTCTCATCAACTTCGTTATGAAACAGGGTGCTGGAAAAGGCCAAAAGAAGTGTGGGAAGGAAAAGTATGTATTTTTTGTTCTTCCGAAAAAGTGGAAACAAAAAAGAATTCCATTTTAGAATGTGAGGTCTTCAAAGACAGAAGAGAAACTTATGCAGATATTCTAGCAGCTAGCTCTTAGGATAATTTATTCAGCGAGGGGTTTGTCAAGAAGCTAGGAGCGTTTATTGTGAGGCTTCACAAGAAAAGGGTTGAATACAAGAATCAAACAGCGAAGCAATCGGTCTCATAGACTATATTTAGCCTCATGGACGTTAAAATAATTTCTTTCTTTCTTATTAATTAAATTATCATTACTAAATGATAAGAATGTATAGTGCACCCGGATGTGGGTGTATCCCAAGAACATTAATGGTCACCATTAGGATTGCTGGTGCAAGGACTTGCCAGGCGGTGAAATGCGCTCTAATCGAGGCCCATCTCAGACGAAACCTGGCCAGCGTGCATGTTGCAATAAATGGTCCCTCATGTTGAGAGTTGGAAACATCTGAAATTTGAATGGCGCCTCCTGAACCTTCAGTTCATCCCCTGTTCCTTAGCTATTGTCCGCCGCAGGCTGAATTTTCTTGTAGCAGAACAACTACAGGGAGACGATACTGGCACCTCTGTTGCATTGATCTCAGAAATGGGCACCATTTCTCCCACTCCAAGCACTTCCCTGTAAATCCTGCTCAGGAGCCCTGTCTTCACAACCAGTCATCCCTCCCGACCGCTTATCCAGCTGATTTGCTCTCCAACCTCACTGGTATGGTCCGTCACCGCATGAGGAGTCGCCGAGGAGGAACTCGAGGTGGCAGCGCTCGCCCTCAGGCAGCGCAGAGCTCAACTCCCCCCTCTCCCCCTCAGCACCAGGAAAACTCGCCTCCCCCCAGGTCACCGCATAGACATTATCCCCATACGCACAGCGGACGGGGGGCAAGGGTCAGCCTCAATGGCTTTGCATAGCGATTTTAGGCTCCATTCTGCAATTTCTCAGCTGCGTCCTGGCCCTGTCCCTCATGCTACCCAATTCAGGTTCCAAAGCCGTCTGAATAGACCCATTATAACTGCCAATGTGACTATCATCTTCACTGAAGAAGATGAGCTGAACAGTGAACAAGCGAGAAATTCTGAAGAGCACTCACAGGAGGTGAGAATTCCGGAAATGGGAAGGGGTTCTGAGAAAAATTCGAAGGATGATGGCGAGGGCGCAAGTCATAGCAGAATGCATGGAGGAGAAGCTCACGCAGGTGACATTCAGCGGGCTGGTGGCAGCTCTGCAGGAGTTGCTTTGACGGTGGGGTTCGCTGGCAGTTCAAGCGGCACCCAACATGCAGGGGGGCCTCCAGGTGGTGCTGAGAAGGGCGATGTGGCGGAGAAAGATGAAGAATGGGACCAGTATGCCTGCCTTATGGTCGAGGAGACACCTGACGAGGATGACAACAAATGACGCCATGTGGCATCCGTCGCCACCCACGAGCCAGCTCTGCCTTCCGCTGATGACGGGTTGGTCCAGTCATTTGATGTTTTTGCTGTTTGTTTGTCTGATCAATGGTTTTGTTGTTCTGTTGTCGAGTCCAGTGGTGCTGAGTTGTATCTTTTTCTGGGATCCAAGTCCGAAGTATGGGTGTCCGTTGATGACAGTTCAGGGTTATATGTTTGCTATTTTTGCAATGTCAAACTGGTTTCCCCAATCTGGGGCAGTTTCGACTGTTTTGATGAACTCTAGCAACAAAGGTTGAGGCGGGGCCTCAGTGTAATTATATTTTTTGTTTTTATTAATAGAATTAGTCTTACCCAAAAAAAAAAAAGAAGAAGATAAGAATGTATAGTGCATCCTTACCACCATGTATTTTTCTAAGGCAAGTTAGTGATCATCCCAATGTCAAAATTCAAGAGAGAGCTTTAGCAAATCTCTATCATTTTCAAAGCTTGTGAACTTTCCAATGTCAAAATTAAAAAGATAATGTTAACAAATCTCCATCATTGCAAGAAAATCATTTCCATGTTCTTAGAAGGGAAGGTAGAGCGTATTAATCTTTCACCTACCTATAAGTCTCCCATAATGTCTATAATGTCTATATGTCTATGTAGATCAGCTGAGGCAAACATGTTGTTCTACAAGTAGTTAAAAAACCAATGGAAGGATACTTTAATACAATTCTCTTAAAGAAAGGTTCAACAAGTTTAAGATGACCAGTAGATTCATTACATATCCTCATGGTGGGAGATCTTGGTGTGTGCATTACACAACTTGATGGAAGATAATCTCCTTAATATATTGAAGAGGTTGGTGGATCGAATCATTTATGGAATATATAAAGATTGTTATATTGTAAATTATTGATTTTTATGACTATTTTATGCTGGTTTTTTTAATGCAATAACTATGCACTCTTATTTAAAAAAAAGAAGAAGGAGATTGATTGTATATTTATAGCAATGATTTAATTGGATTTCGCTGTTAATTAATAAATTGGTAGCCATTATTATGATTAAGTTGACTTTTTTATAAATACAACAACTAATGCATGTCTACCATTAATTTATAAAATTAGTTACCATTTTCTATCACTTACTTATGGAAATTTGTGGATTTTCTTATTTATATTTTTGAAAGTTATAATAAATTGTCCATAAAATGTTGATTAAAAAAATGTTAATTTTAAGATGATAAAGATTTATTTTTATTTTTCTTGAAGTAACAACAACTATCATAATTTAGTTGTTATGCTCAAATATAAATTTACTCATTATCATTATTTAAAGAAAATCATAGCCAATAAAATCATTTGTTAATAGTTCATAATGAAGTAGTCTCTTACTATTCTAAATATTTCTACTAAATCACTTATACACCACTCTAAGGGGAAAACTTCAACTCATGTCACATCCCTATGAGTCCTCAATGCCAAACGTCTTAACCATAAATATGTTGTCTTACATTTTAGAAAAATGAGCTCTTAACACTCATCTATGATAATCATTAAAATCCTCTCTAATATAATCATGTACTTTTAATATTATATAAAATTAACTTTATACTTAAAATTATATCAAAGTTTTCTAATATAATCATGTACTTTTAATAATATATAAATTTAACTTTATACTTAAAATTATACCAAAGTACGACTAAATCAATCAGATTTAAAAAATGTAAAATTATTCTAACCTTAAAAATATTTAGATAAACAAATATAATATTATAAAATTAAAAAAAAAATCTAAATCCATTTATAAATAAAAATATAAAAATAATGTATATTGATATTTATAATATATAATTAAAAAATAATATATATATTGATATTTATAATATAATCATATATATATAATTAAAAAAATGATAATTTTGAGAAAAGTTATAAATTTTAAATTTTAAAAATTTAAAATAAAAATTATTTAAGTAAAATTTGCTTTAAATAATTAAAAAAATTCCATTTAAAAAATTTAAGATCTGTCATCACTGCTATAATAGATATATTTAGATATTTGGCGCTTAATTATTCAAGTAAAATTTGCTTTAAATAATTAAAAATTTTCCATTTAAAAAATTTAAGATCCGTCGCCACTGTTATAATAGATATATTTAGATATACGGCGCTTTAATAGGAGTCTTAAAAGCTTTACATACTTGATAGGGTATTCAACAATATATATATATATATATATATATAGATGTTCAGCAGTTTAAAAAACTGTTCATGACATCTGCAAAGTAAATTTTTTTATTTTTTATAAAAATGTATCTTTAGTTTCATAAATGTATAAATTATCACTTTTTAATTTTAAAAATTTAGATACAAATTAAATCTATTTAAAAAAAAAAATAAAAATTATATCTAGGTGATAGATTTGATGTAAAATATAACTGTATTATGATATTTAGTATTGTCAAATTTGTTAAGATATTTAAATAAGGTTATAATAAAAAGATTTATGAATATATTCAATATTATTAGAGATTTCTGAAATAATACTGTGTAATATAGTGACCAATCACTATAGTACATAATGTTATTTGGGAAATCTCTAAAAATATAATTAACTGTTGAAATCTCTAATAACATATTCAACAGGAGATTTTCCAAATAGCAGTGTGTAACATAGTGACAGATCACTATATTACATAGTGTTATTCTAGAAATTTCTAACCGTATAGTTAACGGTTAATTATGAAATTCTCCTATCACTAACATATTCAACAGTTTGAAAAAAAACTGTTAAAATTAGGAAAAGTAAAAAATTCAGAAACATGAAGAAAAACTGCTATGACATATATTTATTTAATAAAATATATATTTATTTAAATTTACTTAAATATTTATTTAATATATATATATATATATATATATTTTTTTTTTTTTTCAGAGAAAAAAGCATCATGTATTATATTGAGGCAATATAAAAACCAGCATGGGATACAAAAAAGTGGCATGTGAGGACACATTCCAAGTCATTTGAGAATCAGCAGAAAACAGATGTCCGAGCAAACCTCATATAGCAGGAAGGATAAAGCATATGCAGTCATATGTACAGCATGTTCAGGGGAAACATATGAATAAATGCACAAAAAGAAAGCTGGGGAAGACATATTCCAAGAACAATCTGGGGAACACATTGACCAATGTTACCAAAAAGCAGAACCATAGAAATGAAGCAATCCCGTGCTAATATATATATATATATATATAAATAAATATACCTAATAGATTTTAATGCTAATATTAAAAACTCAAATATATATATATATATATAATACTATATACCAAATTCGAATAAATATACCTAATGGATTTTAATGCTAATATTAAAAACTCAAATGAATATACTGGCAGTCTTATAATACAAGGCTCAAAGCCAAATTAAAATGTGTGGCAGGTTGCGTTGCCCTCATCAAATGAAAAGCCTGAGATCTGGCACATTATTCTTAGGATTGGAGTGGATTTGATTTTGAAACTTAATACACTATTGCCCATTACCGAAGCTAGGATCTCTATGAGATGCTTATGTTACAAAATTAATAATGTAGAAGTTTAAAAAGTGGAAGCAGATAAATGTATTTCATGTTCTGTTAACTTTCTAATAAATATGGTGGTTTTGTATTTAAGTTCTAAATGAGTACTAAATATCATAACCTGGTTCAGCTAAGTAATTTTATTTATGAATTAATAACACAGTGATATTTGAAATAATTAAAATAACTAAATAGCGTGTGTATTGTATTAATCTCTATTAAGAAAATGTCAATGATCAAAGATGTGAGGTAATGTTAGTGAGTAGCTCACTTTTTCGTCCTTACATGTCTAGCTTGATGGTGAACGAAAGTTCAATAGTTACACTTTTACCAATAGAATCTCTTCATTAACCTCGTTCAAGTAAGAATTTTAGATTATAAAAAGGTAACATTTCTTTTCAAAAAAATATTAATTTTGTTAGGGATAATTTTAAAAAATTTCCCAAAGATAATATCTTTGTGTTATTTTAAAGGTAATAACATCTATTCTTATTATTGATGTAAGTCTAATTTTTGTAGCCCCAAGAGTTAGCTCAATCAGTCAAATCAAGTGCCTCGTCAATGGGAGGTCACAGGGTAGCTCTTGGGGTTAGGTCAGTAAATAGGCGGAGGGGTGTTGGGTGGTAAGTGAAAAAAAAAAGTCTAATTTTTGTTATTTTAAATGTAACCATAATTTTTACTCTACTTATAAATAACATGGAATATAGAAGTAAATCTTTTTGTTATTTTAAATGTAACCATAATTTTTACTCTACTTATAAATAACATGGAATATAGAAGTAAATATTTAAATATAATCGTAATTTTTACTTTACTTACAAATAATATGGAATATAGAAGTAAGTTTTTATTGATCTATAATGTTTATTTTTAGAAGTGTATAATATTTTATAAGTAAAAAAATTGATTAAAATTGATGTACAGATATAAAAGTAAGTTTTTTTATTGATATATGATATTTATTTTTGAAAGTGCATAATATTTTATTGGTAAAAAAATTGGTCAAAATTGATGTACAAATTTTTAAGAAAAAAATGAGTTAGTTATTTCTCTCGAAAAAAGTAAGGTATTTCGCAATATGGCTCTCTATAAATAAATAAATGTTTTTAAAGAATCATAAACACTAATTAGTAAAATGAAAGAGAAAATATCAGTACATGTAAAATGAAAGAGGAAATATGAGTACATGTAAAGTATGTGGCTCACACATTGAAATGAAAGAGCAAATATCATTGAATGTAAGGTATCTAGCTCACACATTGAGCGAGGCTCGAGTTACAAGTTAACTTTTCTTATTATCAATTAAATTATCCTAACTAAGTGATAAGTATTTATGGCCCATCTTTACTGTGTATTTTATTATTATATGTTGATTTTTCTTATTGTGTAGATGATTTTATTTTCTCTTGAGTATTTTTGTAAAAGGGTGGGATGCAAGTCAATATTAGCAAAACAAAAATAGTGGTTTTTTCTAAAAAAAGAAAACATAACCAGCATAACTTCTACTTTGAAGGCAACACTCTAGAAGAAGTTGCGGATTACAAATACCTCGGAAGTGACTTCTATGGAAATCTAAGTTAGGACGGTTGTAGAAAGAAAAGAACTTTGGAGTGTTGGAAAGCATTTTATGCTTTTCAAAATAGGTGTAGACAGGTAGAGTTATGGGACTTGAAAACCACTCAAACTCTTTTTGGGATTTTAGTGACTCTCGTGATTCTCTACGGTTGTCAACTAGAAAACCACTCAAACTTGGCTTTTAGTGATTCTGATGATTCTCTACAGTTGTGAACTATGAGCAAGCAATACATCCAACTTGCAGTGGAAACAAATTGAGAAAATTCGCAAGCACTTGATTACAAACAAATTCAAAATTACAAGTGTAGTTCCTTATGCTATCTTGTTAAGTGAAATTGGGGTGGCTCCTATTGAAGCAATTACTATGTTGCCAGTCATAAGGTATTTAAAAAAAATTGAGCAAATGGAAGAGGGAGGTTGTCTTTAATGGCATATTGTGCAAAATAAAGAAGACTTGGATGGGGCAAAATAATAAATGGTTTAGTATATGGGATATTTTCTTGAACATGTGTCCCACAAACAGTAAAGAGATAAAAGCTTTTGTTGTGGATAAGTTCTGAAAGCATACTTGGGATAAGGAGTTAGGGAGAAAGAAAAAGTACTATAAGTTCTGAAAGCATACTTGGGATAAAGAGCTAGGGAGAAAGAAACAGTACTATATTGAAGAGTTTAATCCTGCCCATAATCATCAACAAAAAGCATACATAGGAATCAATATTTCTTGGAGAGCCAAAAATTTTATTGCTCAGTTAAGGACTAATTCTCATAAACTTCGTTGTGAAATAGGGTGCTCGAAAATGCCAAAAGAAGTGTGGGAAGGAAGGGTATGTATTTTTTGTTCTTCGAAAAAGTGGAAACGGAAAAGAATTTCATTTTAGAATGTGAGGTCTTCAAAGACAAAAGGGAAAATTATGCAGATATTCTGGCAACTAGCTCTTAGGATAATTTATTCAGCTAGGGGTTTGTCGACAAACTCGAAGCGTTTATTGTGAGGCTTCACAAGAAAATAGTTGAATACAAAAATCAGATGGCAAAGCAATCTCTCAGAAACTTTAAAATAATTTCTTTCTTTCTTATTAATTAAATTATCATTACTAAATAATAAAAATGTATAATGCATCCTTACCACTATGCATTTTTATAAAACAAATTCGTGATCATCCCAATGTCAAAATTCAAGGGAGAACTTTAGCGAATCTCTATCATTTTCAAAGTGTGTGAACTTTCCAATGTCAAAATTGAAAAGAGAATGTTAACAAATCTCCAAATCATTTTCTTGTTCTTAGAAGGGAAAGTAGAGCGTATTAATCTCTCATCTAGCTATAAATCTCCCAGAATGTGTATGTGTCTATGTAGATCAGCTGAGGCAAACATGTTGTTCAAGTAGTTAAAAAACCAATGGAAAGATACTATAATACAATTCTCATAAAGAAAGGTTCAACAAGTTTACGATGACCAGTAGATTCATTACATATGGTGATGGTGGGAGATCTTGGTATGTGCATTACACAACTTGATGGAAGATAATCTCCTTAATATATTGAAGAGGTGGGTGGATCAAATCATTGATGGAATATATAAAGATGGCTATATCATAAAATATTGATTTTTATGACTATTTCATGTTGGTTTTTTTTAAATGCAATAATTATGCATTTTTATTTAAAAAAAATGGTGATTGATTGTATATTTATAGCACTGATTTAATTGGATTCAGTTGTTAATTAATAAATTGGTAGCCGTTATCAAGATTAAGTGGACCTTTTTATAAATACAACAACTAATGCATGTCTACCATAAATTTATAAAATTAGTTATTATTTTTTAGATACTATTTTCTACTACTTACTTATGGAAATTTATGGATTTTCTTATTTATATTTTTAAGGTTATAATAAATTGTTCATAAAATGTTGATTAAAAAAAATGTTAATTTTAAAATGATAAAGATTTATTTTTATTTTTCTTGAAGTAACTAATTTAGTTCGTTATGTTCAAATATAAATTTACTCATTATCATTACTTAAAGAAAATCACAGCATTATCATTACTTAAAGAAAATCACAGCCTGGAAAATCATTTGTTGATGGTTCATAATGGAATAGTCTCTTACTCATTCTATATACTTCTACTAAGTCACTAATGCACCACTCAAAAGGGGAAAGCTTCAACTCATTTCACATCCCTATGAGTTCTCAATACCAAACGTCTTTATTTCTTGGACCATAAATAAGCTCTTAATACTCATTTGTGGTAACCATTAAAACCGTCTCTAATATAATCCTCTAAATTTATATAAATTTAACTTCATACTTAAAATAATAATGATTATACTTTTAATAATATATAAATTTAACTTTATACTTAAAATTATATCAAAGTACGACTAAATCAATCAGATTTAAAAAAATTTAAAATTATTCTCACTTAAAAATATTTAGATAAATAATATAATATATATATATATATATATATAACTAAATCCATTCCTAAATAAAAATTATATATATATAATTTAAAAAACAAATATAATATTATAAAATTTAAAAAAAACCTAAATCTATTTATAATTAAAAAAATATATACTGATATTTATAATATAATTATATATATATATAAAATATTTATAATATAATAATATATATAATTAAAAGAATGATATTTTTGAGAAAAGTTATAAATTTAAAATAAAAATTATTTAAGTAAAATTTGTTTTAAATAATTAAAAAATTCCCATTTAAAAATTTAAGATCCGTCATCACTGTTATAATAGATATATTTAGATATTCGGCGCTTAATTATTCAAGTAAAATTTGCTTTAAATAATTAAAAATTTTCCATTTAAAAAATTGAAGATCCGTCACCACTGTTATAACAGATATATTTAGATATTTGGCGCTTTAAAAAAAGTCTTAAAATCTTTACATACTTGATACGGTATTCAACACTGTTATAATAGATATATTTAGATATTCAGCGGTTTAAAAAACTGTTCGTGACATCTGCAACGTAAAATATTTTATTATTTTATAAAAATATATCTTTAGTTTCCTAAATCTATAAATTATCACTTTTAAATTTTAAAAATTTAGATATAAATTAAATTCATTTAAAAATTTATAGCTGTTCGTAGAGGATAGATTTCATGTAAAATATAAATCCATTATGATATTTAGTATTGTCAAATCTCTTAAGATATTTAAATAAAGTTATAATAAAAAGATTTATGAACCTATTCAATATTGTTAGAGATTTTCTGAATAGTATTGTGTAAAATAGTGACAGATTACCCTATTAAATTGCGGAAGTTTTTAATTTAGTAATATATTCAACAGGTATTATTAGAGATTTTCGAAATAGCAATGTATAATTAATGTGACGAATCATATTGTTATTCTAGAAATGTCTAACAATATAATTAATTATATTAACTATGAAAATAATTTGAAAAAAAAAAATTGTGAAATTGACAAAACTAAAAATTTCAAATATATAATAAAAACTGTTGTGACATCTGCAATACTAAAAATTTCAGAAACGTGAAAAAAACTGCTATAACATCTACGAAAGTAAAAGATATTTCAGATATACGAAAAATGAAAAAAACTGCCATGACATCTGCAAAAGTAAAAAATTTCAGATATACGAAAAAATTAACTGAACAGGGGAAGGTATTGTCCATGCCTTGAGACCACCCAAGTTCGCCCATGGCCAAGACGATTCCATGTACATGCTGCTGAGGACTTGATGAGCACTGAACAGAGTTGCAGGAAACCCTAAACCACTCTCTGCAACTGACCAGAGTTGCACGAAACCCTAATCCACTCTCTGCAAAAATTGAACAGTCCCAAACACAATGCCACGCACAGAAACCAGAATTTATAAAATAAAATTGCGTTCCTCCTCTAATTTCCTTGAGAAGCCTTCCCGCTCGCGCAGACTGAAGTGCTGGCACACAATACTTTGTACGCAGAGGACGCTGGACATTAATGGCTTGGAATTCATTGTCATACCAAACCCTAAATGAAGTCTGGTAAGGGATTGTGACAGGAAATAAATGTTTGGAATTGCGCATTGGTTTACAATGAATTGAGATTCGGGAATTGCTGCTTTGCCAGTCCTGGCCCGGCGATTTAGTACGCATGTGGATCATATTTTTGTGAATTCAAGGAAGTAAGTAAGAGTATTCATTGATATGGAACACCAGCAGGTTTGCAGCATTCATTGACATGGAACAGCACCAGGCTCGCTGTAATCTTTTGGTCCAGAAACCGAAATGAAAAGGCGGCCCACTCGCCTACAATTTAATGAAAATGTCAAATTCCAAATGTATTTAGAGTCTTCGTATATTGATCTACGCAGCTCTCATGATTTTCCATCGGGATCATTACTCGAAAGGAAAAAATAGTCCCTTTTAAGCTGCATCAGATGAATTCTTACCGGAAGAAATTTACCAGTTCAATTCATGGCATGAAATGAATTCATTATATGTTTCCCATGGCTTGCACCTGTATGGTTATTGATTACCAAGACCTAAAATATTTTTTGCTCCAACATTACAATCTTTTTAATAATAATGGTGGAATTTGGTTTCAATCAATAACAAACTTCTTGAATTTGGTAATTTGGTTTCATTAATAATAATTGTGGAATTTGGTTTCAATAAATAACAAACTTCTTAAATTTGGTTTCAATCAATATCACACTTTTTAAGGCGTACATTTTCAGGGCATACATGAGTGATATGATTTTTTGATTAGCCACTAATTGTGCAGTTTGGTATGAAGTATTATATAAAGTGGTATATGTTTTTGTGGTTAGATAGTTATTGATTAAGCATGCATAAAATAACAAATATCTTTAATATTATCTTTAATATTGATTATGAAATTTAGTTTTTTTTATAGTTATTAAATTTCAATCTCTTTAATAATAATTGTGGAATTTGGTTTCAATTAATATCAAATTTGTGGAATTTTGTTTCAATCAATATCACACTTTTAACGCTTACATGTATGATATGATCTTTTGATTAGCATTACTGTGTAATTTGGTATAAATTATTATATAAAATGGTATATGTATTTGGTGATATTTCATGTTTTTGTGGCTAGATGGTTGATCACACATACATAAAATAACAAATATCTTCAATATTGATTATGAAATTTAGTTCGATAGTTATTAAACTTCAATCTCTTTAATAATAATTGTGGAATTTGGTTTCAACCAACATCAAACTTGTGGAATTTGGTTTCAATCAATATCACACTTTTAACGCTTACATGTATGATATGACCTTTTGATTAGCCACTACCTTGTAGTTTGGTATAAATTATTATATAAAGTGGTATATGTCTTTGGTGACATTTCATGTTTTTGTGGCTAGATGGTTATTGATCACACATACATAAAATGACAAATATCTTCAATATTGATTATGAAATTTAGTTTTGATAGTTATTAAATTTCAATCTATTTAATAATAATTAATGTGGAATTTGGTTTCAATCAATATCAAATTTGTGGCATTTGGTTTCAATCAATATCACACTTTTAATGCTTACATGTATGATATGATCTTTTGATCAGCCACTACCGTGTAATTTGATATTAATTATTATATAAAGTGGTATATGCCTTTGGTGACATTTCATGTTTTTGTGGCTAGATGGTTATTGATCACACATACATAAAATAACAAATATCTTCAATATTGATTATGAAATTTAGTTTCGATGGTTATTAAACTTTTGACACAAAAGATTACATGTATGAGTTAAGAGACCAGAGATTACATGTATGAGTTAAGAGGTCAAGGTTTTAGGGTTAATTTTAATGTAAGTCTTATGGATTTAAAGGGTTAGTTGATTGATATAAGGGGTTATTTAAGTAATATAATATTTATGTTTTTTAGTATTATTTTAAATTTATCATTTTATAAAGTAAAAAAAGATAATAAATAAAAAAGAATCGGTAAATTAAAATACTTCATATTATTTTACAAAGTCAAGAATATATTATATACCATCAAGTGTTTAGAGGGAAGAAGCAAAACTTGACCTCTCACACCACATAACTCTACTGTAAATTGATCACACTAGACATATAGACCACAATACAACTATCAGTTAGGAAGCCATCAACATTTCCAAACCGAGGGCCAAAAAGAGAGGCTAGAACACAAGACATATGCCCAACGTCACCAATGCACATATACATCCATATTGGCTAACTATATACCAAAAAGTGTAAACCATCAATTAGCAAGGAAAATTCAACATTTTCTAGCATGAGGAGTAGTTGCTCGCACCTCCTATGCACACATTTTTCAACCCAAAATTATTATCCGGCGCCAACACACCTTAAGAACAAGATTCAACCATGAGAGTCGAGACTTGGGATTAAAACCAAAACTTGATAGCACACGATCACAAACCACATTTGTCGTTTTCATCCATCGGAAGGAAGAGCCATCGCATGGCCTTGAATAGACCAAAACAAGCATCAGGCAAGGCCTACAAGAAACTCAGTACCACCCCCATACATTACTCATTGTCTAAAGAGGAAATATTGGACAAGTTTCGAGCACTAGAGCCAAGAGGGTCCAATTTCTCACCCCCATCAGAATCACAAGATGTGTGGCTCTCAACGTGCATCACATGAGCCTCAATATTGTCCACACAAAACCTTAGGTTCCTCAACATTCTCTTCACATCCTCAATGGACACAAAGATATTATATTTTTCGACCTGCTTGTCCCTCAACACCAGCCCCATAAGCGTTTTCATTTGCCAGTGGAGCGTGACTGAGTTCAAATATTACTTATGCCTTCCCCGGGTGTTTCCAAGATCTAGAACCCACACTGACATGTCATCTAGTAAGTATGAGACTGAGAGAGAATGTTTCTCCTTGCCCACTTTTATCTCTATTTCATGGATCTTTTGGTGGATCTCTTGGTGAATGGCAATAAAATAATCCACCACTGGGTCGTGGGCAAAAAACTTTGCCCCACATTGGCATGGTTGACATCTTTCTCCTCCTCCCCTCCTTCTCTCCCTCTTCATGGGAGGCATTGTAGAGTCACAAGAGGATTCTTCTTTGAAAGGGTTGCTTCTACCTGCAAAAGAACACAAAAGACTGGACCGTTCCTCAACAAAACCTAGAAACCAACAAAAGATTTTGTCATAATAATACGAGATAAAAACCCTATATTTTATACATAATTATAAAATAAGTTTTTAATTATCAATTATTAATAAAATAAAACTAATAAACATTTTTATATTCATAAATACATATGATTTCAATTATTATGATTTTCCTCGGGGGGCATTAAAAGAAGAAATTGCGGCATTAAAAGAAGAAATTGCTAATTAATAAGATGGGCATGGATCTTAATGGGAGTTTTTTGTTTTTGTTTTTGTTTTTTTTTTTGAGATTTTGGGGTTGGTATTTCTCTAATTAGTCTCATTTTGTTGTATTTTAGATTTAATAGTTTGAAAAAGTATGAAATAAAACTTTGAAATTTTTTAATTTCAATGCAATTTAGTAATGGACAATTATGAAATATTATCATGAAAATTGTTTTATGAAATATTATCATGAAAATTGTTTTATGAAATATTATCATGAAAATTGTTGTATGTGTATGGAATTTAGAAATATATTTATAATATTTAATTTACATATAATATTTGATAGTTTGTAATATATATATAATATAATTAATTTTATATTTATTTTAATTTTAGATTTATCATAGGCCAAAAAAATCTTATCTTTCAATATGTGAATATTTAGAAGTTTCAATCTTCCAAAAAGCAACTTGGTCAAACCAGCAATAAAATAGTTAATATAAACTTTACATACTTTAAACTTTGCTGCTCTTTTGCGCGAGCAAATTCCTAAATTCTTGGCATTAAAAAGAAGAGGTTAGAGCCTTTGTTTCTCATATTTTTTCTAAGATTTCGTTATTTAATCTATTTCTTGTAATCCTTTTTCCTCGAATGTTAATTTGGGTAATTGGTTTAAATTTGACCAAGAATACATTCAATGTTGTCTTAAAATTAGCTTGAATTTCTTTTTCCATCTTTAACATTTTTTTTTTTTTTTAAATTAGAACTTTTAAATAAGTTTTTTTAGACATCCTTTTTTCACTATTAGGGATTTTTTCTCTTTATACATGATAGATTTTGAGTATACACACTAGAATGTAAAGAATGTGAGGAAACACACCATTGAAATGTTTTAACCAATTATAAGATTTGTTTTACTTTCCATAGTTTTATATGTTAGTGTTGTGATTGTATATGTGTATGTATGTGTGATTATGTAAAAAAAAATCGACATAAAAATATTTTATATTTATAATGGATATTGAAATATTATATTTATGGCAAACAGTTTGAAATTATTTATTATTATTAATATATGTTTAAATACCACATGCTAAAACTCCATGTCAAACACATAAAAAATTACATATTTAAATATAAGTAATATTATGTTCATGGAAAATATTGAAATCAGTTTTTTATATATCAGTTTAAATAACGTATGTCAGAACTCTATATCAAACACATAATTATTGGAGTTGTCTTTTGTGTGACTTTTTGGACTTTCCGGTGCCGAAATTCGGTGGAAAAATTTGAGGTGAAATCTTGATTTGTGTTATTTAAACTGGTTTTTGACTGTATATATGGATTCGACACCCTGAAAAATCCATAGGGCACTTCTATTGTGTAGGGGTTACCCATCAAACTTGTGATTTCAATAAATTCTTGCCGGATTTTAGAGAAATTAAATTGGAAAAACCCACCAGAAAAGCTTCAAAAAATCGCAATAAAGACAACTCAATAAATAATTACATATCTCCTTAAAGTGCTTCTCGGTACGATAAGTTATTGAATCCATGGTTTATTTCTTTTTGTTGACCTAAACATTTAGGTGTGAATAATTATTTAAGTTGTTATGCATATTTTGTAATAATACTTAAAATTATAGTTTCCATGCAAGTCCACTTAATTGTCTTTGTTGACTTAAACATTCAAGTGTGAACAATTATTTAAGTTGATATATCATTTTAAAGTTGTTATGCATCATTTTGTAATTGAGCCGAGAGGCTCATTATACAACCTAGTAAGATGTGTAACCCTCTCGTCATAAAGTTGAAATTTTGCTCATGTGACCCCAAAAAAATCTAAAAAAGTAAAAATAAATAAATAACTATATAAAACATTTAAATAATGTGTGTTTATAAAAAAATTTGCAAATGAAAAAATTGAATTCCTCCAAATTCATGTTAAATCCATATTTAAAATAAATCTATACTAATAATATTATAATTATTATATAAATAAAAAATAAAATTACTTTACCCTGATAATAAATATACTAATAATAAGTACTAATTTTTAAAAATAAAAATTTAACATTGGTGATTCCCATTATAAATCTTTATGAGCACTAACACCTTGCTAGCAACACTAATTAGGTAACTTATGAATTAAAAAGTGGTGATTCCCATTATGGATCTTTACGAGCACTAACACCTTCCTAGCAACACTAATTACGTAACTTATGAATTAAAAAGGGGCTGAGACATCCACGGATGTACCCGTGGGGCTCTTACTTTGGGATGGACTCAACCTAATTGGCCAAATGTCTCATTAGGCACTCATTCATGTGAGGTGAGTGCAAAAATTACTTTCCAATTATTTAAACAGGTGAAAATTATAATTAATAACTATAAACATTTTTTACATAGATAAAATGTTATAGTTGGATTGATCATAAACAAGGTTGCATAGCTAGTGTTCCCTGCGGCCTAGTTTAATTATTGTGCTAGTTAGAGGATTTGAATAAGAGTTAAATTCATTGATTTGTTTAAGTATGGTTAAATTGGAGTCAAAAACACTGAAAGAAGTGAGCCAATGACTCTTATGATTAGAGCATAAAATGTATTTAACTCAAATTTGAAATTTTTACAAAAAATATGACTAAGCATTTTACAGTTTGCATATTAGAGACTAATATAATTTGCTAGGGTTCTTAAATTTTAAGATAAATTTAAATCCTTAAAATTGTTGTTAAACCTTATATATATATATATATATATATATATATATATATATATATATATATATATATATATATATATCATTAAAGAAAATGAAAAATAATGTTTCACTCCAATATTAATGTTGATTTTCTTATCTTTAATTTAATATTTTATTTAAAATTATAAAAAACATGGAAAATGAAATTATAAAGATTGAAATATTATTATTTATAGGAAACTTAAATCCATTACAATTTCATATTTCTTAAACACTTATAAAAATTAAAATATATAGATTTTTTGATTTAAAAACAAAATGTGAAATACGTATTTTTATTAGACATACACACCAGATAAAAGTAAAATATAAACCTATTTTTTTTAGTTAAACATAATTCTTTTGTTAGTTAAACGATGTATTGTTAATTTATATTAATTTTTTAATTAATATCATTTATTTTAATTGTAGTTTATTGATAATGTTTCAATTACACAGGTTATTATATTTTGTGATTTTTTTAAATAAAAAAACACAATAATAAAAAAGCAAATAATGAAGCAGATTGCGGAGAGAGACTAAATTTCATTTATCTGATGAAGCAAGAAAAGTAAACGCATGCATGGAGTACATTGAGATATTTGATTAAACAAAAACATGGGTTGTATGGTAATTCTATCAACAATTCTGGATAATAGAAGAACATGGGCTGCGTGCAAATCGTACCAACAAATTGAACATCCCTTCTTAGCAAGGAGATAATTTATCTAGGCTAACTATTATTGGATAACTATTATCTAGGCTAAAATCTAGGCTAACTATTATTGGCATTGTATCAAACCCATGTAAAAAATATAGCCAACAGGTGGTTCCATTGCAGGGCCTGAAAACCTTAACATGTAGAACATATGAAGTGGGATCCAAGAAAGATAAAGATTAAATAATGTTTCGAAGAAAAAATTAGAGATTTTGTTAAAACAGTAAAGAATTTCAATTCTGAAAAATTGAAAGAGCAGTACATGTTCTTCAGATCTCCATGAAATTTTATTTTAAACTTCCATGGTATCTGTTATCTATGGAATTTATCAAAGCCTAGCACTGACAATCTTCATGATATTCTTGATTTCATAATCACCGACCTTGCCATTAATGTAAATAGAAGACGAGAACTCTCAGGATATTACCTACTGTATTTATAAGTAGAATGTTCATCTTTTAAGCATTTTGCCCATGATTTCTGATCAAAATTTGAAGTTTAAAGACGTGTATTTTATTTATAAGCTGAATGTTATGGCTTTGCTAAAATTGAACTATATTGCCATTTAATTTGGATATTTATATGATTCCAAATCCGAAAGTTACAAAGCAAACTAACACTACGGTAAATGCAAACAAGAAATGAAAAATCAAGACTAGCAGATACCCAAAACACCCTTAAATAAAATTAAACAAAGGCTTTTTAAAGGACCGGAACATCATGGACGCCGTGGCCCTTACTCAAGAAGCTCTGCATTCTATGCATTCAAAGAATCTGGAAGCTGCCCTATTAAAAATAGATTTAAAAAGGGCGTATGATAGCGTGGACTGGGGTTATATCCGCTGTCTACTAGCCAAGATTGGCCTAAACCACAGGTGTTCAAGGTGGATTATGGCGTGTGTGGAGGAGGTTAATGGCTACCCCACCCCTTTTTTAAAGCTGCCAGGGGCCTTAGACAAGGCTGCTCCTTGTCTCCTCTCCTCTTCATTCTGATTATGGATTCTCTTAGCCTACATATCAAGAAGGCGGTTCAAATAAATACCTGTCGGCCTCTTCCTATATGCAGAGGGATACACATATCCCACAACTTTTTTGTCGACGACATCCTTATTTCGGCAATCCTGTGCAGAGCAACTTGGTTGTGTTTACATTATATATTGGTCAGATTTCAAGCCGCTTCTGGTATGATTGTTAATGAAGGGAAATCCTCCTTCCATGTGGAGGATATAAATGGGAATTTGATCCAATTCCTCTCTCGTATGTTTAACATCCAAGCCATCCCTCTCAGGCACGGTATAAAGTATTTGGGTTTTAATCTGAAAGCTGTGGGGTACCGGGTAGTGGATTGGACCTGGATTGCTGACCGATTCTACAAGAAAATAGCAGCATGGGAGCATTTGTGTTTAACAAAAGGTGGACGCATGATCCTGACACAATCAGTTCTTGTCCAGACAATGGTCTATTGGGCACACCTGTTCTTCATTCCATCCACTATTATAAAGAACCTGAACAGGATGATTGCAAATTTTATATGGGGATGTGACAAGGATCAACACAAATTCCATCTAACAAAATTATCAGCGCTGACGCGGCCAAAGCAAATGGGAGGATGGGGCATTTTAGACATTGCCCAATTCAGTAAAGCACTTCTATGCAAATCTATGTGGAGGGAAATTATGGGGGATTCATTATGGAGTTCGGCCATCCGTGCAAAATATATGAACAACATGGATATATCGTTTTGGATCAGGGAAAACACCATTGGATCCCCTTATGGATCTTCCATTTGGAGAGGATTTAGGAAACTGGAGCCATTCTTCAGACAGAACCTTATTTGGAGATTTCAAACGGGAGCTAAAATTATGATCGGCAGGGATGAATTTGCTGGAGGGGCAGGTAAAATACAGATCTCCCCAGACCTGATGAGAGCGTTACATAGCCGGGGGATCTTCTTCTGGGCCAGCGCCATAAAAACCTGGGATGGAGCTATCCCCATATGGAAAACAGCATACGAACTCCAGCTCCAACAGGAAATGGCGGTACAATGGAATAACATCATAACAAAGCTGCGGGGACATGGTATTTATCGCTCTGAGGTTAAAGATTATCTTATATGGAAGGGTATGGACGGATCTGCGACGACGAAGGTAAAACATATATATCTGCAGTTCAAGAATTCTGAGGAAGACAATTCTCGAGAGATATTCCCCCCTATATTTTGGAAATCTGGATGCCCCACAAAGATCATCATCTTCGCATGGTTGGTTTTCCACAACAGGAACCTCACATGGGATAATCTTCAAAAACAGAATTGGCACGGGCCTGCCATCTGCCCTCTGTGCATGGAAAACTCGGAATATAACCTGCATATTTTCTTCACCTGCCCCCAGGTGCTACCCATATGGCAGAACATTGCAACACAATGCGGTTTCACCCACTATTCATTCTCTACGGTTTCTGAAGCTTTCAAGAAATGGAGCAATATGAACAAAGAACGGAGAGCCATTCCCTTATTGGTCATTTGGGCTATATGGAAGTGGCGTAACGACAGAATATTCAGGTCAAAGAAGGATACAAACAATTCGGTGGTCGCTTCTATTATATCTCTTTACAACTCCCTTGGTCTGGACGGGAAGAATAGGATCTCTTATGGAAGGAGCCTAACGACAAATTCAAAGAGATTTAGAAATGGAGGAGATCCCCTGATAATGTTCTCCGCGAACCCCCCATGCGCCTTCTTCGATGGCGCAACCCAACAGGGAATATGTGCATGCGGCGTACTCATCAGGACTGCAAAGGATCAAGCCATTGAAATCAATTGGAATGCAGGTCCGGGATCCAACAATAAAGCTGAAGCGGTGGCATTAACGGGACTCCTTTCCTTCTGCAATTTTCTTAATATTCTGAATTTGAAAATCTATGGAGATTCGAGGCTAATCATTGATCATGTTTTGCAAAAGCACAATATAGAAAACTTTCACCTTGCTGGATGGTTGGACAGGATTGCAATGTTGTGGAACAGCAGGCGGGACTATTCCATCTCCCACATCGACACGTGTTGAAAAGTGTGCAACAATAAATGCTTGTTGAGATTGCAACAAGATGATGGAGCTTAGTGGAAAGGAGTTGCCTTCACTAAGTGGGCCCGCATGCAAATTATGGCGCAAGTTCTATTTTTGAATCCTAGCAGGGATGATCACAGTATGGGTGACCACAGTATGGGTGATCACAGTATGAGTGACCACAGTATGAGTGATCACAGTATGAGTGATCAAAGTCTATTTTTAGACTAACTGTCAAAAATAGAAAAGTCAAATATTATTGTCTCATAATAATATTTGGACTATAAACTTGATCTTATTCTCTTGGAGCACTTCAGGATGAGCTACGGATGTGGTACATGCAGATCCCAGAAGGAAATACGTGGTTACCTATGGGATGACTAATATTTGCATGCAGGACTTCAGTTAGAACTCAAGTGAGTTGAGTTTAGTGGACTGGAGGTGCAGTTGATGGAGTTGTGTTCAGTTTAGCTTTGTTAAACTGGTTGTATTTAGTCTAACTGATTAATAGACTAGAGATGAGTTGGGTGAATTAGTTATTGATTAATTCACAAGTTATTAACTCATAACGCAACTATAGAATACATCAATTAACTCAGTTGCATGTCAGTGCATGTTCAGTTCAGCAGGGACAGGTGTTAGAGGATCAGATTGCTATCAGTTGTGACTATAGCTGTGCATGATGATTTGCACAATCAAAGGGATTGAGTATGCCAATGAATTGGCCAATACCAAGAATTGTAGTCTGCGCTCACGTCCAACACAGTGTGAGTGATTATTTGCAGGTCAAATACGAGTTTGGTAAACCATTCTCATCAGTTCTTGAGCAGGTATTGAGTTGTGGAGGCAGGCAAGCAGCGGGGGAGATTTGGAGATCAAATCTGAGCTGTATTGTGTGTAGCATGTGGAGATAGTACTGAGTACTTGTGAGGAGTATTGTACTATGTATTGTTACATGATTCAATCACTATAATATATAGATAGTTGGGGTTTTTAGCGAGATGCTTTCCCCGGGAAAATACTGTGTTGATATGTGTGATTGATGCTTCTATTTACGCCTGTGAATGTTTCTGCTTCTGTAAATTGATGATCAACGTAGAGGAGGTTATGTATTATGCATGTTCCGCTTATAAGTGTATAATCAGGATAATCTCTGTGAATATGTGTCGTATTATTCAGAGAAGTATAGTGTCTCAGGTGTAGGCACGGTTATTTTTCAGAGGGAGCATGGAGCTCGCCTTACCTTGACCGATGTCAAGTATGTACCAGGACTGAAGAGAAACTTGGTGTCGATCGCGATGCTGGAAGACAGAAACTATGATGTGGTCTTCAGTAAGGGAAAGGTTTTCCTTAGACACATCATCACTAGACAAGTGAAGCAGATTGGTTCACGGGTCAAGAACCTGTATGCTCTTGAGGTTCAAGATGCATGCAAAGCCTTGAGCAGCGAGGCAATTGATGGAGACTTGGTGGTTGAGAGGGAGCGTATATTACCTCTCAACATGTAGAGCCAAAAGAAGTCTCAGACAATTGTGGAGGAGCCATGATTGGTGCAGCAGCTTCAGGAGGTTGTGGAGCAGCCACAACAAGGGAAGCTGAGAGGAGATCGAGTAGAGACATCTACTCATGCAGAGACCTCCAATAGGGGGAAACTTCGAGCCAGGTGGGCTGAGGGATCGCATGCAGCCATACCTCCAGGTAGGAGGTGGGGTGATGTGGATTGATCGTCCCAAGGAGGAGGGGCAGGATCCTTGAGGTACCCAACCTCTTGGATGAGACCTTGCTACGGGAGCCCCGATGTGTAGTAGCAGGAACTGACTGATTGGGTAGAGACAGATGCGCATGGAGAGGTAGAGAGAGCGACAGTGCAGGGAATCCCAGGACAACGCATAGCTAGCAGGCTGCAGCAATGCGAGAGGCACAAGTGTTTTGCACAGTGCTAGGTGGCACAGAGAGGTGTGCAATGGTGCGAGATGCATGGAGATGTTGCAGTAGCGCAAATGTCAGAGAGGGAGCACTTGTCAGTAGCAGGTAGAGCTTCAGCATCAGAGGGTGTTTCTAGCCCAACAAGGAGGTCAGTTGGGAGGTGCAGTGCGGATGCAATGTTGGGAGATAGAACTAGCAGCAGCACAGATGCAGTCAGAGATCAAAGTGACAGAGGCTAGAGCAGTCAGACACTGAAGAGCACAGAGATGCAGAGTTTTCATTCGATAGAGGCAATAGCAGTCAGAGACTTTGATGACAGAGCAAAGTGGACCAGCCAGATGTGTTACATGGATAACATTCCAGAGTTACAGGATCGGGTTTGAGAGGAAGCCTTTCTTGTTGAGAGGGAGTGTTGAAAAGTGTGCAACAAGAAATGCTTGTTGAGAATGCAACAAGATGATGGAGCTTAGTGAAAAGAGTCGCCTTCACTCGCCTTCACTGTGATATTCACATACATAATCTCTGTGAATATGTGTCATATGTGGAATGCAGGTCCGGGACCCAACAATAAAGTTGAAGCGATGGCATTAACGAGACTCCTTTCCTTCTGCAATTTTCTTAATATTCTGAATTTGAAAATCTATGGAGATTCGAGGCTAATCATTGATCATGTTTTGCAAAAGCACAATATAGAAAACTTTCACCTTGCTGGATGGTTGGACAGGATTGCAATGTTGTGGAACAGCAGGCGGGACTATTCCATCTCCCACATTGACAGGAACCAAAATAGTGAAGCCGATTCACTATCTAAAATGGGCCTTTCAGCTCCCCAAGGCATATGGCGGATGCAGATTAGAACGGACAGCCACTGCTTCCAGGTCCAGGATTTTTGTTTTCAGGGTATATGATTCTCAAAACAGTTAATTTCTGGTATGTTTTTTCTTTTTCTCATACAATGGCTTAACTCTCTGTTAAGGTATGCGCTCTTCAAGTTTTTGTAAGTTTTGTAAGTCCTATTGATTTCTACTCTATTCCCAAAGTAACTATTTCAGGTAAATAGGTTGCATACGGTCCATATTTTTAGTAATCTTTATAGAATGTGCCATATACTCGTCAGTCATATTTCTCCGACAATATATCCGAGATAATGCATTTGTATTTTGATTCCTCCTATGAATACAATATATATAGTTTTTTCGTGCTGAAAAAACTATGAGCTAGAAAGTCAGAATGCATCAAGGCTACAATGATTAAAAATGACATCTAACAATAATTGTCCGTTATCAACTTCAACGCAATGAATGTGGCCATCTCCCTATGTTGTTTTGGTGGTAGAAACTTGTTTGATTACATATTGCAAAAATATACACCGAACGACAGATACTTACATGACCAGAAACTCTAAAATAAAACTAAAAATGCAAGTGGAAAACCACGCTAACCTTAAGCTACTCAAGGTAGTAGAATCCAGATACCCTGTTATTGAAGGTAAAAGGCAGAGGATAAATCTCAGTAAAAAACACAGAGTTAACCGTAGACTACAAGACAGAGTATTGCGCAGAAGAAATAAAAATTAAAAACACAGAATGAAGTGTGCAAGGAAATATACTTGAATTACATTTACAAAATAAACTGAGGCTTCAGCTCTTTTCACCCATAGTAAATTCAGCGTTTACAAAGTTCTTTTTGTTTTAAATGGTTTTTTTCATCAGAGTAAAGTGCATGTGTCCAGCTTCGAATGTTTGGCTTCAATGGCCTCTTTCATGTTACTATAGATGTATAATTGACATGCACTAGAAAGAGTTTGACTCTCAGAAATTCATCCATAACATTCAATTCATAGGGTCAACAGATTCCAAATATGATTTAGATGTGTTAGTTTTCCAAATATAATTTAGATGCGTTAGTTTTCCAAATATAATTTAGATGCGTTAGTTTTTTAGAATCCAGTTCAGATTTAATGTCAAATAAATTTTCAAATAGTTGTCGCTGTGACATAAAGGACAGAAAGAAGAAATCACGTTTTTGCATAAAGACAATAAATAAAGATTCATAAAGCTTGTGGGTGAATGGTGTAAGGTAGAGCATCTAGGCCATATCATCTTGAGAACTTTCATCTTTAATTTGCAATGTATATTGCATACCAACTTTTTGAGCTTCTGTTACAAGTGCTGCAAGTGTTTTTATTGGAAATGTTTCTATGCTTTCTCCCAATTGTTTTATTGTTTCATTTGGAACAAATTTGTATTTTGTACAAATTGGGTTGATGTTTTCTATAGTGCTTGTGTTGTCTAATAACAAAATGCGATCACAATCACCACGGTCGTAATTTGTTTTTGGTAGAATTTGGAAATTTGTCACTGCAATTCCTTTTCCTGGAATATGTTTTTTGATGAGTTCATTTGGAACAACCAATGTGACTATCATCAATCCCTGCTAATCAGTTAGATCTGCACGCAATATTTGACGAGTTTTTTGTGCTTTGTCAAGAAATGTGTTGTAGACAACCATTACATCACCATGGAAAAATTTCCGAGTTTTGCGAATTTTCAATTCTTCAATTGATATTGGAATTGTCGATGGTGCATTTGTACTGTTACACAGTAATTTGTCACTGTCTCCCTGTCAGTCACCCTACTGTGTCAAGAATTCACAATAGTCAAGTTCATGCCTTCTGAACTGGCCCAAAACCCATTTTTCCAAAGTTTTCCTCATCAGCGCGTCTGTTTCTAAAATATCCGCGCTAACCGGCGGCTCTTGATGTTTTCAGTGCGCTGCCAGCGCGGAAGAACATCACTTTTCCACGCTGGTCGCATTTTATGAGCCAGCGCACCTCTCCTTTGTATTGAGTCGCGCTGACGTGACTTTCCCAGTTATTGAGGCGCGACGTTAGCGCGTCAGTTACCTTATAATCCGCGCTGACCCTGTTTGGGCGAATTTGTTCCAACAGCCAGCCTTCTAGATCACTCCAGGTTTGGTTGTTGGCTTTGTGAGTATCGACTCCCTTCTATGGCATGTCTGTTCGACTCTTTGCAACCACTTCCCTCAAGGATAAGCTCATCCTTCCACCTTTTTAGGAGGCTCTTTCTCCTATATAAACTCCCACCATTACCATGAGCAGCTAGTTTTGATAGTTTGGAATAGCTTGGATTGTATAGAGCTTATAGTGCTCAGATTGCTGCTACTATAGGTATTTGGTGTGCTAAGTGTGGAAGTGATTGATAGCTTAGGGAAGGTTGTTTTGTGTTGCTTGTGTGAGAGAGAGTCTCTTGTCTTGGGAGAATCATTTCCAAAGGTGAATGCTTGAGACGCTTGCTGACTGGCCCCTCCTGGGAAGGATACTGACGTCAGAACATTTGGTTGTACTCTTCTCTGTCTTGATTAATAATAGATGACTGCTACTATTGTTCCATTCTCATTTGTACATGCAATGGTTGAATGTGAATTACATCTTTTCTGACCGATGTATGGTTGCTTTTACTAGATTTCACGCTTGCGTTTGTTTCCTCTTCGTGTGTGCAGGTGTCTATTCGCGGGGATCGCGGAGGATTGTGACCAGCCAAAGCGAAGGAGCGAAGGCAGCGTCTCTTCGTCAAACGACAGCGCTGGAATCCAAGTAGGTGCTCTTTACCTCTTGTTTAATTGTAATTAGGAACATGCATAGCAGCATTGTGTGATTGTTGCTAGACCCTTGCTGGGCTAGTAGGGATCGCCTCTATCCGTAGAGGGGATTTACCTCTCCAACAATTTGGCGACTCCGCTGGGGAGGCAGCCTTTTTGTCTCTTGAGTCCATCTTTGTGTTTGAATTTGATTGTTCTCTCTTGTCGAGATTCTGGGATTGTTTCTCTGCTTGTAAACTTTCTGGGTGCATCTGAGAAGTGTTTTAACTGTTAAAAGGTATGTACCTTTGGTTTGGGAAGTTTTGCTTTGGCTTTACTGGTTTTTGCCCTTAGCGCGCTTTAATTCAAAACAGACGCGCTGACGTCGCGTCCCTTCTTTTGTGTTGTCTTTGTCATCGCGCCCGTATGATCCATAGTCACGCTGACCTCGTTTTTAGAGACAACGCGCTTTATCTGTGTGCTTCCGCGCTGACGTCGCACACCTGCTTCTTTGTACTCCCTGTCATCGCGCCTGTGTGATTAATAGTCGCGCTGACCTTGTTTTTATGAGACAGCGCGCTTTATCCGTGTATTTCCGCGCTGACGTCGCAAAGTTGCTACGGGACACCCCCTGTCAGCGCCGAGTTGCTGAAGGCCACCCGCGCTGATCCTGTAAAACCTGATTTTGTCCAGATCAGCCTCCTGAACCTTTTCCTTTAGCTTTCCCCTCTTCTCTCCACTTGGTTTGTAGCTTGTTTTTCACTATTTGAACTCTGAGCTGCTTGCTTGCGAAGTCTTGTTCCGCAGGGTTTCGTTTTGCTCATCTTTTCGATTTTGCAAATACCTTCCTCTTTGCTTTCGCTGCTTGGTTTGTGTTTTCGCCATCACCTTTACAGTTGCTGGATTGTGTTGAGTCTCTAATTGACTGGTTGTAACTCTCATCCTTCGGGTGTTTGCTTTTCTCCATTGATTTCGCACTCTAGCCCTAGGGCATCTAGTGGCCGTGTGTGTGTCAAGCCTTCCTTAGGGATCTTGTTTGCTTGTTTGACCAGCCAACTTCAGATTTATTTATGCACTTGTTCAGTGATTGTTGAAGTGTTTTGGGTTGTGTTTCCAAGTAGTTTTCGCTTCCTCTTTGCTTGCAATCCTTGCTTGTCTTGCCGAGCTTAGATCACATAGCTCGTGCAGAACTTAGTTTTCCTTTTGATTTGAAAATTTTTGTTGGGTTTTTGGGAACTTTGTGTGCTTTCATTAAGTGATTTGCTTGGTGTTCCGGTTCCTCCAAATTCACTTAGATGCTTTGTGCCATTGAAAGAAAATCAAACTAGTAGCTTTGCTTTTGAAAATTGAAAAGGAAAAGAACATTTCGTTGATTTGCATTTTCAAAAGAAAAGTTTCCTTTCCTCGCTTTTAGTTGCATTAGGTTGTTTGTTTGATTGTGTTCGTTTTGTTTGATTGAAATCTCTTTACCCTTCCATAGCTAGAATTCATCGAACAAAATGATTCTCTTTGGCATGTAGTTTGCATCTAGGTAATTGTGAGAGAACATATGATAGGACCTGAAATCGAAACTTAATCTCAAGATCAACTATAAAATGAACCGAATGAATCTAAAAACGCATTGGAACTAAACGCAAACTTCTAGAGGTCTAGGTTAGAGACGTGTTCCGGCGTCTTTAAACATAGTCACTGTTGTTTCACATTAGGTTGGGTGATTCCTCCTTCTGTGACTCGATAGTGGTCTAACACGGACTGCGCTCCCACGTACCGTCGCGTATATAGGGAGACCCCACTAGGCTTTTATCCTTTATCCATAGGAAGCCGAGTCTGTCGCCTTGTGAACCGTAACGCACCGAACACAGCATTCGGGAAGATTGACTGCAGTACGGAAAGTCCTTGGCTCTCATACGATTGCTAAGGTGTATAAGAAGTTTTACGGGTTGCTTGGTAAACCTTATACCTAGAGTCTCCAGAGCAGTCACTTTTGATCCTTTCGGACTCCCTAAATGAAAAGGTGCCTGTGAGCGTCTTGTCACTTCGTGCTCATTAAACATTCGAAGGAGACTGGAGTCATCTTTTCGTCCTTTTCTCGACTCCTGAAACATGAAAAGGTCAAGTTTGATTCCTGTGTCTTAAAAATTTATTCGGCCACAATAACATTACCTGGTTAGATCTTGTGTGCGTTAGCTTGAGTAGGTTTCGTTTTCGTTTGCTATGCCAACTTTTCCGGGATTCACTAACCCAGGTTCCCCCTCTGATGGGAATCCAGGTCAATTCCCTCCTCTTGGGAATGTTGGTGCTCCGTATATGGCGACGTTGTCCCTACCAGGGTTAACTGTCGGGTTGCCTGTGTGGTTGTTTTCAACCTCTTTGGTCCCTACCGTATCGGCTGTTAGTCCATCAGTCCCTCCACCTGAACAACGTCATGTTGATCCTAAGGTGGATCTCTCCCCTTTGACGCCTACTTCTACGTCGTCCTCTTATACTTCGCCTGGTGAAAGTCTCGATTCGCATAACCAGGTGGCTAAGAAGAAGAAGAAGAAGACCAAGAAGAAGAAGTCCCCTAAGGGAGAGCCTACACACACAGTCCCCCCCTCAAGTCCAGCTATCCCCTCCAGTATACCTGAAGTCGGGTCACCTTCTGCTCCTCCGCGGAAGGTCAAGTTTCCTTGTCGATTATGCAAGGAGGACCATCTCCTTCGTGATTGCCCTGGCATTCCCAGGGTATTAGAAGTTTGGTCTCACGATCCGGCCCGCCCTCCATCGTCCACTGATGATCATGGCGATGCTACCTCATCAGTTGGGAATGGTAAGGAGAAAGGGAAGCTTCGAATCCCCTGTCGACTTTGTGAAGGCAAACATCCCCTTCACCTTTGTCCACTCATGGATAAAGCCTCTGCTATGTTGGAAAGTCTTGCTGCTCCTCCGAATCCATTTCCCGCTGGTTATCAACGTCTTTCTACAGCTGTAGATCGCGCCCCTGTTCACAAAGAGATCGCTTCAGATTCCCCTTTTGTCCAGGCCCCTCTTCCCGAACCTGGCTGTTCCCAGCCTGTTCCAGACCCGCCGTTGGTCGGAAAGGGTGTTGATTCGAGTTCACCTCCTCTCAACCACTCTGTTTCGGAAGAGCAAAATTCTCATGTTCTTCTCGTCTCCTCAGATTCTCCTGAGCTTGATAAAGGTTCTCCTGAAACCTCTCCGAAGAATTTAGATTCGGTTCTTTCCAAGCAGGGGGGCAACCATATGGTTCCTCCACCAAGTAGTTCGGTCATCTCCTTTGATTGGAGTCGTTTGACTGCCCCTCCCCTTCCGTCCCATGTGCCTTTCTGGGTTACCGCCTATGCTTGCAATAAGGCGCTGCCCGGCACTGTGTTAGATGAAGGAGCATCGGTTAGTCTCATGCCCGTTACTACTTGGCGAGCTTTGGGTTCCCCATCGCTTGTACCTGTCGCACCGCATCTCACCGCGTTTGATGGAGGAACGAGTCAGCCATTAGGGATCCTTCCAAAGTTTCCTATTACTTTGGGGGGCAAGACTGTCTATATCGACATCTCAGTTACCCAAGGTTCTTTAGACTTCAGTCTTCTCCTTGGTCGTGACTATGTGTATGCCATGGGAGCCCTTGTTTCTTCACTTTTTCGTGTGGTTTGCTTTCCACACGATGGAAGAATAGTGACGATCGATCAATTATCGTTCGTTCGTCCACAAACCCCTCCGGCACAATTGTCCTTCCCTCCTGGTTTTCATCCACCTGTTGCATCTGTCTCACCCCAGATCAACTACGTGGCCACCTCCCCCGTGCCTATATCCAGCAATGTCGCCGTCGTGCATAGTGTCCTGGGGGCATTGGGTCCTGACTTCCGAGATATTGACCTCCCACCGGGAGTGCCACTCTTGGAAGCCCCGACTTCCTGTTCATTATGATGAAGTTCGGTTGGAGCATAGTTCTTTTCCGGTGTCAAGCTCCTTAAAAAATGAAACTGGGTTTGGTTGGAGCATAGTTCCTTTCCGGTGTCCAGCTCCTTAAAAAATGAAACCAGGTCTGGTGGAGCATAGTTCACTTTCCTATGTCAAGCTCCTTAAAAAATGAAACTGGATCAGTTCCGAGGATAGTTCCTGATCTTGTGGCGACCTCGTTAAAAAACGAAACAAGGTGGTCGGAGCATAGTTCCTGATCTTGTGTCAAGCTCGTTAAAAAATGAAACAAGGGTTATGAGGATAGTTCTTTTACTGTGTCAACCTCATTAAAAAATGAAACACCTCCCTTTCCAAATCGAGTCTTTTGATTAAGATCTCGTAAAATACAGGTCGAGTCTTTCCTAGATCTCGAGAGTGAACCTTCATTCCATCCACTTTGTTGAATGCAATGAAGCTTGGGGGGCATGTACCTTGATTTGCGTTATTATGCTGGGGGCATGCGAACTTATAACAAGCATAGTTTTTCGTTTCAAGCTTGTGTAAACATGAAACCGAATCCAAGAAAAGTTCTCCACGGTTCAAGCTTGTGTAAAAATGAACCCATACCCGATTTACATCTCGTGATTGCCATTTTTATCCGCTGAATTCTGCTAGATGAGCCTTGGTTGTTTCATTCCATCGCCACCATCTCTTTGGCCGATTATATGCTCTCACTTGGTTGTTTATCCTTTCCTGAGGAACCGCAGTGATGAGTGGTTTTATTAGCCAGCCTCTTGACCATTACATGTTTTGAGTAGTTCCACCATTGCCGGAACCAGTTGCTACCTTTTATACCACTCGTTCCTCTAGGACGAGTCGCCTTTAAGCTCTTTTCTGACTCGTAAAATATGAAAAGATTGCCGAGTATTTTCCCTTTTTAACTCGTTAAATAGAATAAAAATGGAGGTCTGCTTTCAGCTCTTTTCCGACCGTTTAAAGACGAAAAGATTGCCGAGTTTCCCCTCTTGACTCGTTAAACGTAAATAAGAGGCGGTCGCCTTTAAAGCTCTTTTTTCGACCGTTTAAATTAAAAAGATTGCCGGGTGTTTGTCATTTCGCACTCGTTATTGGCTCCAAAACGACGTACTTCTGACCGCTTTTCTACTTTTTCGGGTCGAAGTCACTACTTACGAAAAGTACTCCTCGATCGTAATGGTCGGGCGGTTCTTTCGAGCATTGTTTTATACTTTTTCGGGCTCGAGAGACACAACTTTACGAAAAAGGACCCCCCCTGGAGTTTTCTTTTCCGTTGTCTTTTCAGACTCTCTAAACAAGAAAAGACGCCGAGTTTTTCCTTTGTCAGGCTCGTTAAACATTTGATGACATCGGACATTGTCGAAATGACACTCTTCAAGCATATGCCATCCCCGTCAAGCTTGTCATCCAAAAATAACCGGGGTACCTGCCAGAAATGGTGGGGAAAATGGAACTGCAATTGTTGCGTCGGCAGTATGTCGCTCTTGAACATGGCACTAGTCTGCATTTGTGTCTGGGTGGGGATATCTCATCTCGTTTCACATTAGCCTCCGTGGGTTTAGGTTACCCTGTTTTGACCTCTCATCTGCTCATTGCCCTGTCACCATGACCTCTGCTCATTTGATGTCAAATACTGCCAAATCCACCGTCGTGCCGCCAATATGTTCAAGAGAAGTTGACCTCTGCATTAGTACAACCTTCCCTTACATCTCACACAAATCATTTTACCTCTGTCTCGTGTCGATGATGTGGGAAACATTATGGCCCACCTTCGATCAAGGTCACTTCCTGTCGACTTCAGCTCATTATCCGGGAAGGTGACTTAGAGACTCCCTTCAGGTGCCTTAGAGCCTGCATGCCTCAATGGCAGGTTCTTCGTGTTCGACGCGAGGTTTTCATCATTGGCCTCCGATCGGATGATTCCGCGGGTGTTCGACACCAGCTCATTGATTCACACGCCGCAGATTGTACCTATAGTACCTTGAGGACCATTGTCATTATTGGTGGTACCTCTCGCATCTGTTAACAGTTTTCATCATTGGCTGGTAATCAGACGATGTTCATGCATGTTCGACTTCAACTCATGTATTCACATGCTTGGACTTGTACTTTGTTCGGACGAGATGGAGCGCAAGACCCTGGATCTCTGTCTGTTATGGTCCAGGTTGCGATTTTGTGGATGATCATTACATGACTCATTGATGGATGGCTGCGCCCATACCCGAGTCTTCATGGATGGCTGCGACCATACCTTATCGTTATTCTGGTCTCTTTAGCTGGGTGGCTGCGTCCATTCCACGGACCTTTTCGCATGTCTTTTGGATGGCTGCGCCCATGCCTAGACTGCATGTACTTGATTATCAGAGATATTCGGTCCTTCCTGGTGGTGTTCCAGTTCGGCAAAGCGTTGTAAAGCATTTCACCCCTCCCACTCTCTCGGTCTTCATGCTTTAGGGGGCATCTGTTACACAGTAATTTGTCACTGTCTCCCTGTCAGTCACCCTACTGTGTCAAGAATTCACAATAGTCAAGTTCATGCCTTCTGAACTGGCCCAAAACCCATTTTTCCAAAGTTTTCCTCATCAGCGCGTCTGTTTCTAAAATATCCGCGCTGACCGGCGGCTCTTGATGTTTTCAGTGCGCTGCCAGCGCGGAAGAACATCACTTTTCCGCGCTGGTCGCATTTTATGAGCCAGCGCACCTCTCCTTTGTATTGAGTCGCGCTGACGTGACTTTCCCAGTTATTGAGGCGCGACGTCAGTGCGTCAGTTAACTTATAATCCGCGCTGATCCTGTTTGGGCGAATTTGTTCCAATAGCCAGCCTTCCAGATCACTCCAGGTTTGGTTGTTGGCTTTGTGAGTATCGACTCCCTTCTATGGCATGTCTGTTCGACTCTTTGCAACCACTTCCCTCAAGGATAAGCTCATCCTTCCACCTTTTTAGGAGGCTCTTTCTCCTATATAAACTCCCACCATTACCATGAGCAGCTAGTTTTGATAGTTTGGAATAGCTTGGATTGTATAGAGCTTATAGTGCTCAGATTACTGCTACTATAGGTATTTGGTGTGCTAAGTGTGGAAGTGATTGATAGCTTAGGGAAGGTTGTTTTGTGTTGCTTGTGTGAGAGAGAGTCTCTTGTCTTGGGAGAATCATTTCCAAAGGTGAATGCTTGAGACGCTTGCTGACTGGCCCCTCCTGGGAAGGATACCGACGTCAGAACATTTGGTTGTACTCTTCTCTGTCTTGATTAATAATAGATGACTGCTACTATTGTTCCATTCTCATTTGTACATGCAATGGTTGAATGTGAATTACATCTTTTCTGACCGATGTATGGTTGCTTTTACTAGATTTCACGCTTGCATTTGTTTCCTCTTCGTGTGTGCAGGTGTCTATTCGCGGGGATCGCGGAGGATTGTGACCAGCCAAAGCGAAGGAGCGAAGGCAGCGTCTCTTCGTCAAACGACAGCGCTGGAATCCAAGTAGGTGCTCTTTACCTCTTGTTTAATTGTAATTAGGAACATGCATAGCAACATTGTGTGATTGTTGCTAGACCCTTGCTGGGCTAGTAGGGATCGCCTCTATCCGTAGAGGGGATTTACCTCTCCAACATGTACTGTGCACATATGAATCAAATTAGAGTCAATTACAAAGAAACAATGCTGATGTGTATATTAGAATGTGAAAAGTGCAAATAAGTAATAGGCATGGCTTCACTTGCCTTGTTTATTCTTTTGTTAGTTGTTTTTCTTGCTCCAATGTTGTGTTGATTTGTTGTTCAACGCTGGGAGGTGTTTGTTTCATTGCAAATGATAATGAGTGGAAAATGGAACTAGTGATATTGGGGACATGAAAAGAAATTATATATATATATTTGGTGAATTGATATTTAGAATAGTATATGTATATACTTACCTTTTGCGTTTTTGGTCGTTCGAGCTTTGATCCATTTTAGCTATATAAGAGAAAAGGAAATTGCATTAGTAGTTTCTTTGGATATGGATACAATAGATGCTTGCAAAAGAAGAGTAATGAATGGTTAAGTTTCAATGAAAATAAAAGGGGAAAGAAAATGATATTAATTGCAGATATGGAAAGAGTTCGATGTGTTTTGTGATTCATCTGCATGTACATGGTCCATTATGAGACATATTGTGTCATGATCTGACCAATATGTATCTAGCTTGTAAATCTTGTAGTTGTTTGTTATGTTAGACCATACATGATCAATGAGTGATGTGTGCACATAGGCATTTGTATCTAGTAGGAAATGGAGGTTGTGGCTATGCATATAGTCTTTTATTGTATTTGTTCTAGCGTTATGTTCATGCATGTTAACATTGAAATCTCCTACGATGATTATTGGTTTACTAATAGATATATTGCAAAATGTTTTTTCAAGAATATCTAGTATATTGGGCAATGTGGCATAGGGTGCTGCGTAAACATTAACAATTGTAATTTGCATTCCATGTAGAATGATATTTGTCATTAATGATTCTACATTGTCCTCTTGAAATTGCATATGCTCAACAATTGCTATATTTTGTTTCAAACATGTGAGCAATCCATATTTATAATGGCTTGATATGCAATTAAATGTTTTGAACTTTTGTTGCAATATTTCTTGTTTCGAATGTGTTTCTTGTAAACACAGAATATCAACGTCCATTAGATCATAGTCATTGAGGACATCATTGATATAAGTTTCTAGGTTGCGAGTGTTTAGAGAGAAAATTGATGTGCATAAATGTTTATGCAAAGATTGATAATTGTAATCTAGTTCCCATTTTGCAAATTGTCATAGACAGTCCATTTCAGCTGCTATTTTCTGCTTGACTTTGAAATTTTCTTTCTTTAGTGGTTTTAATAGGAACAAGGATTGCATGTTTCTAACACGAGACAAGGCTGTATAGACTAATCCATGAGTTCGTATTCCAGTAGGATCAAATGCAAGGTTGTCTAGAGTAAGGCCTTGTGATCTATGGATTGTTCGAGCACATGCCAATTGAACAGGAAATTGTTTTCGTATTTTGATATAGCCTATTTTTGCTTGCGCTGTTATTGGTTTTGCTATTCGCAATATGGGGATCCAATCTTTGGAAATGCCTTGACTATAGAAGTGAGCCAATTTTTTTGCTTGGCAATGCCCTATGTTTGCATCGAAGAAGTTGATCCATATGATATCAATTTCATTTGTTTTTGTATAGGCTTTAATGATTCCATCTGCTCCATTAACAAGGCCATCTTGTGAATCGTAATTTCCAGCATATATCTCAACTAACATGTTTAATTTTACAACTATTTGTGAAGGCAATGTTGCTGTATGTAAATGGGAAGGGAAATTTCCATGGTTTTCTTCTTCTTGATCGATTGCATTGATAAAAATCTCATCTCCAGGAACAATTGACAACATTTTATTGTTGTGCAAAGTGACATCTTTATTTTTATAAAAAAGATAGGGGAAAGCAGGGTCTATAGGTGCAGGTCTAACACAATTTATGTTCAAATATTGCAAATCATCTTCTGTTTGAGTGTTTGTTCGCATTCTATTCAATATTGAGATGAATTGCTTGTCTGTTTGATGCATTGTAATATGCAATTCATGGAACTTTACATTTTCTTGCCAAAAGTCATATGGGACTGGTTGTTTGTTGAGAATAGGTGGTTCGAATATCAAGGAGTCCTGTATAGGTTGTGCTTGATAGAGATCACCACAAAAAATGATATCGACATTTCCAAAATATTTTGTTTGGACATGTTTTATGTTCCTTAAGCGATCATCAATGCAAAACAAGAACCGACTTCCAAGTAGGGAAACCTCATCAATGAAAACTAATTTCAATTCCTGGTAAAGTTTTCCGAGTGCATCCAATGTTTCATTACTAAGCGGTGTGGGGGCAGACTTGTTAAAATGCATAAGCAGTGTTGGCATTATGATGCATGTGTTGTACTTGATGGCAACCCACTTGTAGCCGAACAACTCACTTGTATATGGTAACTAGATGAATCTACAGAAGAGATATCAGATGTGACAGAATGCATGACAGTTGTGACAAAATGCAGGGCAATTCAAAGGAATCAGTTCATAAGTAATGTACAATGGTAACTCTCTCAGATGACAGTTCATAGTGCAGCAGGTTAAAATCAAAGAATTAAAGATCAGACTACAAAGAATGAAAAAAGACAGGCATACACAGGTTCACCTTGATCAAGCTACGCGTAGGTTCACTGAACACAAGTAGCGTATACGTACACACACACTTTCACAGAAGGAAAAACGCGTATATCTTGGAAAACTAAGTTTTTGGTCCGAGGTATTTGGTCCAAGGTATTTTGATCCATAGTATTGGTCCAAGGTATTTGGTCTGAGGTATTGACCCTAGGTATTTGGTCCAAGGTATTGGTCCTAAGTGGTTTTGATCCATGGTATTGAGAAAGGCCTAAAAATATATAAGGAGGAGAAGATCATTAGGCCAATGTGTGCAAGTATTGAATATCTGATGAAGTGTGACATCTGGTATGCAGGTTATCGGCTTATGGTGCTTTGCTTGATCTGAACCAAGGATGAACCTCAGTGGTTGATGAGGGATAAGATCTAATGATGGACCGGGATCTTAGGGCTTGAAATGAATTATCATTATGTGGTTTGATCATGTATAGTCTAGGTCTGAATACTGACGCATGTGTTGTTATGTAAATGTTATGATCTGGGTATAACTGAAGTCTAGAATAGCTACAAAATTATGAATTAATATTTGCAGATGCATACGTTGGTTGGCTTTGGTAAAAGCGCATATACACGCTGGTTCGACTCATCAGAGTAGCGTATACATTATGAAATATGATAATTGAAGTTGCAATTGGATCTGGTGTTGTTGTAGAAATTCTGGGTTCTGCTCTGTGTTCTGGTAACTGTGTTTTGATGACAGTATACTAAATGTTCAGATTGATTGAATGTGATTTGCTTTAGTGATGATGGGCCTTCAATGATTCAGTTGTGGGTGATTCAGAGATTGATGATTGAGTTTCAATGATTGGTTGTATTGCAGTGGTGATTGATTTTGAGCTTCAATGTTGTTGATGGGTCCAGTATGAAAATTGGATGAAACGTGGCCTTCAGATTGTGGTGTTGTGTTCCAGGAGTATCTAATATGAAAATTTATGAAACATGGTCCCTAGAGGAAGAGAGAAGGCCGTAGACTTTTGTAGGTTGGTGCCTACGTACTGGTAAACATATCAACTAGTATAAGAGCCAGGGGGTTGGAGGACCCTTCTAGTAACAGTTGGAAAACGAGTGAAGGTTGGAGCCTTCAGTAGGCCGGCACCTATGTACTAGTAAATGGATTGGCTAGTACAAGAGCTAGGGGGTTGTAGCTCCCTTCCAGTGGAAGCTAGAGAATGAGAGAAGGTTGTAGCCTTCTGCAGGTGGGTGCCTACATATTGGTATGAGTCTGAACCAATACAAGATTGTAAACAGGTTTTTCTTATATTAAAAGAAGATAGAAGAAGGTGGTTTTTGTCCCACATTGGGTTTCCACCTTAAATCTTGGTGTTCATGTGTGTTTCTTATGTGTGATGGTTTGTTATGATATTACTGCACATGGTTACTGTTTATATGGTTAATGAAGTACTAATTAAAGATCAACATATGATGAATTAACTGAATCACAAGTTTGCTGGATATACTCTGGTTGTCTTAAACACAGTTGTGTGTACACGCGAGTTACCTTCATTGAAGTATCATATATAAATTTGAGTATGAAAAGAAAAAAAATTATTGACTTGATTAAGACTGATTCACCCCCCCTCTTAGTATTATTTCCAACAATTGGTATCAGAGCAGGTCCTTTGATAGAAGCTTGATCACTTGAAGGAGATCCGTAGAACAATGGAAAAGAAACTAAAGAAGAAAGCGCCTTAGAAGAAGAAGACAACTCAAAGGAACAACAACAGTAGGAGAGACAATTGGCCGTTAGGTGGAAGCAAGTATTCAGATTCTGAATCACCTCAGATTGAATATGGACAAGCAAATGAACCATCAGGTACAAATTTTTGGTCTTCTAGTGATACTTTTCTTTTCTCATGCAATATTGGAGATATTGGAAGTGATCATGAAAGAAACATAGAGACATAAGTTAAAAGACTCACAGATAAAATTAGAGATCAACAAGATCTATTTAACAAAAGGGAGTGTGCCTTCAAAGAAGAAGTTACGAGATTAAAAGCTCAGCTAGAGGAAGGAAACAAAGCAAGGAAGCAGTACAAGGAAAAGGAAGATCAATGTCAAAAACTGCAGGATGAAGTGACATCATTACAAAATGAAATAAATGATCAGAGTATAACAATCAAGAGACTTCAAGACATTTCCAGTTACTATGTAAATCTTGAAGCTGAGATCCTCTCTCTAAAAGAAGATCTAGAAAATAAGCAGAATGAAGAACTACCTCAAGCAGATGAAGAACAAGAAAATGAGATTCTCAAATTAAGGCAACAAGTGGAAGAAGGAAGAACAATATCTGGAAAAGGAAGAGCAATATCAGGTTGAGGTAAATATCTTAAAAGGTAAATTAGAAGAAAAGGATAAACTGTTATGATTTCAAGATAGTACTAAGATTTTGGATAATATTCTTAGTAGTCAAAGGTCTCCTACCATCAAAACTGGTCTTGGTTTTCATGAATATGTTGAAGGTGAATCTAGCTCACAAGGTGAGGCAAGGAACTCTAATGCAAAATTTGAAATGCTCAACAAGGAGATGAGAGGTCAACCCCATCAACAACCAAGGAAAGAAAGTCTTCAAAGAAAATATTTTACTCCTAACTGTGAAAGTGATAGTCGGTTATTTCCTCCAATGAATAATGTTGAATGGTTCATATGTCATAATTTTGGACATGTTGCAGCCAGATGCAAAAGTAGAATGGTTCAAGACCATCACACAGAAATATCATCACGTTCCAGGTTCTTTAAGGGATATTGTTTTGCTTGCAATATGTTTGGTCACAAAGCCATTGACTGTTATAGAAGGAATATGAAACATGTAAGATGTTATGCTTGTAACAAGTTTGGACATATAGCAAAGGAATGCATGAGAAAATTTCGGCCACCTTACCAAAGGGAGAAAACATCATCACACTCGAAGATATGGAAGAAAAAGGAAGTACAGTCAGAAAGATGTGGCATAGCAGAGTATACAGACATAACAGACTCAGAGGGAGCTGAAAGTGTGAAACTTCAGAATTTCAATTCTCATACGCAGTTAGCATGAGGACAAGTTGCGTATATATGCGAGTTAGAAGCTGCACAGTCGTGTATATGGTGTTTTGAGGAAAAAGCAGCGGGACAGACTCAGGAAAAGGAGTCTGATATGGTTCAGTCACTTATCTACTCTATTTGATGATGGTTACAATTTGCTGATGATTTGTAGAAATGTGTTGGTGCTAAAAAGTTGATGAATATCTTATTAATGATGATACCTTGATAACTCTCACTGATATTTGCAATGATCAGATCTGACAGTGAACAGGTGGAACAGGTGCAGGAGGAGAACATGCTATGCCTCTAATAAAGCATTGTTGGCATTATGTTTAGAAGTCTTTGGTACCTAATCAATGATGATGATGCTTATATGGCTAAATGATACATCTTGCTATGTTACGGTTATGAGTTGCCCATAATAATGCTTGGATCACATAGTTGGTTTTCAAATCAGATTTATGGATGATTGTGAATGACTTTTTGGTGATGCATATAGTACATAAATGTTGATTATCATGGTGGATGCTTATCAGATGTGGGATGTTCCCTAGTAATGATATAATGAAGGTCCTTGTGAAAAGATCATGCAGTTCTTGATAATGATGTTATGATCATAGATGATGTCTATGGTGTTTTCACATACATATGATATGATGTGAATGATTTTGCATTGCCGCTTGGAGATATGACATATGCTTAGTTGATTCATGGAAGGTTATGATAAGGCTCTTTCTACTAAGGAAACGAAGCAAGTTGATCTTGATGAGATCAAGAGGATGAGTTGATATATGCAGACATACTTTGTCACAGGTTGATGATATTTTGGGAACTAATGATGGACATATACAGGTTGTTGGTCTAGATGCTGTTGACAGATGCTTATGGAGCAGATCATACATGGTGTATGATAGTTGCTGATGGCTATCATGGTCTTATATTTGGTCTCTATTATAAATGTCATGTATATCATTCGATGTAAAGGTCATATAAAGACCCATGATGTAATAATTTGTCTCTATTTTTTGTAGTCTTTTGATGAGTCCTTTTTGATCATATGATGTAATATGTAACCCCACTTTACATGGGATGGATGATGTAATATTTTTTGTTTTTGTCATGTATAAACAATTGGTATATCCCCACTTGGTTGGGTGGATGAGTCAAATTTGGTATATCCCCACTCGGTTGGGAGATTGATATATGTACGATTCATTGGTGATAAGAAGTTCAAATTCACTTAGTTGAGTTATAGAGTCATGTTATTTTCTGCATATGCTCAGGGGGAGCATGGATGATATAGTGCATCTGAGCATGTACAAAGGGCGAGTTTAATCAGAAAATTCAGCATGTGCTTAGGGGGAGCATGATCAATGTTTATATTCAACTGTTCAAACATGAAAGTTTTCTTTTTGATCCGCCCTTTGCCCTTGATGTCAAAGGGGGATAGTATTTTGGTGTTGCTTTTTATCTCTAACAATTTCTACGGCTTGCAGTAATCAACACCAACATGGTTGCCATCAAGTTCAAAGGGGGAGATTGTTGGCATTATGATGCATGTGTTGTACTTGATGGCAACCTACTTGTAGCAAAACAACTCACTTGTATATGGTAACTAGATGAATCTACAAAAGAGATATCAGATGTGACAGAATGCATGACAGTTGTGACAAAATGCAGGGCAGTTCAAAGGAATCAGTTCAGAAGTAATGTACAATGGCAACTCTCTCAGATGACAGTTCACAGTGCAGCAGGTTAACAACAAAGAATTACAGATCAGACTACAAAGAATGAATAAAGAGAGGTATACGTAGGTTCACTGAACACAAGTAGCGTATACGTACATATGCACTTTCACAGAAGGAAAAGCGCATATATCTTGGAAAACAAAGTTTTTGGTCTGAGGTATTTGGTCCAAGGTATTTTGATCCATAGTATTGGTCCAAGGTATTTGGTCTCAGGTATTGACCCTAGTTATTTGGTCCAAGGTATTGGTCCTAAGTGGTTTTGATCCATGGTATTAAGAAAGGCCTAAAACTATATAAGGAGGAGAAGATCATTAGGCGAAGGTGTGCAAGTATTGAATATCTGATGAAGTGCGAGATCTAATGTGCAGGTTATTAGCTTATGGTGCTTTGCTTGATTTGAACCAAGGATGAACCTTAGCAGTTGATGCAGGATAAGATCTAATGATGGATCGGGATCTTAGGGCTTGAAATGAATTATCATTATGTGGTTTGATCATGTATAGTCTAGATCTGAATACTGACGCATGTGTTGTTCTGTAAATGTTATGATCTGGGTATAACTGAAGTCTGGAATAGTGGCAAAATTATGAATTAACATTTGCATATGCATACGCTGGTTGGATTTGGTAAAAGTGTGTATACATGCTGGTTCAACTCATCAGAGTAGCATATACATTATGAAATATGATAATTGAAGTTGCAATTGGATCTGGTGTTGTTGTAGAAATTCTGGGTTCTGCTGTGTGTTCTGGTAGCTGTGTTTTGATGACAGTATACTAAATGTTCAAATTGATTGAATGTGATTTGCTTTAGTGATGATGGGCCTTCAGCGATTCAATTATGGGTGATTCAGAGATTGATGATTGAGTTTCAATGATTGGTTGTATTGCAGTGGTGATTGATTTTGAGCTTCAATGTCGCTGATGGGTCTAGTATGAAAATTGGATGAAACATGGCCTTCAGATTGTGGTGTTGTGTTCCAGGAGTATCCAGTATGAAAATTTATGAAACGTGGTCCCTGGAGGAAGAGAGAAGGTCGTAGCCTTCTGTAGGTTGGCGCCTACGTACTGGTAAACATATTGGCCAGTATAAGAGCTAGGGTGTTGGAGCTCCCTTCTAGTAACAACTGGAAAATGAGTGAAGGTTGGAGCCTTCAGTAGGCCGGTGCCTACGTACTAGTAAACGGATTGGCTAGTACAAGAGCTAGGGGGTTGTAGCTCCCTTCTAGTAGAAGCTGGAGAATGAGAGAAGGTTGTAGCCTTCTGCAGGTGGGTGCCTGCGTACTGGTATGAGTCTGCACCAGTACAAGATTGTAAACAGGTTTTTCTTATATTAAAAGAAGACAGAAGCAGGTGGTTTTTCTCCCGCATTGGGTTTCCACCTTAAATCTTGGTGTTCATGTGTGTTTATTATGTGTGATGGTTTGTTATGATATTATTGCACATGGTTACTGTTTATATGGTTAATGAAGTACTAATTAAAGATCAACATATGATGAATTAACTGAATCACAAGTTTGCTAGATATACGCTCGTTTCCTTAAACACAGTTGCGTGTACATGCGGGTTACCTTCATTGAAGTAACATATATAAATTGAGTATGAAAAGAAAAAGATTATTGACTTGACTAATACTAATTCACCCCCCCACTCAGTATTATTTCCAACAAGCAGTGCAAAGTGGACTATTGTACCACCTGCATTATATGCAGCTTTACTTGTGTATGCTAGTATCAAACCCTTTGGTTTCAAAGGATCAATTGAATGATGTGCATCATAAAGTCGCATGAGCATTTGGAAGATAACTTTTTCTGTGAATGTTTTTCCAGTTCCATCTCCTCCATTTAAGAATAAATATAGTTCTTTGTACATGTCCATACGCTTTTTCATTGCAATGTCTTTGGTAATTGCTTGTTGTTCTCTATTGAGCATTCTTCTTAATCTGTGATATTCTGCATTTGTGAGCAAAAATGGATGCTCTGATATCTGGAATCCAATATTTAGTTGTCTTTTTCTTTCATGGTGATGGGAATGTTGTAAATCTATTTCCAAGTCATATTTTTCGCTAATTTTTCAGTGGTTCTTTGCTTTTTCATTGTATCAGTGGCATCTTTGGTGCTATTTTGGATGTCTTGAATGGCATTTTCTAAATCACCCCATAATGGGTTGATATTATAAGTGAAATTGGACTCATTTGTTTTTATTGTGTTGTCATGTAACATATAAGCAGCTTCCCATGATAGCAAGTTTTTTATCAATGTACTTTCACTTTTTTCAAATGGCACATATAGCAAAAGCTTTTCTCTGCAATAGTTTTCATAGTCAGTGTGTTTTTTGTATTTCACGAATCGTATGACTTTTGGTTTTTTCCTTTTCGAAATGGGTGTGCCATTTTTGTTGTACATTGAAGCAAATTCAGCAAGGAATATATGTTTAATAGCATTAGGTCGATTGATATAATAATCAATTATGGAACTACACATGACATTTTTGGAGTTGTCATCTTCTTGTTTTAGCAGGAATGATGGTTTCAGGATAAATGTATGTTTGTCCACTGGCGCTGTGTTTATGAATATGCATTCTCGTGAACTATGATTCAATGGAAGAGAAAGTGTTATATGGACTGCTTGTTGAGCTGAGATTTGTTGGAGATTGAGCAAAGCATTGCCCAATGAGCATATCATTTCAATAGCATTTAGCTTGCTCTTTTCATGTTCTCTTCTTATCCTTTTAAATGCATTTGTCATTGATTTGTCAACTTTTTTCATGTAAGAAGTGAAATATGATGCAATTGCATATGCATTAAGGACAAATTGGGCATCACTATTTGCATTCCATAGCTTTGGCATATTCCTCGCAAAGCTATTATTCCAAGTGTGTGAGGGTTTTCGTTGCAATAAAATCATTGGTTGCTTCAATGTAATTTGTATTGCCAAGATGTAATTGGTTTTAGTTAAATGTAATTCATCCAAAAACTCGTCAAACATGTTGTTGCTATTATATTGTTTCTTTTCCAAGATGTTATATATGAATTTTTCTTTTTCATTTAATATCTCATCTACCAACACAATTGGTTCAAGAACTTTTGTGCTTCTCATTGGTGGCATTGGGAAGTTGTATCTGCAATGTGAGTTTTTCCTCTTTTTGCAACTTCTTGTATGGTGGTGTTCATGTATTTTTGCAAGCTCTGGATCAAGGTGATCTGTGCTACAAGTCAAGTAATTGTCAACGAAGTTTTGAATGTCAGAATTACTATTAACTCCATATATTGGTGCATTTTTTACCCATAACAATCCATGTTCATGTTCGCTTCCTCTATTTTGAAATTTAGTTACAAAGTAGTAATCAACTATCTCTCTGAAGAATGTTTTTTCTTCAGATATCATTTTCTTTAAGGCATTAATTCTATGCCTATAATAATGAGTACAACTTACTGGATTCTTTCTTATGAGATAGTCAATGTTATAGTCTTCTATTGTTTCAATATGTTTTCTTTTTTTCCTCTTGCTATGTAATTTGGTCAATGTATTGACCAATGGAGCCCATCGATGTTCAACACTTGTAAATGTGATGAAGAACGTTGGAGGGCCTTGTTGACATATCATGGCAAATATATTTTTCTTCATTTGTTGTAGGTAATCAGGAGAAATTCTTATGTTCTTAAAATCAATGTAACCAATGTCACTTTTAAGAATATTGTCCAAGTTTGGTTTATATTTAACGTCTTTTGCTAGTAACTTTCTCCCTTTTAATTTCCCTTTTCTGATTCTTATTGAAATGCATGCAAGGAATTTTTCAATTATTATTCGCAATGTTTTGAAAAACAAATTTGTTGTGTGGTAAGAGAAGTCACCACTATGGTGCATTAACTCCCATTGTGCAATTTTTGGGTAGCAAAATCTTTCTACAATGTCACCATCACGTGGGTCTCCATAAAAGAGGGTTGGAAAGTTCATTTCTTCTGCATATTTGTCTCGGAAAATTCCAAGGGGACGCAGGCCTCAGATGGAGCAATTTCAATCAGCTTGTCTTGTAAATCATGGATGCATTGGGATCCTATGTATCCATGCACCAATTTTTTAGTTAGCATTTCATTTTCTGAATCACTAGTTGTTTGATCTTTGTCTTCAATGTCACTATTTTCAATTGGAGTGTTTGAGGTAGTTGATTGCAGGATGCTATCCCAATTTTTATTTATGTGTATGTTTTCAACTCTATAAAGGTGTCGAGAACATAGTCCCTTCAATGTTGTCATGACAGTATGCACACAAACTTTTCCTGTTTGAAATGCATTTTTATATTCCAATCGTCTTTTCAATGCAACAACAATTGTTGTTGTGTTTTCCATAGATTGTGGTAGTGCAGTTTGAACAATGTCTGTTTGGACAGGAACATTGATGATCGATCATGTTAAACCCATTTGTGATCATTTGTGGCCCCATTGTCTTATTTGTGCAAATGCAATTCTTAATGCTGCAAGACGTTCATCAAATTTTGAGAGTGTGGCCACAACTGGTAATGGTTTGTTTCACCTAATGTTCTCAGGTACAACAAATTGTGGCAATTTTCCATTTCGAAGTGTTGTTTTGCAAACCTTGCATATTACTTTGTTGGGCATATTTCTATGGTTTTTAGATAAATTTACATATATTTGTTCGAAGTATTTTCCAATCCTCTCCATATTCTTGTGAAACTGCAACTGTTTACATATTGGACATTTTTGCTCTAGTGTGTCCTCTATGCTGGCTAGGTAAATTGTTATAGGGTTTTTCTTGGATAAGCAATTATGTTTATTATGTGATTTTTGTTTGCATAAATTCTTATATTTTTTGTCTGTAATCGTGCTAGTTGTTTTAATCTACATACATTGACCCTATTATTTCTATCTTCTGTCATTGGCGTAATACCATATTGCAATTTGTCTTCAGGCACATGTGCATTTTTTGACATAGGTCCATGTTGCGTGTGCAATGACGTTGTTTCTATTGGAAGAATTGGACAATGTACATTTCTTCTGTTGTTATGTCCATCTATTTCAAATGACACTATATTGTATGTTTGACTTGAAAAGTTATTTTGGGATTTTTGTTTGCATAAATTCTTATATTTTTTTTGTTTGTAATCGTGCTAGTTGTTTTAATCTACGTACATTGACCCTATTATTTCTATCTTCTCTCATTGGCGTAATACCATATTGCAATTTGTCTTCATGCACATGTGCATTTTTTGACATAGGTCCATGTTGCGTGTGCAATGACGTTGTTTCTAGTGGAAGAATTGGACAATGTACATTGCTTCTGTTGTTATGTCCATCTATTGACAAAGGTGCGTAATGGGTGTGAAGTGCATCTATTTCAAATGACACTATATTGTATGTTTGACTTGAAAAGTTGTTGCATTGGTAGTAATTGACAATGCTCCTAGTTACAGAGGACCATTCTTGTATGTTTACTTTGAATAATATCGTTGCCCATTGCAAACAAAATGGCCCACCTTCTATTCCACCTTTTTCAAATGGCATTGCCATATTGATAAGGTATGTTTGCCAATTTGCAACCTTTTTTTTGAGTTTTTATGACATCTTTTGATAGATATTTTTGTAGACAATGCAATGCAGTGTTTGCATTGCACATGATCGAATTGCAGAATGACTGCACAATGTAAAGTCTTAAGCTTTCTACGTCAAATTCAGGTGCAATCAAATGACAAAGTGCAAAGAACATGCTATTTCCACAAATGGATATAGTGTTTGTTGCTTTATGCAATCTATGGCCTTGCATTTTATCATTCATTATTTCCCAATAGGTTTGTAGATCTTTGCAGGGAGGAGGAAGGTATTCATTGCATATTACAATTGATTGAGCTATTTTTTTGTACAACAATGGTTCATAGTGCCCATTAGAGGGGTTCTCATCATGGAACAATATATGCAATGGATTTGTCGTTTTGTTTGAATTGAATAACAAATACCCTTTTTTTTGTTAATGACCAAATTCCTATTGATAAATTCAACCATTTTGCTAGCCAGTGTATGCAAAATGTGTCTCCCCATAGTCCTCGTTCATTCTCAATCGGACCATTTGAAGCTGGGAGATGCATTCTTCACAAGTATGTTTCAACGTCACAAATTCCATGAAGCTGATACAGGATATCAGGTGCTAGCTCATAATTGAATGATTCCAGTGCTTCTGTGTGACCTTGTTCAAGGCACATCAAGAAGTGGTCTATTGTGCCATTTCGCAATTCATTGGACGTATGTCAAAAATGAAAAAGGGCTTCAATTGCATTGAAAAGACAATCGCCTAGACTATATGAAAATGCTTCGAGTCTAAAAAGGTTGTTGGTGTTCAAGACATCATCAATAGTAACATCATTGTCACATTGTTTTCTTGGTTTGTAACTATCAACATCAATTATTTCATACGTGTTTATATTGTTATTTCGTGAATTTTTTTGTTGAAATTGGCTACTTGAATGCAATTGTCTTGTTGTTGCAAGATTGAGGAATTTGGAACAGGATAGAGAAGTTGTATTTGTAATGAAACAAAAGCAGCAGCAAAGTGGAATAGAACGTGCAACTAACTTGACATTCTTACTCCCACGTATTTGCAAGGAGACTCTGCAAAAGAAAACAATGAGATTGCCATATAAGTTTCTATATGTCGAACCAATAGCTTATGACATACAATGAAAGCATGAAGGAACCTAAAGAAAGGAAGATCATGAGGTAATCACAAAATCCATGTACTTTAGCAAACTATCAAGAAGAGAAACAATGTTTTTGACAATAAATACAGGTTAAGTGAGATGGTTCTTGTTAGTGTTGGTATCTTCATCCCTCCATCAGTGATAAAATTCTCTTTTTGCATGCATTTTAGGTGTCCCATCCGACCAGCTGCATTCCGTTAGGTCATGGATCAACTGATGGTAGTGGTTCATTATCAAATTTCCCTCATGGTCTTTAACTGCTGACCTATTTTCACAAGTTCAGATCATTTATAGTGATTTTTGTCATTACATTTGCAAAAGCCTTTTTTTTAGGGTTTTAGGTCTCATTAGGTCTAGGATTTGCCACCATAGTCATGGAAAATCTCAATAAATGGTCAGCAGGCACATGAGGAGGTCTAATAAGTTCACAAAATCAAAATTTCAATGATGATATGCTCAATAAGTGATTTTTTCCTCAAAACCATGTTTTGAGGTAAAACATAATTTTTATTTTCTATGCATAATTTTTTTATGTAATTTTAATTTTTCTATATGTAATAAGTTCAGAGCTGCTACCCTTGGTCACCTTGCCAACTCCAGCCACTGCAAGCAAAAATACAAGCATCAATGCATTAGTTTGTCAAATGATTAAGAAAAGTCAATTTCAATGGAAAAACAGAGTTCAAAACCAAAAGTGACTTTGACATTAGAAAAGTGGGTTTGAGATGAGTAAAAATTTAAAGTCATTCATATTTAAAGTGAAAGAGGTCCTCTTTATCATTTCATTGTGCAAATTTACTCTTGGAGAGCAAAAATCATGATTTGGGAGCCAAGGAGACAAAAACCCTGTTTTTCAAGGAAACTTGGCCTGGCGCTGCGCATCAGAGGTAGTGCGCTGCGCATCAGGCAGGCACTGCACATCAGAGGCAGAACTACAGTGTAATTTTGAACTGGCGCTGTGCATCAGGAGGGCGCTGCGCATTGGGCCCAGTGCGCTGCGCATCAGTCCAGTTTTGTCTAAATCATCCCAAATCATGCCATAACCCTCAAATTTGCTATATTTGCATTCTACAAGTAAGTAATCATCCTCCTAAGGTTGAATTTGAGGTCACATTGGTGTTTTTCATAAATCTTGCATGTGGAAAATGAAACCCTAGTTTCTCTTCATTGTTTGCCATTCTATTGTGCAATTTTCATCCCATCTTCACAAAAACATCATCAAACCCCTTTTCACTCTTTTATTACCCTAATACACTCCATTTATCCCATTTTCCCATATCCCACTCCCCTAAAGCAACTATTTCCCTCACCAAACCCTAAATCCCTCACTAAACCCTAATTTCCCAAAACCATTCCCTTCATTCCCCAATTTCATTTCCCAAGAGTAAAATCTCTTCATACTCATCACCATTGTCCTCTTTCATCATCATTTTTCACCATACCTTCATCTCATCATTTTCCTAAGACAAGCACCATGGCAAGAAACAGTGACTCAAGCTATGAGGAAGAAACACAAAGTGACAGTTCAGGAGATAGAAATGTACAGCCTAGGAGACCTCACAAGGGTGGGAAGATAATCAGAGAGGAGCCTATTAGCATTGTTGAACTTCTTGCATGCCCTCTTGCCACCACTTGTTTCAGATACCAATCTTGCTTTGAGTTTTGTGAGATGGTTGAGAGGGTTAAGTATCATCATGAATTAGCTAGGCAATTTGTCATCAACATGGAGGACAATATGGTACAGCTTGCTGGCATCAATTTCACTCTTTCACCAACCATTATTGCAAAAGAAACTAGGATGCCAGATGTGGGGGAAAGATGGAACAAAAGACAAAATATCAGCAAACAGAACTATGAACCCTACATTAAAGCCAAATATCATAGTCAATTGGGCAGGGTGTTTCCTTTTAAGTTTTTGGAGGACCGGTATGTGCCATTAATGAAACTCATCATTAAATACTTCACATGTGAGGGAAGGTTCTCCAGACTCTATGCCTATCATATCAGATTTCTTATGCATTTTACTAGGGTTAGAATGATGAGTATAGCATACTTCATTTGCAAAAACATAGAAAGGATGACTGTACTTGCAAAGAGAAAACCATACCCACAGTAGCTTAATAGCATTTATCACTTTGTTGTCATCAAGATTGTTGTTGTGCATCAGCTCACTCAGTTGGGAGTGCCATGGGAAACCTTCATTGCCCATGAGATTTTCAAGGGGCCTCAAATTTTTACAGAACCTCAAGAGGAAGCTGGACCTTCTGGGCAACAAAGAGAGCATGAAAGCAAAACTGAAGAGGCTCACATTCCTGTGTTTATAACTTATGAAAAGGGGACAAGAAGACTTTTTGCAGCTGCCAAATGAGTATTATCTCCACCAGGGGTGGAAGGGGTCTCGTTCTCTTCATCGGACAACAGGCAAATGTTATCTTCACCTGGGGTGAAAGGGGCTTTGCCTTCTTCTTCAGTAGAGCAGGTATAGGACAAAGGAAAGAAACCATTGCATGATGAAGGGCCTTCTGAAGGCCAAGATAGGGATTTTATTTTGGTTGAGGAAGAGGACACTGATTTGGGCTCCCAAAGCTCAAGACTCAAGGATGTGGTCATCAAGGAGAAAGAAGCTGAGATCCAAGCCTTATCTCTTGACCTTGAGAGGGCTAAATGGGTCATTAACTACCTTGAGAAATAGAACAAGCAATTGGAGGACAAACAAACAATCATGGAGCTGCAAACCATAAGGGAAAACCGACAAATGGCAAAAAGAAGGAAAATCAAGCTGACTTCACTAGAGCAAGAAATAGAGGCTGACTGAGAATCATGGTTGGAAAGAGTGAATGTCCATGTTTAGAAGCTTCTTGATAAGGCTAATAAGGAGAAGAACATGTTGCGCCACATGGCCTATCACTATTTGGCCTGGAACAAAATTTGTAAGACAAGGATAAGAAGCCTAAAAGCCAAGTTAAGGAGAGCCTTAAAAGCCAAAAAGGAGCAAGATAAACTTAGAATCTTGGCTGAAGCTTCCTTGGCTCAGCAAAGTAATTGATAAGCTTTTCACTTGCCAATTTTGAAGCATTTTGGAGAAATTTTTGTTTTTTTCATGAATTTTAATTACAAAACACAGAAAATTTCCTCTGATGCGCAGTGCCACTGGTGCTGCGCATTGAGCTGGTAGGGAATTTTGAGGAATGGCTTACATTTTTGGATTCCTCATGAAAAAATATGAAAACCCAGAAAATTTCATGAATTTTGGAGGAGATCTGGGTCACCTAAAGGGCAAAAAAACACCTCAAAAATGCCCTCTCTGCCACTTTTTGGACCCACAGGAAGCAGTCTTGGGAGAACTGATTTTTGGAGGGGCAAATGGATACCAAATCCAAAAATTCCACTTGTCCTAGAAAGTAGACATATAGACCTTTCCAACAAGCCATCTTGGAGCAAATTTGGTGAAGGGGAAGGCCTTCAAACTTAGCTTGGAAAAGGCACTGCGCATCAGGCAAAATTTTGCCAATTTTGCTCAAAAACTCAAATTTTCGCCTAGTTTTCTACTAGTTTGACTTTTTCTCTCTCATGGTCAAATTCATGATGTAAATTGATGTAATTTGATGTAAAAATGATGAAAATTGACTTAAGGAGGTAGATACATCAGTTTTAGGTGGTTTTGAACTGAATGAATCAGTTTCCATAGTTTTAGAGGCAAGCTGTTCCACTGCCTATTTTTCAGTTCTTAGTTTAGATCTTGTTGAAACAACTCCTAGAGTCATGGATTCGACCTTTGATGCCTATATCTTGTACTTTATTAGTCATTTGTCAAGGTTGGACTCTTGTGGATGCATTGAGCTACTTTGTACATCACTTCTACAGTTTGGCAAGGAAATAAACCAGGGTTTTGCAGCATTTTGTGGGATTCTTGTGGTAATGTGAATTAGCATTATTTTCTTCTCTGTAATTCAGTTTATCTTATGTTTATGTGTTCCATCATCTCTCTCTTTCTGCATAACTAAATGAATCAAGTTTAAAGGTGGAATTCATTGGTGTTTTAGTTCTCTACCTTGGGGTTTATTAAGTTCTACATGTTTTCTACTGTTTGAAGAGGACCCATGACACTTGTATGCCCTCTCCAGCTCCTCACTAGTCTTTAAACTCACGATTACACTCATTTCAAAGTGCTAAAACACTTGCCTACCTCGCCCCATAGAAACCTCTGCAAATCTGTGTTCATTTCCCAGACCCAAAGTTGCCTTCCCCATTTGATCCAGCAACCAACCATTAAATTCAAACAAATTCCTCTGAGCAAGCATACCTAGCCTAAAATTAGTTTTTATATCAGTCATCTCAAGCCTTCCTTGATATATTTTCATTGAGATTGACAAGGAGAGAGCCCTCTCCCGACCTGGTAGGGCTAGCTACCAGGTTAAGCGTGGTTTGATGTTACCCTAGACCTGCCTTTCTCAACCTGAGGTAGATTTAGGCCCTAACATAGTGGCGACCATACTGGGGAAGAAAAGTTTGTTTGTTTGTTAATGTTCTTTGCTTTATAAACTACAGACGGAGCCTGAAGTTAGCCAGGTAGCCTTCAAACTGCTCTTGCTCTGCAAGTGCATAAGTAGATGAATGCTGCTTCAGTCAATCTCCAGTTTAGTTTTATAAATTGAACATCTGACTTGCAAATTGCCCCAGTACATTAAATAATTCTAGACTTTTGGATGATGAGTTTAGAATTCAGTAGGCTGACAAGATTGTAATGTCAATTTTATTTTTGGGAATAATTCAACACACTGGCTTCCAGACGATACACCAGAGCCAATCCTGATCCTGATCCTCCTCCTGTGTATGAAAACCCAAATCTCATTCCAAGAATTCTCCGCCAAGAAAGTTCTGTGATTCCTGTGTTTAGATCTCATTCATGCCCGGTTGTTTTTGAATATCTTGAAGATCTCCCATTTGATGAACATTTTGATCTATCTTTGTTTGAAACTAAGTCTGAAAGTGCATTTGGTGCTACTGTTCTAAATCTGGAGTTTGTCCGATATCTCGAAACCGAAAGAGAAAATAGATCAATTGATGCTTATATTCTAAATCTTGAATATTCCATTGTGGCTACCAATATTCCCAAGTTCTTAGAGTTTGCATTTGCTACTCTTGGTTCATCCGCTGTTGTGTCTAGTTCAGAAATTCCTCCTGAGCCTCCTTTTATTCCCACCATTCCCGTGCAGCCCACCATATATGATCAGAGATCTGTTGTTTCTTCACCACCATCGACGCCTTCTACACCTCAAACATCATACATTTCTTCACCTCCTTCGACACCCCATACACCCATCACATCGACTGCTATCATTGTTCCCACTCCTCCTACATCCCCAAGGCCAGTTTTAAATCCACCTCGAGTAATGGCTGCCAAATATGCACCTCTTGTTTTGCCACAAAACTTGGATGCTATTCCTGCTAATTACCAAAGTAAAATCCCATTGTTTGATGCTACCCAAGGCATCATAGCACAACAACATGGTGATCGGATGAGTGATTTCTTTGATCTCCTCGAGATAGATGCAGAGAATGTGATTATGAGATTATTTGTGCAAACTTTTGGAGGCGAAGTGCGAAAGTGGTTCAGAGCATTGCCTACTGGAACTATCAATACATTGGCGGTTCTTCATATACAATTTCTGGATCACTGGGAGGTAAAGAAAAATCCACTCCAAATCCTTTCCGAGTATGAAAACATAAAGAGGAATGCCGGTGAAAGTGTCGAGGATTACTGTGTTAGATTCAATACTGTTTATAATGCTATTCCAGTTGATATCAAGCCACCAATGAGGCTGGCTTTGATCAAATTTACTGATGGATTTGATCCTGACATGGCATATCAATTGAGAGAAAGTGACCCAGCTACATTGGAGGACATGCAAAAAATTGCAATGAGTGTGGAGGCAAATCTGCTAGCTAAGAGAGCTAGGACAAAGACCAAGAAGAAGGTGACCATAAAGGAAGAAGCTTCTTCCTCAGATCATTTGCTTCGTAAGCTTGAGAAGATGTTTGATAGATTAACCATTGCAGATAAGCCCGAGACACAGGTCAAAAACCCAAATTTTTGTGGTTAGTAGCAACCACAGTTCAGAATCAAGCAACGGGAGCAAAGAACACAAGATCCATCAGCTCAACAACAAGTCAAAACACCATTACAGCAGAACTATGTCCATGGCATTGAATCAGAGGATGATGAGGCTCCAATAGGAGAGGAGAATCACTTTTTTACACCAGATGGTTTGCCAATTTATATCACTGAAGATGAGGAGTATTCAGAAAGCCCAGTTATACAAAAAGATGAAGATCTTATATTGGCAAATGAAACAGTCCTAGAAGAAGAATCAGATGAATATCAGAGGGGACATATGAATGCATTGACAGCGCAGCGAAGACAGTACTCACTCAGGAGCAGAGATGTACCAATCAATCCAATTCAGAAGCGGAAGGAAGCAACACCACCAAAGAATGATTCTCCAAATGTTCAGAAAAAGGCAAAGGAGCCAGTAAATCCTACTTCCAGCAAAGTGCAATCAGCAAATGAAAAGTCAAATCAGCCAAGTGCAACAAAGGAGAAGACTGAAAAGAAGGATGCTTTAGTGAAAGAGGTGGAGAAAACTACAACCTTTAGCTTAGAAAATGAAATTTCTAAGTTAAAAGTGTCAATACCTTTGATTGAATTAATGAAGAATAGTAGTTATAAAGGTCAAGTGGCAAAGATTTTGAATATATACCCCCTATCTGATATGGTTAATGTGGAAGATGACCAACTCGAGCTTATCTTTGGTCTAGCATTAGAAGGCCAATTTGAGGATAGTGATGTAGCCCTTTTTACATCAGCCTTAGATTGCATGATTATGTTTTACACAACGCCATGTTTGATTCAGGAGCGTCTCACAACTTGATGCCAAAGGAAATTATGGAAAAATTGGGTTTGGACATCACTCGCAAGTACCATGATATTTATTCCTTTGATTCGGGTAGGGTCAGATGTATTGGTCTCATTAAAGATTTGGTTGTGACTTTAGATCAGATCCTGAAAAAGAATGTTCTTATGGATGTAGTTGTGGCCGACATTCCCCCTAGGTTTGGCATGCTTTTATCTAGGTCATGGGGTGCAAAACTCAAAGGGACATTGCAGTTAGATTTCTCCTATGCCACTATTCCCGTCTTTGGTTAGTTGAGGAAGTTATATAGGGAGAAAAAGATGAAGTATATGATCACGAGCAAGGAGAAACCTTTGAATCATCCAATTAATTATGTACATACAGATTTAGAATCTTTTGTTCTTTATTCTGATAGTGGTTTCAATTATGTAAATAGTCAATTAGTTGAAGTTGAAGATATACCAGAGATAATAGAAAATTTCAGAGTTGTACTTAATCAAGAAAGACAAAGGCTTGACAGTACCGTTGAACAGTCAACATTCTGCCAGTAGCAGAAAATTGATGGATAGCAGCCAAAGGTAGAAGAGTGGGCAGAATTCCAGCACTTGGAGGAAGAAGCTGGTTTGTGGAGTATGGAATTTGATGGAGCAGTAGGTAAGGAAGGTGTTGGTATTGGTATTTGGATATGCAACCCTATTTTCTCACCAAATAAAGTCCCTAGTAAAAGAGTTTGTTCGTATAAGTTGGCTTTTGATTGTTCCAATAATGAAGCCGAATATGAGGCACTAATTGCTGACTTGAAAATCCTCAAGAAGTTGAATGCAAAGAGAATTTCAGTTTATGGTGACTACGAATTAGTAATCAAGCAAGTCAAGGGCGAATACCAAGCCAAACATCCTCGAATGAGGGCCTACCATAATGTGGTTTTAGATATTTTGAGGTTGTTTCCAGATTATACCTTGACATGTGTTCCTCGTGCACAAAATGTTATTGCAGATTCCCTTGCTACAATTGCAAGTAATTTGAAGATTCCGATGAATTCAAACAATAAGTTTGAAATTCATGTGAAACATCGCCCAACTGTCCCTGATAATCTAAGATATTGGCAGGTGTTTTAGGATGACAAAGAGATTGAAGAATTTCTGCAAAATGAAGGTAAATATCAAGACACTTCTATAGATGGCGAGCAAGATGATGGTGAACCAGACATGGAAGTAAATCATATGGAAGTTTTACAGCTGAAGGATGATGTCATCCCTAAAGGCCTTATACCTTTAGAGGAATTATTTGACCAAGATGATGTAGCCCGGAAGCCAAGTTTAATGTCGACCGAAAAGGGAGTTGAAGATGTGAATATCGGAACAACAGAAAATCCAAAGATGGTGAAGTTGTCAAAGGCATTACCTCCTCAGGTAAAGGCAAAATACATTAGTTTATTGTCTTCATTTACTGATGTATTTGCATGGGAATATATAGATTTGAAGGAGTACAATACAAGTATAATTCAGCATATCATTCCAATCAAGCCAAACCAGAAGCCCTTTCGCTAGAAGTTGAGAAGGATTAATTTGAAATTGCTGCCATCAATAGAGAAAGAGGTGAATTGATTATACAAGGTTGGTATAATCGTTCCAATAAGATTTTTAGAATGGATTTCCAATTTGGTGACACGTGCAAGAAGACTGGTGAGATTAGATTGTGCATTGATTTTAGAAATCTGAATAAGGTGTCGTTGAAAGATAATTATCCGTTGCCAACAATGGACCACATACTCCAAAGAGTAGTTGGGGCATCTCGTATGTCGCTGCTCGATGGGTATTCTGGATATAATCAGATTTTGGTTCATGAGGATGATAGGGACAAAACATCATTCACCACTCCATGGGGGACATTTCACTATGCTAAGATGCCATTCGGTTTAAAGAATGCTGGTGTAACTTTTCAGCGGGCTATGGATATCGCCTTTGCAAATGAGAAAGATGTATTTTTAGTAGTGTATCTTGATGATTTGACAGTTTTTCCAATTCAGATGAGGAGCATCTCTATCATCTGAAAATTGTTTTTCAGCGGTGCAGAAAATATGGCATATCTCTTAATCCCAAAAAGAGCTTGTTTGCCATGGATGAGGGGAAGCTTCTCGGTCACATAATATCCAAGGAGGGCATCCGCATCGATCCTGCTCGAGTGGAAGCCATTCAGAAAATTGATTTTCCTCGTAGTAAAAAGGAGATCCAAGAATTTAACGGTAAGATGAACTTTTTACGTTGTTTTGTGCCAAATCTTGCTGAACATTTGAGAGAAATTACAAACATGTTGAAAACAGATAGTGTGGTAAAGTGGACCGAAGAATCCATCAAGTCTTTCAATTTGGTAAAGTTGGCTCTTTCTTCAGCTCTGATTTTAATTAGCCCAGATTATTCTCAATATTTCATATTATTTTCATTCGCTTTTGAGCATACTATGGCAACAGTCCTAATGCAAAAAAGATACCAGCTTGAGAAGCCAATTTCCTTTTTCAGTAGGACAATAAGAGATGCAACTTTAAAATATAACATCATTGAGAAGCAAGCTCTTGCCTTGGTAAAAGCTTTGAAAGATTTCTGGGTATATATTCTGCATTCTCATATTCTTGCTTATGTCCCTAACGCAGCCGTCAAAGATGTTTTGGTACAAACAGATCCGGAAGGGAGACGAGGCAAATGGATCGCAACTTTGTTAGAATATGACTTGGAGATAAAGCCAACAAAGCTCATCAAGGGGCAGGGTCTAGCAAAACTGATGGCGGAGTCTAATTTGCATGCCTTGGACATAAACTTGATTGCTGCTATGTCCGAAGAAGATGAAGACAATTCACTCGTTCAGGTATCTGAAATTTTTCTCCATTCTCCTTGGTATTCAGATATTGTATATGTGCTCCAGCACCTTTCACCACCACCGGGGATGGCTAGAAATAAAAGTAGAACTCTGAAATTAAGGGCTGCTAAATTTTGTATTATGAATAATGCATTGTATTGGAAAGATCCTGGAGGTATGTTGCTGAATTGTTTGGTTGAGGAGGAAGCAAAACAGGTCATGGATGATTTTCACAAGGGAGATTGTGGAGGTCACCTATTTTGGAAGACGACGGCTAATAAAATTTTGAGAGCAGGGTACTATTGGCCTACCCTCTTTGCTGATGTTTATAAAATTGTTACAAGTTGCCACGAATGTCAAATTTTTCAGGGAAGGAGAAAATTGCAGCCTCTACCTCTCAAGCCAGTTGAAGTAAGTGCTTCGTTTCAACAATGGGGCCTAGATTTTATTGGAGAGATTCATCCCACATCTTCAGCTTAGCACAAGTGGATCTTAACAATGATGGATTATTTTACAAAATGGATTGAGGCAATCCCCACTCAGTAGGCCACAGATGCGGTAATAATTTAGTTTCTTGAAAATAATATTTTGTCACGTTTTGGTTGTCCTAACAAGCTGATTACAGATAATGCAACAGCTTTCAAATCCAAAAATATGATTGATTTTTGTAACAAATATCAAATTACCTTGGGGCATTCTACTGCATACTATCCGCAAGGTAACGGATTGGCTGAATCTTCGAATAAATCATTGGTTAACATCATCAAAAAGCTGCTGGAAACAAACAAAAAGAGCTGGCACAAGAAATTGGTTAATGCACTATGGGCGGATAGAGTAAGTCAGAAGAAATCAATTAGCATGTCTTCGTTCGAAATAGTATATGGTATTGACACGGTGTTCCCGACATCTCTCGCAGTCCCAGTTGTAAAACTTCTATAGGAAGCTGGAAGCGAGGAGGATCATTTTCAGCGAAGAATAAACCAAATGATGCATTTACAACAAATGAGAGAGGAGGTTTCTCAAAATACCTTTAGGCTGCAAGAGAGAATCAAGAAAATCTATGATTGGAAGGAAAAGGCAGATAAGTTTTAGATTGAAGACATAGTGCTAAAGTGGGATGCTCGAAATGAGGAAAAAGCCACGCGCGGAAAGTTTGAGAATCTATGGAAGAGACCATATAGAATTGCTGCATATCGAGGTCAAATGCTTTTCTCCTCAAAGAAATGAACGGGGAAGATTGTCCAGGAGGGCCATTCAATGGTCGGCTGCTGAAACGGTATTATCTTTGAGAAGTTTTCTATTGTCATAATTTGTCATTGTACATACCATTTTATTTCCTTCATTGCAAAGTGTGTACTGTCGTCATTCATTCAGTTTGGGGCCCAAAGTGAAGGCTATAAAACTGAAGGTCTGATTTCAGTTTTGGTTATTTAGTGTGGGTTGTTTGAGTTAGTTTTGAGTCAGTTTTCAGTCTTGTTTGAGTCAGTTTCGAGATAGTTTCAGTTTCTAAATCTCTAGTTTCAGCTCTTGAGTGTCTTGTTTCAGTTGTTGAATGTCTAGTTTCAGCTTGTGAGTGTTTTGAGTCAAGATATTGGTTTTAGTTTGTTGAAGTTATTGACTCCATTTAGCCCAATGGAAGAGGCACTGTCTGCTTTCCAGAGATCTGTAGTTCTTGGCACCTCCCAGGAGCTACCATCCCCATTGGAGCCAATGTTAGTGTCGGTATCTTCATCCCTCCATCAGTGATCAAATTCTCTTTTTGCATGCATTTTAGGTGTCCCATCCGATCAGCTGCATTCCATTAGGTCATGGATCAACTGATGGTAGTGGTTCATTATCAAATTTCCCTCATGGTATTTACCTGCTGATCTATTTTCACAAGTTCAGATCATTTACAGTCATTTTTTTCATTACATTTGCAAAAGCCTTTTTTTTAGGGTTTTAGGTCTCATTAGGTCTAGGATTTGCCACCATAGTCATGGAAAATCTCAATAAATGGTCAGCAGGCACATGAGGAGGTCTAATAAGTTCACAAAATCAAAATTTCAATGATGATATGCTCAATAAGTGATTTTTTCCTCAAAACCTTGTTTTGAGGTAAAACATAATTTTTATTTTCTATGCATAATTTTTTTATGTAATTTTAATTTTTCTATATGTAATAAGTTCAGAGCTTCTACCCTTGGTCACCTTGCCAACTCCAGCCACTGCAAGCAAAAACACAAGCATCAATGCATTAGTTTGTCAAATGATTAAGAAAAGTCAATTTCAATGGAAAAACAGAGTTCAAAACCAAAAGTGACTTTGACATTAGAAAAGTGGGTTTGAGATGAGTAAAAATTTAAAGTCATTCATATTTAAAGTGAAAGAGGTCCTCTTTATCATTTCATTGTGCAAATTTACTCTTGGAGAGCAAAAATCGTGATTTGGGAGCCAAGGAGACAAAAACCCTATTTTTCAAGGCAACTTGGCCTGGCGCTGCGCATCAGAGGCAGTGTGTTGCGCATCAGAGGTAGAACTATAGTGTAATTTTGAATTGGCGCTGCGCATCAAGAGGGCGTTGCACATTGGGCCTAGTGCGCTGCACATCAGTCCAATTTTGTCTAAATCATCCCAAATCGTGCCATAACCCTCAAATTTGCTATATTTTCATTCTACAAGCAAGTGATCATCCTCCTAAGGTTGAATTTGAGGTCACATTGGTGTTTTTCATAAATCTTGCATGTGGAAAATGAAACCCTAGTCTCTCTTCATTGTTTGCCATTCTATTGTGCAATTTTCATCCCATCTTCACAAAAATATCATCAAACCCCTTTTCACTCTTTTATTACCCTAATACACTTCATTTATCCCATTTTCCCATATCCCACTCCCATAAAGCAACTATTTCCCTCACCAAACCCTAAATCCCTCACTAAACCCTAATTTCCCAAAACCATTCCCTTTATTCCCCAATTTCATTTCCCAAGAGTAAAATCTCTTCATACTCATCACCATTGTCCTCTTTCATCATCTTTTTTCACCATCCGTTCATCTCATGATTTTCCTAAGACAAGCACCATGGCAACAAGAAACAGTGACTCAAGCTATGAGGAAGAAACACAAAGTGACAGTTTAGGAGACAGAAATGTACAGCCTAGGAGACCTCACAAGGGTGGGAAGATAATCAGAGAGGAGCCTATTAGCATTGCTGAACTTCTTGCATGCCCTTTTGCCACCACTTGTTTCAGATACCAATCTCGCTTTGAGTTTTGTGAGATGGTTGAGAGGGTTAAGTATCATCATGAATTAGCTAGGCAATTTGTCATCAACATGGAGGACAATATGGTACAACTTGCTGGCATCAATTTCACTCTTTCACCAGCCATTATTGTAGAAGCAACTAGGATGCCAGATGTGGGGGAAAGATGGAATAAAAGACAGAATATCAGCAAACATAACTATGAACCCTACATTAAAGCCAAATATCATAGTTAATTGGGTAGGGTGTTTCCTTTTAAGTTTTTGGAGGACCGGTATGTGCCATTAATGAAACTCATCATTAAATACTTCACATGTGAGGGAAGGTTCTCCAGACTCTATGCCTATCATATCAGATTGCTTATGCATTTTACTAGGGTTAGAATGATGAGTATACCATACTTCATTTGCAAAAACATAGAGAGGATGACTGTACTTGCAAAGAGAAAACCATACCCACAGCAGCTTAATAGCATTTATCACTTTGTTGTCATCAAGATTGTTGTTGTGCATCAGCTCACTTAGTTGGGAGTGCCATGGGAAACCTTCATTGCCCATGAGATTTTCAAGGGGCCTCAAATTTTTACAGAACCTCAAGAGGAAGCTGGACCTTCCGGGCAACAAAGAGAGCATGAAAGCAGAACTGAAGAGGCTCATATTCCTGTGTTTATAAATTATGAAAAGGGTACAAGAAGACTTTTTGCAGCTACCAAACGAGTATTATGTCCACCAGGGGTGGAAGGGGTCTCGTTCTCTTCATCGAACAACATGCAAATGTTATCTTCACCTGGGGTGAAAGGGGCTTTGCCTTCTTCTTTAGCAGAGTAGGTACAGGAAAAAGGAAAGAAACCATTGCATGGTGAAGGGCCTTCTAAAGGCCAAGACAGGGATTTTATTTTGGTTGAGGAAGAGGACACTGATTTGGGCTTCCAAAGCTCAAGACTCAAGGATGTGGTCATCAAGGAGAAAGAAGTTGAGATCCAAGCCTTATCTCTTGACCTTGAGAGGGCTAAATGGGTCATTAACTACCATGACCAATAGAACAAGCAATTGGAGGACAAACAAACAATCATGGAGCTGCAAACCATAAAGGAAAACCGGCAAATGACAAAAAGAAGGAAAATCAAGCTGACTTCACTAGAGCAAGAAATAGAGGCTGACTGAGAACCATGGTTGGAAAGAGTGAATGTCCACCTTAAGAAGCTTCTTGATAAGGCTAATAAGGAGAAGAACATGTTGCGCCACATGGCCTATCACTATTTGGCCTGGAACAAAATTTGTAAGACAAGGATAAGAAACCTAAAAGCCAAGTTAAGGAGAGTCTTAAAAGCCAAAAAGGAGCAAGATAAACTTAGAATCTTGGCTGAAGCTTCCTTGGCTCAGCAAAGTAATTGATAAGTTTTCCACTTGCCAATTTTGAAGCATTTTGGAGAAGTTTTTGTTTTTTCATGAATTTTAATTACAAAACACATGAAATTGCCTTTGATGTGCAGCGCCACTAGCGCTGCGCATTGAGCTGGTAGGGAATTTTGAGGAATGGCTTACATTTTTTGATTCCTCATGAAAAAATATGAAAACCCAGAAAATTTCATGAATTTTGGAGGAGATTTGGGTCACCTAAAGGGCAAAAAACACCTAAAAAATGCTCTCTTTGCCACTTTTTGGACCCACAGGAAGCAGTCTTGGGAGAACTGATTTTTAGAGGGGAAAATGGACACCAAATCCAAAAATTCCGCTTGTATTAGAAATTAAACAGACAGATCTTTCCAACAAGCCATCTTGGAGCAAATTTGGTGAAGGGGAAGGCCTTCAAACTCAACTTGGAAAATGCACTGCGCATCGAGCAAAATTTTGCCAATTTTGTTCAAAAACTCAAATTTTCACCTAGTTTTCTACCAGTTTGACTTTTTCTCTCTCATGGTCAAATTCATGATGTAAATTGGTGTAAATTGATGTACTTTGATGTAAAAATGATGAAAATTGAGTTTAGGTGGTTTTGAACTGAATGAATTAGTTTCCATAGTTTTAGAGGCAAGCTATTTCACTGCCTATTTTTCAGTTCTTAGTTTAGATCTTGTTGAAATAGCTCCTAGACTCATGGATTCGACCCCTGATGGCTATCATGGGTGGTTTGATGCCTATATCTTGTACTTTCTTAGTCATTTGTCAGGGTTGGACTCTTGTGGATGCATTGAGCTACTTTGTACATCACTTCTGTAGTTTGGCAAGGAAATAAACCAGGGTTTTGTAGCATTTTGTGGGATTCTTGTGGTAATGTGAATTAGCATTGTTTTCTTCTCTGTAATTCAGTTGATCTTATGTTTATGTGTTCCATCATCTCTCTCTTTCTGCATAACTAAATGAATCAAGTTTAAAAGTGGAATTCATCGGTGTTTCAGTGCTCTACCTTGGGGTTTAGTAAGTTCTACATGTTTTCTACTATTTGAAGAGGACTCATGACACTTGCATGCCCTCTCTAGCTCCTCACCAGTCTTTAAACTCATCATTACACTCATTTCAAAGTGCTAAAACACTTGCCTACCTCGCCCCACATAAACCTTTGCAAATCTGTGTTCATTTCCCGGACCCAAAGCTGCCTTCCCCATCTGATATAACAACCAACCATTAAATTCAAACTAATTCCTTTGAGCAAGCATACCTAGCCTAAAATTAGTTTTTATATCAGTCATCTCAAGCCTTCCTTGATATATTTTTATTGAGATTGACAAGGAGAGAGCCCTCTCCTGACCTGGTAGGGCTAGCTACCAGGTTAAGCGTGGTTTGATGTTACCCTAGACCTGCCTTTCTTAGCCTGAGGTAGATTTAGGCCCTAACAGTTCTAATTCGTCTAAAGCAAGACTTTGTAACAACGTGATTATAAATAATGTGTAGACCATGAATATAGATCTATTCTTAGTGACTTCGCTACCTGTTCTATTGATTATATTTATTTTCAGCTTGACTAGAACAGATCATCATCATATTATACCCGATTGCAAGAGTTGGATCAACAATCCCTTTTGTTGTTGGGCACCATAGGCCATACGAGAGAAATCTTTTACAGGGAAACCCCTGTAGTGATCTTGGACCATCCCTAAGAGTGGGAAGATAAATTAAGATGATGGTGGTTTATTTTTGAAGTTTCACAGAATTGTTTCCGGATGAACATCTTGCATTATTTGGTGACAATTCATGGGGTAACAGGTACGTTAAAAATCATTTTATGACTTACCATTTGTTGCAATATTTTAACAGACACCGGAAAAATTCTTCATTTCGAAATATTAAATAAGGATACATTAATGTATGATTTTGTTTATGCAACAATAAAACATAGACGATTTACAATAGAGAAGCAATCTTTGCCACCATATTCATCTAGAATGAAATCAGGGAGACGAAAACTGGAACTAGAATTTTCCTACCATCTCTTCTTGTCGTTGAACGATACTACTCATTACTAACCAAAAGCAAATTAAAATCTAGTGAATTAACCTAAATAAATGTATAAACATTGATAGCATGAGACATATTCATCTAAAAATCTAAAACACATAGAACAACACACAGGAAAAGAAGTTACAATGACCAAACTGCACAAAAGTAAACCAGAGACAAGAGAAAAGTACAAATATTTCAAGAAGCCATACCTTCAATAAGTTGCACAAATGCTACAAATGTTAACTAGGCCAAATAGCTAGTTTATGTTACTCAGAAAAATAAAATCAACCACAAATACAATATAGTGAATTGCATAACTAGTACTCCTTACCACTTAATTTAATTATTGAACTAGTTCTTACCTTTAAACAAAGAAAAATAATTAAATTAAAACAAATAATAATAATAAAAATATAGCAATGGTTACACATTCCCACCCCAACCTTCCATAAAATTGGAACTACAAACCCAACCTTCCATAAAATTGGAACTACAACGACTATTTCTCTCAAATTTTTTCATCTAGATGCTCTCTACCCACCCAACGAACCATTAGTAATTAACCAATTTTGCTTTTGCTTTCCAATATAAACTACCCACGGTTTTCTTTTGTTTTCTTTTCCACTCATCATTTTGCTTTCTCATTAAAACTCCTCACACTTTTTGCTTTTCGAAATCATCGGTTGGTTCCCATTGCAAATATAACATAATTGTCACCATTCTCCTTTCGATTTCAAATTGAATCCAATGGGAACATTGTAACGATGATAGATAAATGTAAATTAAAAATGCTATTTACTATTCATGGTTTTGTTATTGATGAAATATTTTACTGATGGGGCCAGCCCACGTGGTCACCACTTGCCTCCGCTTAGGTGGACTTATGCTATTGAACTGGTTCGTATATTATGGTAATTGAAAAGTGATTTTGGTTTAATTATCAATCAACTTGCTGTACTTGGTGTTGATCCTCCGTTGGACACCTGTCCTCCTCGAACTTGCCAAACCCTACCTCGCTTTTTGGTTACCCGGTTCGCGCCTCTGTGGTCATTCTTGCCTTCGACGTTTGGTTGCAAAGGTCTCTGTGTTGTTTTGGCTCGACGCTTGGTTGCAAAGGTCTCTGTATTGTTTTTGGCTCCGCCTCTGAGTCGTTTCGGTCTGTGATGAAACCCCTTTGGATTTCCGCCGGTTCTGTGGTGCTATGAAGTCGTTCAGCTATGCCTTGTCGTTACTGTGTGGGTCTATTCGGCTTCTGGTTTTGTTGGTAAGCTGCTATGGTTTCACCGTGCGTTCATTTCGTTTTCGTGCCCGTAAGAACTGTCTCTGGTTTGCTTTTGTGGTTACTGTCTGGTCTGGCCTTCTTGACAAATCTGTGGTTGATGGCTATGGTGAAATAATGCTTCGTCCGCTCAGTTCGACAGTCGCACAGTTCAATGGAAACTCCAGCTTGGTTCTTTTCCGGCACTCGGCTCTCTGACAAGGTATGTCACAGTTCCATGCTTTAGTTGTTTTTCCTCTGTTTGCACCGTGACTAACAATCTGCAGCCCCTCTGTGGACAGGGGTCTCTGTTTCGGGGTTCTGTTGGCCTACTGCTCCGGCACGCTATCAGGTATGCTCGTTCTCCCTTATACACACTCAGGGTTTACATTTGCAGTCTTTTGGCACCAGTTCCTCGTGCAAGGGTTTTGTGGCAAGGTAACCCTGACCTCCCACCTTCTCGGTTTTGTACAGGTGTGGCCGGCTCCCGTAGCTTCACAGTGGCTTCCGTCGATTTCCTCCGGGTAGTCTTACTCTCGTTTTACTTTCTTGTAGTGGTTCTGGGTCCTGGTCACGATTGCAGTCGTTTGTTGTATGACATGTCTGTCGTTTCGTTGGGTCTGGACTTGCTGGGTTTGTCAAACCCTTGGCCGCAACATAGGAGGGTTTGTGAGTTGGTTGTAACCCTGTTCGGCTACACCTCGATGCACAGTCTATGTAATTTTTATGCAGAAGAATACAATGTAATATTTAAATGATAGTTAGACTCGTTCACTGAGAATTCTGGTTGCTTACCCGGTTAGTGTGGTTGTCTGGTTCGACCCTTTGTGGGTGCTGGTTCTTTCCGCCTTTTATTCACGTTCTTCTCTGCCAGTTCATAGCTTCTTGAATACTGTAAACACTGTTGATATAAAAGAATGAAATAGTTACACAGCACTGTATATACAGGTTTTTGTTACTGAGGACATTTGTAAATGAACAGTTTGTTTGCTTGTGCACTGAATAAGATGAAGGAAATAAAATGTGTATTCTATTATTCTCATGTAAATGCTCCGTCGCTGAACCCCTCTGGGTTATCTTGTTTGTCTCTTTATACAATGTTTTTAGGCAGTTTGTTAACTGCTGGTAGTTATTCAATTACAGTTTGTTTTACAGTTACCATAGGCATGATTTTCTTGGCTATCAATTAGTTTACTTTGCCTGCCTTTTTACCATAGGGATTCGTTGTCAAACACCTACTGACCCTAACCTACTATTATCATCTCTAACTAGAATCTATTACAATATTTTGAATATAATGAACAGAAATTTAAAATAACAGAAAGTTAATAGTGTAGTTGACCATGGAAGAAATAAAACAAAAACATAAAAATTTGACAGACTTGCTGTCCGTTCAGTGAACTGTGTCTCACTCCCAATCTTCTTCAGAAATTTTGTTCGCCCTCTCTCGTTCCTCACCCTGTCGACCAGATGCTCCTGCATCATTTACAAACATTTCTTTCCCACTATCAAAGGGTTTTAATCCACATGAAAAGCTATGGCTTTAAAGCCACAAGTTGTATTAAATTTAGAATAATAATTAAAATAGTGATTTAATGAGACTTTTTAAAGTCGGTTTTGATTTTTTTGTTTTTTTTTTTTTTAAATTAAAAAAATTCAATATATTATTAAGAAAAGGTTATTAGGTAAATTTAATATTTTATCTAATGTTTCCACATTAATAAAGAAAAAACATTATTTTATTGATAAATAATCGTCTATAACAACAAAATACATTGTATTTTGTGTTAATTGAAATACATTGTATTTTGTGTTAATTGAAATGGTTTGATTGTTTATTAATTTGTTTTGACTAAAAATATTTACATCATTTTCCAAAATTTAACATTAGAAATTCACTTTATGTAAGTTTTTTTATGTTAAGTAATTTAAATTTTATGACAAAAACCAAAATTTGTATTTAAAAGAAAAATCATAAAATAAGATATATTAATAAAAGAAAAATAATAACTAATTTGTTATCAAAATCTTTAGAATTTACAAATCACATAATTTGACTTTGTATAATTAAATATAGTCCTTTTTTATTTTTTATTTCTTGTTTTTTAATTTTAATTTTTTCGTTTTAGTTTTGGTTTCCATTATGCATGTACCTATATAGGCTTCCATTTTATCAATATTTCCTGGGTGTTTGAGTTCTAGTGGTTTTCCATGTCTTGGCAAGCACCAACGCCTTGCAGAAGGTGGAAAACGACTAATTAATGAATCTCTGGGTCTTAAAGACGGGGATGCCTTTTATCCAAGGTTCAGTTTACAGAGTGGATCACTAGTCCTAAGTTCCAGTGGTAGCTACTGTTCCTTTTTCAAGAGGGAGTTGCAGGTGTTCTTTAGAAGCACGCATCCCTCAGCACATATTTTTGACTCCAGGAAGGTCATGGTGCCCAACGATGATTTTGGTGCTGGCTACACTGCCACCAAATAAGACGTTGAGAAAACACTGGAAGGTTTCAACAGAGAGTTCCTCAATCACCATTTAAAAAGCTTGGAGGTATAGTGAATGACATCGTGGACACTACTCCATGGGACCATGCAGTGCCAATATGACATGTAGAGTTTGTCCCCACCCAACACCGATTGCATCATAGGTTCTTCTTCGCTACGATATTGGTGGTGACACTGGTGATGAAAATATCAACAAGAAATGCTAAAAATAGAAGTGCTAAAAATAACACTGCTATAAATAGCATTTCGGGATACATTCCAATTTTAGTTAGTCCCTAAACTAAAATTGAGAATTAAAATTTGAATTTGATCTTGGTAGATGTTTGTAAAATAATTAATTAATTCATCTTGAGTTAATTAGCTGTAGAAAATCAAACATGAAGTCTATGTGACGACATGCAACAGTTTCCCCTTTGATTAAGGAAGTTATCCCTTGATTAAGGAGATCAGGATGAGTTGTACTTTGAGTTGTAATTAGTTAGCTCAGCTAACTGAGTTAAGTCCAGTTAGATTAGTTCCAACAGTTTGTGGAACTGATTGTGAGTTCAATTAGTTAATGCATGCATGCATGTAACTACTGCACTTCATATAACTGAATATTCTCTCATAAATAACTCATGCATGTTAGTTCAGTCAGAGACCCAATTGAGATCAGATGATGGGATAGTGTACTATCAGTTGCAAGAATATTCCATTGAGGATATCTCTTGCATGCAGAAGGAATTCATTCCTTGAGGATTGCGCAATTATTTCTGAGTTTTGATGAGTGTGTGATGTGGGAATTCACACAGGTGGCAGCATTGGACCCCAAGAGAAACTGCGCAAGGAAATAGGAGGCTTGGAGGATTGGAGGAAGGTATATGTTGTGTCTATTCAGACTATGAGTTGTATTGAGGGATTGTACTGAGAGCCGAATAGCTTGTGAGCTAAAGCTTTGTGTAATCCAAACATATTTCCACTTGTATGATAATATAGAGATCAGGGTTTTTAGCTGAGGCTTTCCTTGGAGTATTCTTCTGTGTTCATGTGTGATTGCTTTCTCATTCTCTGTTATATGTGTTCTATTTGATCTTGCTCAAAATCGATTAAGCTTCTGCAAGTTTTTTTGTAGAAGTAGATCGAGTATTGCTTTAGTATATTGCATTATCAGGTGATCTACAGTGGGAAATTCTACATGGTATCAGAGAAAAGGTGATCAAAGCAAAGAACAGTATACAAAGAAGGGATAAGGGAGAAATTTGAAGTTCCCGATTATAGAATTTAAATTCTTATCACATCTCAAATTTCACCAATGACGTTCAACGTTTTAAGACTCGAGTATGCCCTTGATGGCAACTCGAATTATATAGCCTGGAAGGATCGCATGGAAGCGGTATTAGAGGACAATGGTTTGAAGAACTTCATTGATCAAGAAGTCCCCAAGCCAGCAGCTGCTAATGCCTAAGAATTGGCGAAATGGAAGAAATGCGTGGCTAGAGCGAGGCGAATCCTTCTAGAGGGAGTTCGAGACCACATAGTCTCAAGTCTCCATGGGAAGGAGACATCATTTTCAATGTGGAAAATATTGAAAGATCTATATCAGAACAACAACGATCAGAGGAAGCTGGCACTGAAAGACAAGCTTCGGAAAATCAAGTGTGAAAAGGGTGACACGATCTCTACATATCTGAACAAGCTCACCACCTGCAGGGATGAGCTTGGAAGTGTAGGGATCACGACAACTGATGATGACATGGTGAGTCTTGCTCTCCTCGGTCTTCCTAAGAGCTGGCATAGCTACCAAGACTCGGTAAATGGAAGAGAGAAACTGCTAGATTGGGAACGACTTTGGTCGGATCTGATGCAGGAGGAGATAAGAAGAAGCACCAGAGATGGATCTTCATCAAAGCAAGATGATGAAGAAAATCTAGCCTTAGCGAGTAAGGTGAGGAAAGGGAAAGGGAAGGCGTCCCATTCCAAATCCAGTTCTTCCCATGGTGGGAAGAAGTTTGACAAATCGAAAGTGAGATGCTTTCATTGCCATGAGGTGGGCCATTATGCTATGAATTGTACACAAAATAAATCCAAGAAGGAATCCTCGAAGGGATCAGATGGTGAGGCACTAGCCTCATAGTTAGAATTGGATTTATCCCTCATTGCATGCATGGTTTCATCGATGGTGGGATGTGTTTGGTACGTGGATAGTGGAACTTCTTTCCACATGACCGACGACAAGAATCTTTTTAGTACCTTGGAGGAGAAGGATCTCCAGATACGGATTGAGATGGGCGATGATGGAACGTACCGTGTTTCAGGTGAAGGTACGGTTGTGTTTCAGAGGGAGCATGGAGCTCCTCTCACCCTGACTGATGTAAAGTATGTACTAGGTCTGAAGGAGAATCTTGTGTCCGTCGCTATGCTGGAAGACAAAGGCTATGATGTAGTCTTTAGTAAAGGAAAGGTATTCCTGAGGCATATCGACACTGGATAGACCAAGAGGATTGGGATTCGAGTTAAGAATCTCTACAAGTTGGAGGTAGACAACTGTGCTACATTGAGTTCCAAAGTAGAGTTGGTGCAGAGCCAAGATGTTGGCGAGCTATGGAATAGAAGATTGGGCCACTTGCACCATGGGGCCCTGAAGATCAGGCAACAGATTTCTACTGGACTTCCCAAGGGAAAACTAGAGCAGATGGATACATGCAAAGGTTGTACCTTGGGTAAGTATGTGAAATCTTCCTTTTAAGATTGAGACAATAGAGCTGGAGCAATCCTGGAACGAGTTCACACAGATGTGTGTTGACCATTCTCTACAGCCTCCACCGCTAAACAAAGGTACTATGCTTTTTTTATTGATGATTTTTCTCGTAGATGTTGGATCTACTTTATGCAGAAGAAGGATCAGAGCTTATCAAGGTTTTGTGAGTTTAAAGCCTTGGCAGAGAAAGAATCTGGAAAGAAAATAAGGGCCTTGCGTAGTAAAAATGGTGGAGAGTGTGTCTCCCAACAATTTAAGGACTTATGCGCAACAGAAGGAATTAAATGGGAGTTGACGACACCCCATAACCCACAGCAGAATGGGGTGGCCAAAAGGAAGAACAGATCAATTGTGGGAGCAGCTCGAGCGATGTTGCATGACCAAAGCCTACCATTTCATTTGTGGGTTGAGGCATGCAATACAACAGTATAATTGCAGAACAGAAGCCCGCACCGTATACTGGGGATGAAGACACCAATGGAAGCTTTTTTCAGGAAGCGACCAAATGTGAGTCACTTTAGGATCTTTGGATCATCGGTTTATTTCCATGTGACCAAATATGCCCGAAAGAAGCTAGATCCAACAGCTAAGTTGGGGATACTTGTGGGGTACACTGGTACACCCCACAACTATTGGGTGTTTTTGCCTATCAGTCAGAGGACAGTGGTGCGCTGAGATTTGAAGTTCGACGAGCAGAAAGCCATGTGAGTATCACTTGAGAGGGAGCTCAAGTTGCATGCAGAGGAGGAACTTTTAGTTCCCAAGGAGGAGGAGCTTTAGATTGATGCGGAGCAGCCGCATAAAGAGGATCTGGGAGTGGAGACATCCACTCATGCAGAGTCTTCAGAGATGGGCGGAAACGCTCAAGGGAAGCTAAAAGGATGATGATGGATGCGCGAGAGAATGTGAGCCAACCATCTTCTCAGAGTAGGTCACTTGAGTGGTACACTGGTTACAAGGCCCTGGTTGGGGAGTGTGTAGAGATCAAACCTTATTCTTTTGAGGAAGCAGTGAAACAACCAGTCTGGGTTGATGCAATGGTGGAGGAGTACGACTCCATCGTTCAGAACTGTGTTTGGGATGTTGTCCCAAGATCGGAGGACAAGTCAGTGGTGAGTTTCTGATGGCTTTACAAGATAAAGCAGGCAGCTGATGGCAGTGTTGAGAAACATAAGGCAAGGTTTGTTGCCCGTGGTTTCTCACAAGTCAAGGGGATTGACTACGATGATACTTTTACTCCTGTAGCAAGGTACTCATCTATCAGATCGATGTTGGCACTATTAGTTAGATGGGTTGGAAGATCCATCAGATGGATCTGAAGACTGCGTTCCTCAATGGGAAGATTGAGGAAGAGTTGTACATTGAGCAGCCAAAAGGTTTTGAGACCTTCAATGGTGAGTCGCATGTGTGCCGACTTAAGAGGGTATTGTATGGGCTGAAGCAAGCACCTCGTGCTTGGTACACCAGGATCGATAACTATTTCACTGGGTTGGGCTTCACCAAGAGTGAAGTAGATACGAACCTTTACCACATCATGGTAGAAGGTAAACCATTGATCGTTGTTATTTATGTGAATGATCTGATTTTGACAAGTGATGATTAGTTGATCAAGTCTTGCAAGGAGGACCTTGCAACAGAGTTCGAGATGAAAGACATGGGTCTTATGCACTACTTTCTAGGCATGGAAGTGCGGCAGAAGGATGGGGAAGTGTTTGTGTCTCAAGGAAAGTATGCCAATGAGATACTCAGGCGATTCCACATGGAGAAGTGCAAGCCCATGCAGACTCCTCTAGTTGGTAACTGGAGGAAGGAGGATGCTACTTCAGGTGAGGTAGTAGCTGCTACTGTTTATCGGCAGCTTGTGGGTTCATTGATGTATCTAGTGAACACACAACTAGATTTGTGCTTTGTGGTGAACCAATTGAGTCAAGCTATGGTTTAGCCTACCAAGCTGTTTTGGAAGGCAGTGAAGCATGTGCTGAGATACCTCAGAGACACATCTCAGTATGGATTGTGGTACAGACGGACAGAGGGAGTGAAGCTTCAGGGCTTCACAGATGTAGATTGGGCAGGGAGTCCATCAAACCGGAAGAGCACTTCTGGAGGAATATTCAACCTTGGTTCAGCTGCAGTTTCCTGGTACAACAAGAAACAGAGGTCAGTTGCACTTAGCTCAACAGAGGCTGAATACATGGCCGCCAGTTAGACAACATGTGAGGTCATTTGGATGTGGAAGATTCTAGTTGGATTGTTTGGTCAAAGGATGGATCCAATTGTGATCTATTGCGATAATAAGAGTTTTATCAAACTCTCTGAGAATCCAGTATTTCATGACAGGTCCAAGCACATAGATATCCAGTATCATCATCTTCGAGACTGTGTGGTGAAGAGGATCATGTTGTTGCTGTATGTTTCAACCGAGGAACATGATGCAGATATTTTTACTAAGGCATTGTCTAAATGTAAGTTTGAGTTCCACAAAGATAGGATTGGGGTGACTGATAATCCCTTTCTTGTTAAGATGGAGTGTTGAAAATAGCAACAAGAAATGCTAAAAATAGAAGTGCTAAAAATAGCACTGCTATAAATAACATTTCGGGATACATTCCAATTTTAGTTAGTCCCTTAACTAAAATTGAGAATTAAAATTCGAATTTGATCTTAGAACTTAGGAGCTGTTTTTAAAATAATTAATTAATTCATAAACATGAAGTCTATATGAAGACAGGCAACAGTTTCCCCTTTGATTGAGGAAGTTATCCCTTGATTAATGAGATCAGGATGAGTTTTACTTTGAGTTGTAATTAGTTAGCTTAGTTAACTGAGTTAAGTCCAGTTAGATTAGTTCCAACAGTTTGTGGAACTGATTGTGAGTTTAGTTAGTTAATGTATGCATGCAAGTAACTATTGCACTTCAGATCACTGAATATTCTCTCATAAATAACTCATGCATGTCAGTTTAGTCAGAGACCTAGTTGAGATTAGATGATGGGACAATGTACTATCAGTTGCAGGAATGTTCCATTGAGGATATCTCTTGCATGCAGAAGGAATTCATTCCTTGAGGATTGCGCAGTTATTCTTGAGTTTTGATGAGTGTGTGATGGGGGAATTCACATAGGTGGCAACATTGGACTCCAAGAGAAACTGCGCATGGAAATAGGAGGCTTGGAGGATTGGAGGAAGGCATATGTTGTGTCTATTCAGTCTATGAGCTGTATTGAGGGATTGTACTGAGAGCTGGATAGCTTGTGAGCTAAAGCTTTATGTAATCCAGACATATTCCCACTTGTATGATAATATAGAGATTAGGGTTTTTAGCTGAGGCTTTCCCCAGAGTATTCTTTTGTGTTCATGTGTGATTGCTTTCTCTTTCTCTGTTATATGTGTTCTATTTGATCTTGCTCAAAATCGATTAAGCTTCCGCAAGTTTGTTTGTAAAAGTAGATCAAGTATTTTGCTTTAGTATATTGCATTATTAGGTGATCCACAGTGGGAAATTCTACAACTGGTAGCCTTGTCAGAGATGTGAAATTATTGTTGAAGGTCGCAATGTCCCAAAGCCACTTCGGGACTTTCGTGAATGAATTTCCATAGATCATGTTCGTAAAGAGCTCAAGATCACAGGATTTGGTGAACCCACGACTATTCAAGCTCATGAAACATAAGGATCTAAGCCTATACTGTTTTTAATTATGTATTTGTTAGCTGGACGAAAAACTTTAAATTATAAACCCTACCCTTAGGGTTTTACTTATAGATATTTCTTATTTTTGACATATTTCACAAACCTAGGATTTGTTTATTGAAAAGCCTTATATGACACTGTATTTCAACAACTCTTAGCCCAAATGAGATTCTCACATATTTTGAATTCAAAAGTGGAGTCTGATACGGTTCATCACCTTTTTCTTTTGACGTTGGGTTCTCCTTTCTTCTTTTCTTGTAATTTAAAATGTTTCTTGTAATTTAAAATGGAAACAAAATGGCATACACATCATCAAGATGTTTATGGTATTCTCACTTATTCTAGATGCAGAAATAGTTCAATTCCTGCTTTTAATCCGACGATTGCACAATACCATTTTGTGCCAAGAACATATCAAGGTATAATATAAGTTCGTTTGATGCACAATAACAAATAATGGTATTGTGTGCAAGAACATATCAAGATATAATATAAGCTCATTTGATTCCCAATAACAAATAATCAAAGTGTACAAGGCTATATGCTCCAAATATCTTAGGTTACCAATAATATCAATTTTCAGCCATTGCTACCTAAAAAATCCGTTGTCTTTTTTTTTTTCCATGGAAAAAGCGTAATTTTCATTAATAAGATAAGAAAATTACATGTTGTATAATACTGCATGTATGAGATGCTATCTCAAAAGGAGCGGATCAAATTAGCATATATAAACTTTTACAAAAACCATCATGATGTAGCTGATAATAAACTTCAGTGAAGTCCAATAAACATAAGAAAAAGTATAATAACTGAGTTTTGACCCAAAAACAACAAAGAAAAATATGTACATAGAACCAAAAAGGAGAAAAAACTGGATGATCTAGAGATCATTCAGTAAAGGGCGCATTCATGTCCATGAATGGTCGGTGATAATAACTGTAGAAAGTGCCTTCCCTGAATTCCTGAATCTGCCATTGTCCTCTGTTCAGCTGCGCTGCTGCTTTGGGAAGACGATCAACGATCTCATTCCTTTCCTTCTATATATGTAAGCATGCAAAGGAATCAAATTGAGACTTTAGAGTAATGATGTTAGTCATAATATCTCTGAGTGTGTGCAAGTGACAGTGATTAACTTCATTTGTCCAGTTTATAGTGAGATGTGAGTCCCCAAAAATCTGAATCTTTTGGCAATTTAGTTCTCTTGCAAATAGGAGAAGATATTTAAGATTGTTCAATTCAACATAATTGTTGGTGCCTCTGCCTAAGCCGAATTGGATTCTATAGGACACAACATTGTCAATATGCAATATTCCCCCTCCCTCGGCCCACAGCCTTCGGCCTGAGCTGAACCATCAAAATAACCCCAGCGGGAATTTGTATCAATAATTTATGGGGTAATGACCTGAGGGGCTTTGCTAACTGGGTCCTCCAGGAGAAAATTAAAAATGGCCATTAGCGAAGTACAGGAGGATTCCCAATCTATCTTGGCGTCCATAAAAATATATTTGTTCCTATTCAACCAGATTCCCCAACAAATAAGTAGTGGCAGGCTTCTAACTTTCTAATAATTCGCTTTCGTCCACCATTTGAGCCAAGCCGCCTCAATGTTTTGCCCCGAGCAGACAATGTGTAATTTTAGGGAGGTTGTGATCCTTGACCAAAATAATTTCGACACTGGACAGGTAAGGAATAAATGGGATGAATCTTCCTCATGTTGCTTACACAGACTACATCTGGAGGGGCCGTTGATTGCACGACGCATTAGCATAAGTTCTGTAGGAGCTTTGTCCATTAGTATGCACCACATGAAAAGCCTAGTTTTAGGGGGACTTTTAATTTCCAAAGGTGGCGCCACCACCAAGAAATATCTCCTATGTGTCTAGCTACCATTGAGGATGCATAACCTGCTTTGGGGGAGTACCTGCCATGGGGGTCAAGAGCCCAAATAAGGACATCATGATTATCATGGATTCACACAGTGGCCTCCTCAAGAGAATTCATGAACCTTTTCCAGTAATCAACCCAACATACTGGAATTTTGAGCATTCTGTGATCCATCCAGGTCTGGTTCTGCCAATGGTCCCGATTTGCATTTGCTATTTGCACTAAGTGGGTGATGCCAGTGGCCTGCAGAAAATTGCAGAGTGGCCATGGAAGAATGTGAGCATTTTCGCAGCCACTCCAAGCATCCAGACCGATCCTCACTTGGTCCCCATTACCAATTTTCCAAGCCAGTCCACTCTTGATGAGGGGGAGAGACTGAATTATTGCTTTCCATATTATGGAGGAACCAGTCGTAGAACCTGAGGAGCCGCAAATCCAATCCAAGACTAAGAGCAGATAGATGTATTTGTAGAAGGTAATCTCCTACCAAAGGCTTCTAGAATTTATAAGCTTCCATCCCAATTTTGCAGCAAGTGCCTCTGCAAATAACTGCAAGTTTTTTATGCCCCAGCCTCCCAGTTTTTTAGGTTTGTCAATGTGATCCCAAGCAACCCAAGCAAATGTTCTACCAATTCTTTGGCCTCGCCAGAGGAAATGACAACAAATTTGTTGAATTATTTTTAAGATGCCTTTAGGGATCCATGCCAACAACATCCAATAAACCGGTATTGCTTCCAAAACTGATTTGAGAAGAGTGAGCCTACCTGCTCTAGAAAGCCAACGTTGTTGCCAAATGTTGATTCCGCTTTCAATCTTAGCAATGAGCCAAGCCTAGTCCGCTATGCGATAACCATTTGGTTTCAATCTAAAACCCAAATATTTTAGGCCAGCATCCAGGTCTTGCTGCACATATTCAAATTGTTGGCAAGCAAATCTTGTTTCATTCGGCTAGCAGGTTACAGTGATAATTGTAGATTTCTCAAAATTTGTCAAAAAAGGGATAGTATGGAATTGAAAGCATATGAGTCTTGAAAGGATCCATTTAAAAAAATATGAACATCATCTACAGATAAAAGATGGGTTAGAGATGACATATCAGAGATCCAGACACTAGCTAAAGAGCCATCCTCTCTTCCTTTTTAATCAGCGTGCTAAACCCCTCCATAATGACAGGAAAGAGTAGCAGAGAAAGAGGGCAGCCTTGTCTAAGACCTCGTTCTGCATGAAAGAGCCCCGAGGTCGCACCATTGATGAGGATACTATAGGAGACAGAAGTAAGACAACCCATGATCTAGTTGATGAAAGCAAAGGGAAAGCCAATATGGGTGAGGGTAATCTGGAGATAGGACCAACAGGCACGATCAAAGCCTTTGGACAGATCAATTTTAAGGATGATTGATTTTTTATGGAGCTTTTTGATCGAGTGGAGGGCTTCCTGAGCAGTTCCAATAGCTTCATGGATCTGGTGCTGGCTGAGAAAAGCAAATTGTTCCTTGGATATCATTTGGGAGAGAATGGGTTTGATACGAAGGGTGATTGCTTTGGAAATGATTTTGTATATACTATTGCAGAGGGAAATGGCCTGGTAATCATCAAATGAGGAAGGGTTGTCTGTTTTAGGGATAAGGGCTAGGAAGGTTGAATTAAAAGCCTCCAACATTCTGCCTGTTCTTCGACATTCATCTATGGTTTGTAGGACGTCCTCTCCGATTAACTCAAAGAAAGAGTTGTAGAATTCAACCGGCTAACCATCCGGCCCTGGGCTCTTATCCTTTTTAAAGCACTTCAGCACCGCTTCTAATTCTTCTATAGATACCTAGGAGTTTAATTCTTCTATTTCATCTGGTTCGACAAATCTGGGCAATGCTTCAGCTATGCGGATGATTCTTGGAAGAGTCATTCCAATGGGGGCTTTGTAGATATCAGAGAAGTGTCTAATCCCCATGTCTGCCAGCTGCTCGAAAGAGCCCTCTTTCCTACCATCTTGGTCTTGTAGTTCCCAGATTGTGTTGATTGATTTCCGGCCCCTTGCATATTGTTGAATTTTTTTTGAATTTTCATCTCCAGCTTGAAGCCAGATTGCTCTGCTCTTCAACCTCCAGATTTCTTCTTTTGATCAAAGAAGTTTGATTCTTTCAGTTTCAAGATGAACCAACTGAGCCTTTAGGTCATCCAAGGACGTTCCTTTGGGGCCAGAGTCTTCGAAAGCTTTGAGAGCCAATTCAATCCTTTGGAGGTCTTCGTCATCTTTCCTTCATTTCTCCCTATCCCATATTATTGATTTGGCTTTTAAGGCTACTAAGTTCTTCACAAAGACCTCCCCTGGAGAGGAGAGCTCATCCTGAGAGCAGTGGATCTAGGTGGCCATTACCAAATTCTGAAAGCCCGGCTCCATTAGCCAAGAAGAGTTGAATTTGAAAGGTGATGGAGGTTTAAAGTAATTACCCTTGAGCTCCAAAAAGATGGGAGAATGATCAAAGCTTCCTCCACACCCCACCCATTGAAGAAACATATTTAAACTTGCCAAGAGAGGGGCTTTGATAAAAAATCAGTCCAGCCTTTTAGCAAGAGATTCTGCCCCCAATCTTCGGTTCCTCCAAGTTGGCTTAATCTTTGTAGGTTCAATGTTCAGTAAGTCATGGGAATTCAGCATATTTTCAAAAAAAGCCATGAGATGATTGCTTTGACCCCGTGAACCCCATGATTCAGCTAAACCAAGAGAGAAATTTAGATCTCCACCAATGATTATATTCTCTTGGTTCATGAACTCAGCCCCCATAATCCTATTCCAGTAAACTTCTATGTTCTGACAAGGCCCATAAATATTGATAATCCTGAGAGGTTTGTTGAGCTCCACCAAAATTATATTAGCCCCAAGAAAACATTCTCCCCCCTAGACATTGAGGATTTTAGTGGATCGTTTATTAAATCCCAAGGCACAACTGCCTGAGTGACCCCTCACCTCCAGAAAGTGAAAATCCCAATCTGGAAGAAAAATTAATAAGACCTTATTGACCTGTAATCCTTCGCCCAATGTTTCTTGTAAAAGGATTGCATCCAATTTTTCAGACAGGCAGAGTCTCTTAAGAGCCATCTTTTTGTCCGGGTTGGATCGACCCCTACAATTAAAGGAGAGACAAATAAAGGGGGTTAAATAAGAGGGTTTCTCTTTGCTCTAAGAACCCAGTCATTTGGGGATTAGACCCTAGATGCCACTTCGGCACTAACCCTTTTGATTGCCTTGGAGATTTTTGATTGGTGGCCGCGAGAAGGTTTTGGGGGGAATGGAAGGGGGAGGGTTGATGTCCAGACCAAGAGCCGACAAGGGTGTAATGGGGAGGGAACGAAGGAAGTATCGATGTCATTCACTTGATTGTGAACTGCCACCTTGCGAGCATAAGGACCGATCAACAGAGGTATGGGGGATGGTGGATGGTAGGGAAGGAGGGCAAAGGGAACCGAACAAACAGGAGAGCACAACATACTAACCTCTGCTAGTGAACAAACAAAACTCATAGATGTAGTAAAATTAATAGAAACCTTTACTGCTTGAGATAAATGAGGGAGAGAGGAGAAAGGAATACCTGCAAAGGCCGTGTCCCTCGAACGGGAGCTGACTGGAGAAGGTTCTGATGCCCTGGCAATCTGATGGGATGCAGGCTGTTGCGGCTCCTGATTAGAAGGCAGAGTAGTCTCTTGTATGACCAGAGGAGGAGGGAACTATGATTCCAATGTTTGTGTGGAGGATGAGACCAACGTTTTGGCTGGGATCTGGCTCAGCCCCAATACTCTTGGATAGTCTTTGTAAAGATGCCCCACTTCATGAAATTTTCGACATTGAAAAGGAATGCCTTTGTAATCCAATATTTGCCGACGAGTAATGTCACCCATCTGGAGCAAGTAGCTCTCTACCAAGCCTTCTCAAGTATCTAGATGCACTAGAATATGAGCCATCGCTAGACATCCTGTGTCTTGATAGGTTCTATCATGATCCAAATAGACACCTAAATCATCACCTATCACCTTGAAGATCTCCTCCGCCCAAAACTGAAGCGGGAGTGCGGGTAGACGAAGCCATATTGGACCAACTCCATGATTTTCGTTTTCCGGGTCAAACATCAATGACCATATTTTCAACAACACTGGGGTCATCTCGATGTGTCAAAACTGTGTAAGAACCCAGTCTACCTGATTCGGGTGGGCAAAGATCAATGCACACCAGCCACGGGAAAGCGAGAGAATACTAGGAAGCTGTAGGAGGAGGTTTCCCCAAATCTCTGTAGTCCACTTCCGCAGTGGCATAGGGGTGTAATTTCTGCCTCTGACCCTTCCAACTAACATAGTGCTCTCAGTTAGAGCTGCTTGTGCCATAAGAATGCCTTCACCAAAAACTAAACGCATGTCCCTTTCTCTTATTTTCGAGTTTTTGGATTTTTTAGTTCGCTTCGGCGACGATTTGGCAACCTGTTCACCCTCCACAAGTCTAATGTCTTCGGATTCCAATGAGCAGATGTCCTCCGTTTCTTGTTCTTGCCTGGCTATGCCAATGAAACAGCTTGAGGGAGGGGCAGTGCCGACTGGTTGGAAGGTCGAATAGAAAGGGGCAGACCCTAGGAGGCCCAACTGTTCTGGTGTCAACCCTTGTGTAGGAGGTCGTAGTCCACTCACCCCTTCTCTTGAAGAGCTTGCTCCTCCTTGAGTATTTGTACCTACCAGAAAGGCCTGCGACCACTTGTTTAGTTCCGAAGGTGAAGGGATAGGAAGAAAGGGTATCTCTGAGCCTTCTCCCGAGTTAAATATACCCTCCATCACTGCTGGTAATGGCTGCAAATCTAGGTTCTGAGTTGTAACCTCCATATCTTCCATTTGCATATTAACAACCTTAACCCTTGTGACCAGTAAACTGGCTGCCACTGGCTCAGTCATTGTAGGATCTGGTCGAGAGAAATTGACCCAAATGTCTTCAGCAGTCAGGGAGTCAGTAAAATAGTCTATTAGCTGCTCGTCCATCTGAATGCTAGCTGCTCAGGTTTTCAGAGCACTGTTCCAAGAAACCGGAGAATTGAGGACCATAGTTGACCAAAGATGGAAATCACCCGGGAAATCATAGAGATATTAACTTTGTTCCATAACCTGACCTTCGGCAACCGTAACCTCAGCGGCTTCTTCGTGACTGCAATGAAAACTAGAGACCTATGGGGTCTTTGGTCGTTTCCCTTCCTTTGAAAACCATTATGAAACCCTTGAACGGTTGCGGGTTTTGAAAAAGACAAAGGGTTCTTTTTTAATGAAACTGCCAGATCTGACCCACAGACCCGTAACCTCCCAGCTTGTTTCTCGTGACCACTGATGGTCTGCACCCTTCGTTTTTGTCGATAGAGCTTGGAGCCTGTCTTGAATGGCGTGGTATCAAAACAGAGGGTTGATGTTCCTGCACTCCTCATCCAACAACTACTCCACACATCCACGAGAACGCTTGAAAGATAGTAAGACACCCACAAAGGGTTTCGAGGAAAACAAAGCGCGGCCACCTGTAGTGTACACCAAAACCCAATTGCTAAACCTTACCGCTTTGGTGTTCGAGACCCACCATCAAACCCTGCAAAAGCACTGCTTGACTTCGTCGCCATCATCTCTGAAATCTTATAGTTTAGTAGGCACAAATTGTCCTTCAAAATAAAGTTTCTTTACACTACTACAACTGTGCAGCCATTTCTTTTCTAGTAGATTCAATTTTCCAATTTCCTGTGAGATTACTACCAATTTCAGGGATGAAATAAACAAAATAATTTTACTTGGTGCCCACATGAATAACAAAATAGGAAATTAACTCTCTTCCTTTTCCCAAAAAATCCAATGTCTTATGTTATCAATAATACCAATTTTGAATCATTGCTACTGACTAAAAAATCCAATGGATCGAGAATTACAAAGTATAAATTATTTAACTAACACTACTAATAAGTTCCAATACACGCAATTACCAATAGTGCCAATTTAAATAATTGATAATTACTCAAAAGACTAATGTTAATCGATTTTGAAGTGCCGATTTAAACAATTGATAATTACTTAAAAAACCCGAGTTTAATCGAATTACGAAGTTGATAATTACTCAAAAGACTAAAGTTAATCGATTTTGAAGCGCCTATTTAAACAATTGATAATTGCTTTAAAAACCCAAAGTTAATCGATTACGAGGTGCCGATTTAATAATTACCCCCAAAAAAAAATCCAATGGACTGTATATTTCAAAATACAAATCAATTGATAATTACTTAAAAAACCCAAAGTTAATCGAATTACGAAGTTGAAACTTCTCTATATTCTCTAGAATGTTCACTATCTTCGTATTTATATTAAAGTCGTCATTGTAGCCTTGTCTGTAGTTACAGGTAGTTTTATTATTTTTACAAGTAGTAGGCCCTGTTTTCAATGCATGTGACACCTATGCTCCTCATCATCGCTCATTTGCCTTGGATCTCATCAAACAGTGGAAATTGAAGGAAGTGGTTTCAGTAAACTGATTTCGCCATTCTAAGCGTGGCTTACCACTCTGCTATCGGTTTCTGCCTTGAACCTTAGCTCACATTTCCTTTCAACTTGTTGACGCAAAACTATGTTCTCCCTATGTTAATTCATGGTGGCAACATCAATTATTCCTCTTTCAGGTTTGGATGGATTACCGCAACAACAACAAAGCTTCTACACACAGACCTCTCCATGGTCGAGGTATGGCATGGTTTCTGTCATTTATTACCCTATGGTTCTGTTTTCACATTATTCGCCCTGTTAATTGCTCTCCTTGTCACCGAGGCTGGCTTGCAACAACCTCTGTGTTTTCCAAATGACATCGAAGGTAAGCAATTATTTCTTTCCATGGAAAATTACATTACGTTTTCAGGTCATATATATTAGTACTAATCATCCATGTCAAAATTACCAGGGACACTCATTTGGCCTCCACAGGTAGTAGTATTTGTATAGGTGAAAAATACCCAGAGCTTGTATTTTGAAACAAAATCTTAATAACCCAACTCCAGGAGGAGTTTCGATGTGAAGTTTTCATATAGTTTGAGATCTTGGTCGCATAGTGCTATGCATGAAAGCCATTACGGGAGCCAGGTTTTGCTGCCGTAGAGTTGTTTGGAAAATATACTGCCCGAGCTACTTAGAGATGTTATTTCGAGAATCGAGGCAAGCGACGGTGCTTGGCATGCACGGAAATACGTGGTTGCCTCTTTTGGGGTTTGCAGAAGTTAGGGGGAAATTAAGCTCCTGATCAACCCAAAGCTCGATACTTTCTACTAAGTTGAGCTAGTAGGCATAAGCTTCGGTGGGAGGAGGCTTACCTCCATTCATGCCTCTGTTTAGGATGGATACTACTGGCAATGGCGAAGTTATTATCAATTTTGGAACCTCTGTGGCTCGTTTGGTTGAGTTTGCTAATACTGCAATGGGGGAGGCTTTTAGGGCTGGGACTGGGAACCTGAAATATGCAGGTGTGTTATCAGGAAATCTAGTGTCTATTCAGAGCTGCTAGTCCCACTAAGACGGGTAGCTATCTTAGAAACAAACAGATTAAAGTTATTTGTTTTTCCTTTACGAGAGAGAGATGAGAAAGAAGCAGAGAGTGCCAACCTCAGTCTTCCGCTCTGCTCCTTTCTTGTTTCCTTTCCCCTTTGACAGAATCTCGCCACTGCTTCCTTACTTGTCCTGCTTCAAAGAGCACCTGTAGATTCACAACAGCATAATACCATCAAATCATAAAGATCTTTCACTGTAAACGATATAGGATCAGATATATATTGACCATACAAATGCATACATCAACACAATATTCAGAGATACACAAGAATATGGAGGAAAACTCAAATAGCTTTATTAGTAAAAGTAGTAGAAGAGAGGATTACAACCACTTGGTCTGACCCAACGCCATCCTCCCAGCTTGAAAGCCTCTTCACCTCACACAAAGCAAGATCACCCAACAATGTCTTCAAAGAGAAACCAACAACACCTCTTTGCAAATTACCAAATTCCAACCCCCCTGGATCTCTGGGATGAGGGATCCATTTATAGATATTTGCAGGGGGTTGAGTCAGCTTCTGGGATTTCGATTAGTGTCATCTCTATGATAGTTCTTGATTCCACTTGGAGATTTCATGATCCCCTACTCATCCTTGGGCGAATTCAGGGAGGCAAGTGTCAAATGAGCAGCTTCTAGAAGATTCTCAGGGTCTCCATCTAGCAAACTGCTTGCGCCATTTGTCTGCTCTCACTCATCGCACCCTACAGAAGGGCTTTCCAGTATGCATCACACTTTTTTCATGTGGCAGGTGAGATGCATCACACCCTTTGCACTGGGCAGTCTGTATGGTCCTGCTTTGACCAATTCTGAGAGGTTTCTCATGGAAAACTTTTGGGAGATGATGTAATCAGCTGACCTTGCTTCTTTAGGGTATGAAACAACACTTTTAGGGATTTAGAAGCCCTTGGTTTATGGACATATGTGATTGGGGTTGCAGTGCCCAAATATGTCTATAACAAGGTGGGTTTTCTCTGTTTGATACCTGCTATGATTTATCAGGGCTGAAAACTATGAAAGTCCCCACTGTGGTCTTTCATTTCTAGTGCTGAGCCAATGTCTCTATGCTTGCTACTAATTATCTCATTCTCGTGGATAGCTATGCCATTTTCTGTTTTTCCTTTGCTGGAAACACTGGTGAGCTCTCCATTATTGGCAACATCCAGGAGCAAGGGTACCGTGTAGTGTTTGACAGTCTGATAAATCTTGTAGGATTTAAAGCTGGTTCATGGCTGGCCTAGGAGAGCTCTGTTTATTTGATTTTGAATTTTACTTGTATGGTCTGCCTAACTTAATCTTCTCATATACCACCCCCTGCTATTGTTCTTCCTATGATTGAAAATGTATTTGGGTATATGTTCATACATTGTCCAAATATATGGAATCTCCATGCCTATTTTTTATATTTGAAGGTTGTAATGTTTTCATATTTTTATATGAATATGAATCAAAATATTCAGCTTGATTTTTGTCATTCCAAATACAAAGAGACAATGTTATCTGCTTTTCCTTTTCCGGTTGTTTTAAGTTACAAATCCTCAAGGTTTGTTGCAAATTGTCTCATTCTGTTAAATGGGAGTCTTCTACTTCCACAGTTTAAATATAGAATACTAATGTTTTTTTAATTTTTCATCGTAATATTATCTGTTTTCCCTCATGTTGAATTATAAGCATACATGGCTGCAACAAATTATCACTCTGCAAAAATAGCAAAATCCAAAAATCTGACGGTGGGAATTTTCTATTTCCGGGGAAGTGCCATGGCTACCTGACTTTGGCGGAATGACATAGATGGAAAACCAGATTTCTCGACACATTTGATGAGAAATTTTGCTGGCATGCTACCATCTTAGGTATGTAGCTATTTATTTTCTCCATGGATGAATTCACATTCACATTTGATTTGCAATCGATTCAAGGTTTACCGATTTTTTGATGAAATTATCTCTATCTCTTGATAATGTAGGGCCTCACTAGGGCGGATGCATATGGCTTCTCCACGCCCAGTGTACTTCCCTCCCTCACAGGTATAATGTTCACCTCACGGGTATAATGTTTCTATTGTGTTTTCCTCGTGGACCCACGTTGGCTGCACTTTCTTCTCTTCTGTGATGTTGATATATTAAAATAAGAAAATTCATTATTGTTGTTACTAAGAGAATTTTGTTATAGCTTCATCATTCATATGCTCATCACTATTTAATTTATTATGATACCTGCATTTGACTCTTTTGGTTTCACTTGAATCCATTCTATTCTTTTAATGAAGAGAAACAAAGGGTCTAATCAGCCTTAGTAGATTATCATATTTTTTCTTCTGCGTCTTTACTGGACGAATCTTGATAGGAACATTATCTTCCAAGTTCTTATCTACCTTTCCTCGGGCCTTATCTTTCCTGCATAGAGTTTGAAGACACTCCTATTTAATTTCTCCTTTATTCACCCATATCTTCTTGATTCCTTTTTGCTTTCTTTACAAAGAAGAATTAAATGGGTTGCCTATTTCTTTACTGGGCTAAAGCGTACACTTGATGCAATTGGTACACTAAGAGAAGTTTACTATAGAATTAAGAGGATCATACCTTTTAATTCTTCTATGGTTTTCTTTGAGGGAAGGATTAGATCTATGCTTATTCGCTTCACGCCTTTGCATGTTGTTTCCTTTACACAAAGTTCTGAATACAAACTCGCTTTCCTCTGCTATTTTGTGTCTTCTCATAAACGATGGTCAACTTGCCTCTTTTGTATGGATATTCTACAAAGTGGGCTTTGTCCTCCTATAACTGCAATCTACTACCTTGTGCCCAAATTTTCTACAATTATAGCATTCAACCTCACTTAAAAATGGGACATAGGAATTTTAATTTCTTACAACATTTCCACTATACCTTCTTTTCCTGTAACCATACCCATTCCTTAGTATATTTTCCTGTATTAAGTTGCTATGACTAGAGCAGGAGGTAAAGGATTTAGAGCTATGGGTGGCAAACTTTGGGACTCTGCCCATCCCAGAAAAGGCCTTCAATAACTTGGCTGGTTCCGAAAAAAAATTTCCTTCTTGCATCTACATTGGAGGTAAGATTTTGCTTTGTTTTGTTATTAAATAAATTTAATGGCAAATTTACATTAGGTTTTCAGGCCATAGATATTACTACTAATTGTCCAGGTCAAAATTACGAGGGACACACATTTGGCCTCCACAGGTAGTAGTATTTCTATAGGTGAAAAATACCCAAGGCTTGTAGTTTGAAACAAAATCTTAATAACCCAACTCAATTTTTTTGTTTTTTAATTTATTTCTATAATTAGACCCCCAAATCTACAGTTGAAATATTGCATTCATTTCCAGTTTGTCTCAAAACAGGACTTATTGTTCCTTGCCCATACTTCTAAAATTACCACATATATTATGTGCAGAATAGGGCCTATAAAGCATGCCCTTACGACTACTTTACACCATATAGAAATTAAAATTTGAAGCTAGGTGAACTTCACCAGACTATTAACATTATCAAACTAGAGGCGCAAATAGAGAAACTTTTCGAGAATTTAAAATAGAGAATAAAACAGAGCACAAGTGTGCATGAGGGTGGTTCTTCTTTGGAAACACATTTGCTGGCCTTCACCCCGGACGGTGGGTTATGAGTACTTACCAGATTCTTGCTCGACCACAATGTAGAATCTTGCTCGCCCATAATGCAGAACACTCCATGTAGCTTTCAACTTTTCTATTCAAATACATAGACAAAGAGGGATGTGATATAAAACCAAAAATAAATAACCCACAATGGAAGAGGCCTTGCGTCTCTTTTTTCTGTTAAATAAAATAAATGCTTATTGGATTTTTTTGGGCCGCTGCTAAATAAAACTAACGCTTACCGGATTCTTTCGGTCTGGAATGGAATGTTCACCAATTCTTTCCCAACATGGTTTTCTCTTAGCTAACAATATGTATACCTGAACAGGAGGAACCGTAAGCAGTGATGCAGAGGCAATAAGAACGGGAGGAACCATAAACAACAATCCAGAGGCAATAAAGAGCAAAGAAACGCAAGGAACCATAAATAGTGACCCAGAGGCCATAAAGAGCAAAGAAGCACACTTATCTCAATTAATTGGCATTCATGTGTTTGGAAAAAACATTAAAGTGGCCATACGATTAAGTTCTCTGAAATATATTAGGAGAATCACTTCATTAAAGCTGGAAATCTTCTGAGGATATTGCATCATTAAATTTCCAATTCTTTGCAACAAATTTGTTTAGGAGAATTTCATTCATTAAATTCAACTTGAATGCTCATTAAATCTTCTTAGGTTTAAAATTGGCAGGGTAGAGAATACATTGAAATCATCATAGGTTTTAAATTGATGTTTATTTTATTTGGATTTTCTGGGTATGGCATGGTAGAAAATACATTGGAACCTGGTTGTGTTTTAAATTGGTAGGGCAGAGAATATATCGAAATCTTCATAGGTTTTAAATTGATGTTTCTTTTCTATTAGTAAATTTGAAAAATATTAAGCTGATTTTAGTTTTATATATATATATATATATATATATTATTTGGATTTTTTATTAGTAAATTTGAAAAATATTAAATTGATTTTAGTTATTTGGATAGAATATTAAAGTGGCCATACGATTAAGTGCTCTCAAATATATTGGGAGAATCACTTCATTAAAGTGGGAAATCTTCAAAGGATATTGCATCATTAGATTTCCAACTCTTTGCAACAAATTTGTTTAGGAGAATCGCATTCATTAAAATCAACCTAAATGCTCATTAAATATTCTTAGGTTTAAAATTTGCAGGGTGGAGAATACATTGAAATCATCATAGGTTTTAAATTGATGTTTATTTTATTTGGATTTTTTATTAGTAAATTTGAAAATATTAATATTTTGAATAAATTAAATATAACTTAAATCAACTTAATATTTTTCAATGTATTTTATGGGTATGGCATGGTAGAAAATACATTGAAACCTGGTTGTGTTTTAAATTGGTAGGGCAGAGAATATATCGAAATCTTCATAGATTTTAAATTGATGTTTCTTTTTTATTAGTAAATTTGAAAAATATTAAGCTAATGTTTTATATTTATATCTATATATATATATATATATATATATATATATATATATTATTTGGATTTTTTATTAGTAAATTTGAAAAATATTAAATTGATTTTAGTTATTTTGAATATATATCTCTTTTATTAGTAAATATGAAAAATATTAAATTGATTTTAGCTATTTTGAATATATGTGTGTGCCGCTTTTAATATTTATGGTTATACATTTAGGAGTTATATTTATGGTTATAAATTTAGGAGTTATGTTTAATATTAATATAAAAATGATTAAAGGAATCCACATTAAATTTATAAATAGTGAAGTAAATAATATTCAATTCTATGTTTCCATTTTAAATCATTTAGAGTATGAAATTATAAATTATCTATTTAAAATGATAGTATAATATACTAAACTTTCTTCTTTAAGAAGAGAAAAAATAAGATCGAATAGAAAACTAAACTCTGTAAATTCAAAATATATAAAAAATAATTAATTTATAACAAATTTAAACTTTACTCTAGTTTAAACTTTAATGTCAAATTGATGGCTCCTAAATATATATGTAATTAAGTTGATTAGGCATTTGATATTTTTAAATAGTTATAAATAATACGTTGAGAACTGAAAAAAAAATTAATATTAATTAATAAAAATATAAAATAACAAAAATATTGGAACATGTAAAAAGTAATTTAAGAGTGCTAAGGGTATACAAACTTCCAACACTTTCTTAATTAAAATAATTGTCAGACTGTTCTATAAATACATATCCATATTATGTTTTTGCCGAGGCAATGTACCACAAAACAATCGAAGGATAGAACAAGCATGCAAAAAATAGTCGAAGGACAGAACAAGCGTGGCGTATGGCCTTGGCCACCATTTCGTGGTGACGGTGGTGGCCATACCTAAAACCAAAAATTTGGTATGAAAACTTTTAAACCTAAAGTTAACATTGTGGAAACCATAAAATTTTAGCCAGAATTTTTGTACCGCGGAATCTGAAGTAATGATTACTAAATAAGAGTCCCTCTCTTTTGCACCAATCAGAAATTAAATAAATTTAAATTCATAATTTTTAAAAATAAATTATTTATAAGTTCTAATGTCCACTTTATATGTTATTCACAAATTTTTGGTCAAAATGAATTTAATTGAAGTGTCAACGTAAAAATACGTTATACCCTAGCCTGCTTAGGGATAATAATATGATACTTATGATTACAGTGTTTATTGTTCGATGTCCTAAAGAGTAAATAAGATATGTAAGATATGTTGTATATTTTTTTTATATAGATATATTTATGATTAATATAATCATGATGATGTCACATATGCTTATTTATATATAGTTGTAGTTGTATAACAATATATATTTATTTTAGTTCGAGATCTATTAAGTTTAGAGAGGAATTAAATTTCTAGAGGTGCAAATATTTTTTCAAATTTTGTACTTAGAAAAATTTTATTCTTCTCCATGGCTTGGTAGATAGAGAGTTAAGTAAGATCTATTTTAGTTATATTGTAATTTTGTTTTTATTAATAAAATAACAAAATGTTTTTAAATATAAAAATGTCATTCATATATATATATCTATATATATAACCATTTCATATTTAAATTTTTATCCATAGGGTCTTGGATAGACGGTGATTGGTTGCTTTGTTAAGGCACTCCTTGATGTGAGGTCTCTAGTTCAATTCCTTGCCCCGATTGGGGTGATAATATGTTTTATAAAGCTCAAGTTGCCTAATAGTTAAGAGCATGTGTTTCCTCCTAAGTGGTCACAGGTTCAAAACCAGAAGGGGGTAGAGTATGTATGCCTTCGTAGAATTAGCATTCAAATCATTACGCGGAGGTGGGTCCCTTGTCCCACAAACAAGGGGGTCTCATACACCAATTTGGTGTCTGGACAACACATTTTTCCTATTTTTGTAGTTTTGAGGTCGTAAATTTCTAGAGCCATTTTGAGGCTTGTTGATGCCTCGAAAATCACTGCAACAACATGGGGGAAAACCACCCGGTCAGGGACTTGAATACCATCCCTTATCCATTTGGATTAGTGGCTCCCACTAGTTTAACTAGGTCTAGTTAAAGCTCAAGTTGCCTAATAGTTAAGAGCATGTGTTTCCTCCTAAGTGGTCACAGGTTCAAAACCAGAAGGGGGTAGAGTATGTATGCCTTCGTAGAATTAGCATTCAAATCATTACGCGGAGGTGGGTCCCTTGTCCCACAAACAAGGGGGTCTCATACACCAATTTGGTGTCTGGACAACACATTTTTCCTATTTTTGTAGTTTTGAGGTTGTAAATTTCTAGAGCCATTTTGAGGCTTGTTGATGCCTCGAAAATCACTGCAACAACATGGGGGAAAACCACCTGGTCAGGGACTTGAATACCGTCCCTTATCCATTTGGATTAGTGGCTCCGACTAGTTTAACTAGGTCTAGTTACCTTCTCTCAATCTCCGATGACTTAAAATATGACTTTCATCCATCAATGGAGAAGAGACATCAGATCAGCCCTCTTGCTGATTAGGCAAGAAAGTGATCCTTAAGCTGATCTGGGGCTCAGCCAAGCCATGACTAAGTTATGACTTAAAATTAACCTAACTTATTCTAACCTAACTAAATCTATGGTATTAAGTTAATATTAATTGTTAATCCTATATGATACTATGATAATGTTATCCCTATGAAACTTGTTAGTTTAATACTATTTATTAATCCTAAAGTAACACAATGTTAATACTACACTATCATTAAAGTCTTGTTAAGTACTAAAGTACTCCTATTTATCTCATATGCCAAATCTAAACTAATATATCATATGATATTATACTAATTAACTAACTATACTATATAAATAAATATACCTTATACTATACTAATACTATTTTATAATAAAATCACTATACTATAATATATCCTAAATATTACTAATATAGTTCTAACAATAAAACTAAATATTTAATCTAGTTTATTACAAGATTATAATATACCTATGATAAAATATAAAATAAATGTTAATTAAACTAAATAATGTTATTATTATTCTAAGGGAACATTTTAATAAGATCTAATTAAATAAACTACCTAAGTAAAATTAAAATTATTCTAATTCTTTTAGGTTATTATTATTTATTGAAAGTTAATGTTAGAAAACTAATTAATAATTAGTATGCTAAAGTTAACTCTAAAAAGAAAAGAAAAGTAATTTCAAATTTTAAGTGTTATTGATTAAAAGTAAATAAATTAATATACAATATATTACATTAATCCTTATGATCGATTTTTTTAGTTTTTTGAATAAAGATTAAAGTCAATCAAAAAGGTTGATTAATATAAGGGCTCAATCTTGCCACTAAGAACCAAGATATTTCTCTCTAACTAAAGAGGACTTTATGCAGAATTAATTTACAAATGCAAAACCAATTTAAAATGAAAATCCTATCTCGAACTAGAATGGGATAGCCCTCTCCTAATCTCAGAGTAAATGAAATAAAACAAAGGGAAGGATTGGTTTATGAGAAAATTCACCATGTGATTTCCATTAACTAAAATAAATAGTTCATATTAATTAATGGAATAAAAAGCAAAATACATTTGCTATTAAATGATAAATAGTTATCATATATCTCATATATACTTCAATGAATTCATTATAGATTCCATCTCGTTTTGCCTCTTGGAGATGGCTCGTGTAAAGCTTCAATAACATATCAAAGTTGAACCAATAATAGTGTTAGATATCAATAAGAAATATTATTTAGAATAAAAATTGAAATCAATTATAAACTTTTGAAAGAAATATAAAAATTCAGCATTCCGGTAATATTACACAAAAATTGGAATTTGTTTAAAATAGTGCCAAAGCTTCTTACAAAATATTTTGAGAATTTCAGACCTATGATCTTAATGCCTACAATAGTGCTAAGCAATTAAACAAGCCCACAAACCTTATTTCAATCTCTACAATCATTCTCTCTGTGCAAAACATAAGTGCATAAGAACAAATTGAAATAGTGCTAAGCAATTAAACAAGGCCACAAACCTTATTTCAATCTCTACCATCATTCTCTCTGTGCAAAACATAAGTGCATAAGAACAAATTGAATCAGGAGTAGAAAATACCCTACGCTAGATCGCAAGTCCTCCTGTGCTTGGATCTGAATCGCCCCCCCCTTTTGTTATGGTAGCCTCGTCTCCTTTTATAAGTCGTCAGGTAGTTTTGCCTCCCTCGATCTTAGGCTTCGAATCCTTCCATTTTAACCTTGTCATTTAATCCGTTCACATCCAATTCGTTGTTTGCCATTGAGAAATCCTTCTATCACAACGGTCCTGCAATCAGAGAATAAGAAAAAGCGGGATTAGTTCTCATTATGGTGAAATGCCATCACTGTTAAAGAAATTTGTTACGCTTGGCATGGAGTTTGGTGTGTATTTCAAGCTAGATTTTCGTTCCTTTCAATCTGAGTTTTGTAGTAGACGTTATCTCGTCTTGATACAATGCCTCTATCTCGGGTTGTTTCCTATCAAATTAAACCTTCCCCGTATAGTTGGCATGAATTTTTGTTTTGAAAGAAGAGAGAAAACGGATTTTAAGCAATTTATGGAGCAGATTATGTTATTTCTTGCGTGATTCCTCGAATAGATCTTCATTGTTTTGGCCAGACTCTTTGTAGAATTTGATAAAACGTCACACAATTGAGTTTGGGTGCGCCTCTTAGCCATGATCTTCATACCTGTAAACAAACAGAAAATCTTCAATGAGATTGATACGACCACAAATCCATAAAAATTAAAAAATAAATAATCAGTAATAAAACGTGGATCTGGAATCAAGGGGTGAGATCTGGAGCATGTATTTAGCATCTCTTCGTCATCTGCACATATGTTGGGCATGATCTCCTCATGTTCTTCGCATCGTTCATTTCTTTCAATCCAGTTTGCATTGACACTAAGTACATAGTTTGGCGGAAAATTCTGTGTCTCGGAAGAAATCTAGAATCAACGTTCCAGAAAAAAAAAACACTGCCAGCCAAAATTCGATGCGTTGACGTTGAAAAGATGGGGCGTTTCACTACGATTTCGCAACTAAATCCCATAGGATCCTTGTCCCTACAATAAAAAAATAAAAATAAAACCGTATTTAGTTTAATAATATCACAAATTTAGTTTTGATATGCCTCGACATCTAATTTATGCATTAAAATCGCCATACATAATTTGTGTGGTGCGCCTTTCCATCAGTGAAATGCCATATTCGTCGTTTAAACTATGGCACGTTGTATTGAGTTTTGCTTGGTATGGTTAATTGGCATTTGATCGTTATCATTAATGATTTCAAATTTGGTCAATGAATGATATTCACATTTTAGTTGGTGTGAAATATTTAGATTTGGAAATGAGTCGTAAGAATATGCAAACATATTACTTTCATTATATGTTTTAATTTTGACATACACGATTTCCTCATCATTTACAGCCCCCAGGTTTGATTCACTTTTATATCATATCTTAATATATTTAGAACGTAATATGTTGCACCATATTTAATTTACATTATGTGCAATATATTTTATAAAATTTATATGATACGTTTTTTTGTTGGTTTATTATATACAAACCATAATATACAACAAATTTATAAAGGTTTGGTTTGTTTTGTGTTTTCTTAATGTTTTTATTTATATATATTTACATATTTAAATTAATAAACTAGAATATATGCAATTCTATAAAAATGATTAAAAACAAAAACAAAATGGATACTTATAAATACAATATATTATTCACATACATATGGTGAAGGGGTATGATTATGAAAGTGCCATGTGAAAGCCTAGTCCAACCAAACTCATCAAATAATCCAAAAGAGGATGGCATTGAAGCAAACTGCCAAAATATTGAAAGCAATGAAATTTAGCAATGTATCGAGTGATACGGAGGAGATGTACACCATGTGAAGCCCAATGCATAATGAAAAGGTGACATGATAACCAAAGATGCTAAATCACCTTTATGTGACCAGTGTCATCATAGATGCTCACAGTTACCATCAAATAAGTAAGGCGACAGTCAAAGCATGATTTTATCCTTGAAAACTTGGAAGCCAAGCACTAAATACCAGAGAAATCAAGAGTCACCCAAAATGCCAATAGAGAGGGAGTTATGCAAAAATTAAAATACGGGGTCCCCACATTTTGTGTGACAAAATAATGGGGGGGGGGAGTTGTGTTCTACCACAAAAAGGCCTTAAACAATGTTTTTTGGGGAAATGGGCTAAGATAATGATTCATTATTTTTGACAATAAGAAGTTGTTCTCCTTAGATAGAGCTTTCTAACGGGTTATCATGTGCACCAAATGGAGATCGTATGTCAAAGCTATGAGACGCTCCAACTTAACCCATCAGAGCCCATAAGCCTTTGGTGCTTCATCTCTTAGGATTGGGGTTTTGGATGTTTAGGTTTTCTCATTGTTTCATCATGATAAAAAGGATTTTGAGCCTCATTGTAACATAGTTCAAGAAGGCATGTAGCGGTCAAATCTCTTCTCAAAGATACACTACCATTCTTCGAGCTAGTTTGCTTTCAGTTTCACTCTATCTCTGTGTTTGATTTTAAATCTGTATTTCATTTCATTCCCTTCTGAAATTCATATCAGTGGTATCAGAGACATCTACTCTTTCTTTCTTTTTTCTATCCATGTCCCTAATGAGGTTGGGTTATAAGGAGTTGGGACTCAAACTGCTTGATCCCTTGTAAGACTGGCCTCACTGACCTCGATGACCTCCCATGGCGAAAAAAAAGAAAGAAAAGCAAGGAGGAGACCCTATCAAATTGTTTCTCGAAGAATCTCTCAAAAAACAAAGGAACGAGATGATGGATAATTTTTCCTAGATCCTTCGATGAATACCAACAAGCAGCACATCTTCATCTAGGAGCCACTTCAGAGGCACCGCCCTCTTTAAGGTACAAGTTAATTTTGATATTCCTATATTTGAAGGGAAGATAATGTAGATGCTCTAAATAAATGGTTGAATCTGCTAGAAGGATAGTGTTCGGTCCATAAATTTTCCGATTGAGAAAATGTTACCTTTTCACTCCTTCAGGCTTCCCCCCATGTCAAGGACTCGTGGGAAACTTACTATGAGAAAAGGGTCACGAAGGAATCCCCACTATTTCTAGTCACACCCTCTTGGAAAATATTGCCCTATTGGAAGCAATGAAGACAAGTACTTAAAATTTGCCACACTACAACTGAAAAGGGACCTAGAAGTGCTAGAGTTCATGAATATCTTTCATACTTTACGCACAAAGTTGGGTATCAAGGACTCAAAGCGACATCTAGTGCTCAAGTACTGTGGTTGTCTACACAAATACATCTAGGCATAAATTAAGTTCTTGTACATCTCCTCGCTTGGCACAACATACTGATATGCTATAAAAATTGAGCAAAATTTAAATAGAAGAAGGGAGACTTTGGATATGCGAATCATAAGCAGGAAAGTCACCCTCAAATTGTAGAACAAAGGATAGAGCTAGGGTGGAACATCCTAGGACAATCCATCAAATCCACAAGAAAATAATAATAATGGGAAGACAAAGAAAGACACGGGAAAGTAGTGTGAGTTCGATAAGAGCCCCACTCATAACACAAATGAATGTCACATAAAGCAGTCACTAGTTGCTGAGCTAAAAGCTTAAGAGTTGAATACAAGTTCTGACTTTGAACCAAACCTTGATAAGGGGAAACAAATCATTGATGTAGAACCCAGTGCCACCATTTCCACCACCAAGGTCCAACAAAGTGAGCCCGAAGATATGGAAGAAGGTGAGCATCTCTTCAACTCACAAATGTGGGTGAAGGGTGCTCCACCGTGTTTCATTATCGAATTGGGAATCAAAAGAACTTCATCTTAGTGGAGGTCGTTAAACGGTTGGGCTTGCTGACAACACCACACTCGAAACCATACACCATCGAGTGGCTCCTCCAAGGGCGATTTCTACGCGTCAGTCAACAATGTCACCTACCCTACAACATCAAGCCTTTCATGGACGAGGTATTGTGTGATGTTTCTCCCCTTGAAGTTTGTGATGTTTTGTTAGGCCAACTGTACTTTTGGAAGCGTCATGTTGTGTATGAGTCTAGACCTTGTACTATTATAATCACTTTGGGCATAAAACTGTCTAGAGTACCATAAGTAGTCCTGCCTACTACCATTTCTTTGATCTCTTCTAAGCAATGCAGAAAGATCATCTTCTAGACTAGGAAATTTATTTTCTCCCTGATTCTCTCTCAAAGTAAATGGAAGACCATGGCCACATCCATTGCCTCCAGAAAGGGCTTTTACACGCTGTAGATGAAAGTGGATAAGGTCGTGGAAGAGTACAGGAACATCTTCTTCTCACTCGTGAGGGTACCTTTGCACTGTCATGTCAAAAATTCAATCAACATGACCCCTACCACACCTCTACCTAATGGGCCAATCTATTGCTGCTCTCTTCTAGAAAACAAGGAAATCATGCAGTAGATATATGAGTTTCTACAAAAAGGGAACATCCAACCAAGTTCCTCACCCTGTGGGAGACCAATTGTACTCATACAAAAGAAGGATGGGACCTAGAGAGTCTGCATTCATTATCAAGCTCTAAAAAAATCACGGTCAGAAACATATATTCACTTCCACAGATTAATGACCTTCTTGACCAGCTCAAGGGGGCCAAGTACTTCAACAAGATTGATTTGAAGGTTGGTTATCTCCAAGTTCCAATAGAACCAATGGATGTGTAGAATACCACCTTCAAGTCCAAGGAGGGTATTTTTGAGTGGTTGGTCATGCCCTTTGGTTTCACGAATGCCCCCGCAAATTTCATGGGGCTGATGGATGACATCTTGCAACCTTTCACCAACTCATTCATGGTTGTATATCTTGATGATATCCCCATATTCAGTAAGAGTTGGGCATAATACTTGCAACATATTCAACAAGTCCTTCACACTCTGTGATGACATAAGTTATGTGCTAACTTGGAAAAATTCTCCTTTGGCATGGACAAGGTCCAATATTTGGGTTACACTATTGATGAGCAAGGTGTGCATGTGTATCTAGTTAAGATACAAGTCATTTGGGATTGGTTGGCTCTAAATAATCTAATAGAGATTTGTAGCTTCTTGGGCCTTGCTAATTTTTATCGAAGATTCGTGTTGGGGTTCTCTCATATCACTTGGTCCTTAATTCAAGTTACCAGAGGCAGAAAAAAAGCAAAGTTTTTTTGGTCTAAGTCACAACAAAATGAATTCATTGAACCGAAGCATCGTGTTTCTCTGCACCAGTCCTCACCTTGCCAGACCTACAATAATCATTTGAGATTGAGACAAATGCCTCTGACTATGCTATTGGCGCAGTCCTCACTTAGGAAGGGCATCTAGTGGCCTATATGAGACACTCTTTGATACTATCCGAAGGTACCCCACCTATGATAAGGAAATGTATTCCATCATGCAAGGATGTCGGTAATGGAAACATTATATTCCGGGAAAGGAGACAATCATCCACACAGATCACCAATCTCATCAATTTATGTAGACATGGGAAAAGTTGCAGAATGATCACCATAAAAAATGGTCCACATATTTGCAACAATTCCATTTTAACATTAAATAGAAGAAGGGTAGCAAAAATCACACCGTAGACTACCTACATCAACCCCTGAGTGTGAAAATAAACACAATTCTCAACTCTTGTGGTCATGAGATCTCTGGATGGCCACAACTATATGACACTGACTCATAATTTGTTTCCACCTACAAGGTGTTGATGACTAGCATGTTAGTTTTAGACTTCCACCTTTAGGATGGAATATTGTGCTACCAGGGACACCTTTGTGTTCCTTCAAGTGAGCATGCCAAGTTTATCTGGGAGGCACATTATAGTCGGTTTGTAGGGAACTTTTGTGTGGATAAGATAGTGGCAATACTATAGAAGTATTTTTATTGGCCAAAACTCTGACAGGATGTTGGCAAGCACATGAGATCCTGCATTGCCAAACCAATCATTAATAAGCAAGGCTTATACATCCCTCTGCCTACTCCTACTCGACCTTGGGAATCCATCTCGATAGACTATATGTATGGCCGTCCTTCTACCAAGCATGGTAATGACTGTGTATTTTAGGTAGTTGATAGATTTTCTAAGACGACCATTTTGGATGCATGCAAGAAGAGTATCACAACATAATCCATTGCTAAGATCTTCTTTGAATGGGTGTTGGTACATTTTGGGATCCTGCAGACTATCATATCGGATCAAGATAGCAGGTTCCTAAGTGCATTCTAGTCGAGCCTCTATTTATTGTTGAACACCAAGCTCACCAAGTCGACTGCCTTCCACCCCCATACTAATGGTCAATATAGGTAATCAACATGATGTTTGTGGACATTTTACGCATGTACAACTCCAAGCATCCATGAACATGGATGAGAGTCATGTTCAACACAACTAAAACAAGGTTATCCATAACTGGATCGGCCACAATCCCTTTCAAGTGAGCCTAGTATTTCAACCATTGTGTCCCATTCATGTCGTGCTATCCCTTGCAAATACATAGGAAGAATCTGCACATGTTCAATATGAAGCCAATAAAGCTACCAAGTTTATTGAAAAAAAATAACACATTTGCCAACAGGTCCATGATAGATTTCACAAATCCAATGCTAAATACACACAATGTCATGATCAACACTAGGTGCCACACAAGTTTTAGGTGGGAGATAAGGTTGTATTGCATTTGTAGAAGGAATTCCTTGCAGGGGTCCATCATAAGCTTCAACCACTCTACTATAAACTTTACACCATAACCAAGGTGGTGGTGATAATTCTTTTGAGCTAAGTATCCCCCCAATCCTTGGCCTACACCTAGTGTTCAAGTGGACCATCCGCCTTCGGCCATACTTTTCACCATTGTTGGAAACATCAGAAATTGTAGAGTAGCTGAAATTGATGAATATCAACCCATATTGCATTGAACATGCCACAATTAATCAAATCATGGACACACAAATTAAGAACACTCATGAACAGAGGATCCAAGTATATCGGGTTGTCAAAGTAGACTAGCTCTTTCACCAAGTTAAGTGGCTCACTAGGGACCAAGTTTAGCAAAAGTTTCCCCATTGCATGGAGGCACTCAACACAATTAAGACCATTAATTCTAAGGGGGAGGAATTATCTAGGTGTATATTGGTGGCCACCCACCTATTCCATTAGCTCACAACACAATTTTTCTGTTTTGGCAGTTTTCAGGCCCTTAACTTCTAAAGTTGTTTTGAGGCCCTAAACGACGTATTTTGGGAAAACATGTCAATGTTAGTTAACAACTACAATTGTTTTCAATAGTTATGAGTTGTTCTCCTCGGGTATACCTTTCAAACAGGATATCGTGTGTGGCAAACAAAGATTTTATGCCAAATTTATGACCCCATGATGTTAATGTTCCAACTTACCCCATTGGGGCCCATAAGCCTTTAGCGCTTCATCTCCTAGGGTTGGGGTTTTGGATTTTTATGGTTTCCCGTTGTTTATTCATGATACAAAATCATTTGAGCTTCATTATAACACAATTTAGGAAGGCGCATAGTAGTCACATCTCTTATGAGAGATAAGCTAGCATTGTTCGAGCTAGTTTGCTTTCATTCTGCATGTAAACAATTTCAACATTTCTATTTATTAATTGAAGTTCAATTTCACTGTATTTTTGTGTATTGTCACTTCTAATGACACCCATAGCACAAGTGTTTTCGGGGACATAGAAAGCTTCCTAGAGACAACCTCTAGGTTGATTGTAGACCAGTGCCTAGGACATCTTAAATAGAGGAGTGCATGGAAGATTTTCAATGGGGGCATTCGGTTGCACTCCAATTGTCACGTAGTTAAAAGGATAATAAAGGGGGCTTGGTTAAATTAGTCTTCATGAAGGTAAACTCAAGCCAACACATGGATTTGAATGCTCAGGGGGTAAATCAGGCCAACCTCAAAGAGAAATGCCTTGTTCTAGTGGTCGACACACAACAACATGCAACTTAATATTGACGTTGTAGTAAAGCGAAGAGGAGGAAAGGGAGAAGGGGATTCAGTGCGTAGGGCTGATCACTATGCAGAATCCTAAGCCATGATGTTCCAGCAGAAATATGGAAGAGGGAGGAGACGAAAGAGCAGAAAGAGTGGAGCGCTAGTCAAGGTTTTCAAGCCATATACCTCATGGGCACATTTGTCACCAAGAGCATAAGTAAATCTGTGCACATTATAGGAACATAATTAAATCTGTAGCTAACACAAGTACTGTCACTACTTAGTAAAAAATAGACAGTCATGAACAAAGGGTGGAACCCGCGGCTTCATCACACTATTTCAGAGAAATAAGACATATATGAAATGAGATTTACATAAGGGAAAACATATTGATCATTGCCATGATTAGAATCAACAGGGAGTTTCATTAATACGTGAAGGGTCCAAATATCTAGTCCATTACATTCAACAGTGCATCCTACGAGTCCCTTATGAAAAAGCCATTAGAACCAAATGGAACCAAAGAATTTGGACCACTCGGGTGCAGAATTCTGGAACCTCTATTAAGTGTTTCTCCCCCTACTTATAAGGAGAGGGATATAGAAATTAATTACAAAAATATCTCGGCTTGAGCATCCAACTGTCTTCTAGACTAACTGTCTATGCCTGCGATAGCTTTGCTTCCCAAAATTATTACAATCAGGATTTGATTCCTTTCTTTAAAATGCAAGAAATCTAGAAAATATAAGGAAAATTGACTGATGGTGAGGAAAATATCTCCTAGCCGTTCCTGTTATGGCCTTTGTTCAGGTCGTGTCCCTGCCATGATGTGCCTTTCCTGCTGTTAGGCCAGTTCCTGTCGCTTTCATCTTAACCGCCCGAATTCTCCACTCTCTATAGTTGGTAATAATTGACTGTGTTTTCTTATCACAAAGCAACAACAAAGTTTGTCCAGAAAATGCTTTGCATTTATGACCTAGTGGAGCTCCACGTTGAGGCATTAAGTCTTCCTGATTCCCCATACCTTCATTTACTTTGTATTCTATATGATGACCGTGCTGCTGGATATACGTCGAAAAATACCCTTGCCGTCCCACTAAGTGGAAGTGAAATACACATTTTAATGTTCGTTGATATGAGTTGTTGATCCAAGCCTGTTGGTATCACAATCACAATATAGGAGAGGGCCTTTTTACCATATTTCATAATGCTTTTTGATTATATGGACGCAAAACTTCAATAAAGCATGATACACATAAAATATTGCATCCGGAACCAAGACTCGTATATCGCCATCGGAAAGTGAAAAGGGGCTTTAACATTGATTTTATGGTGATTTCCCAATATGTCGGACCTAAAATTTCTCAAAACCATAATACATAACCTTTCGGGTCCATCACAATCACAATTCGGAAGGGATTTCAGCGGAGGAGGGAGTTATGTTTTATGCGATCCCTGATTGTGATATCATAATCGGCGGGAGGAGGATTTTTCACAATCGGTTGAGAGGACCTTATCGCGATCGGTGGGAAGGTGGAAATATCGCAATCTGGAGGGAGGACCTTATCGCAATCGGCAGGCAGAGAAAGGACTTAGATATGACAATCGGCAGGGAATTTGCGATATGCGATATCAACGGAGAATTTGCGATATCGCAATCGGCAGGGGAAGAACTTTATTGCGGTAGGTGAGAAACTTTGTGATATGCAATATTGCAATCGCAAAAGGAAAAGGGAGATGAGAGGATATGTATTGCAAAGGAAAATAGGCCAATAACAATAAAGTTTTATGGGTCCCAGCCTTTCAAAAGGCCTCCGTATGTTTTATGAATGTTTTTAAGATATTTCAAAGGGAAATGAGGAAACACGGCTAGAGTTGGAAATACAAAGGGATTTCGGCTAGAGTTAAAAATGGGTCACCACGACTAGAGTTTAAAAAACAAAGGGTAAAATGGGGTTTGTGAAAGAAATGGGTTTTTTAGAGAATATGGGAATTTCTCCAAAACAAATTAGACTGGACCTGTCCTTCCTTCTTTAATCTCCAATTTTCAAAGCACGTCAACCTTTTTTAGAAAAGTAATAGATAGATGCAAATGATTAATCAAACTAAAAATTATTTCTAGGGGTTATCATGGTTAACATATGGCTTGGAGGCTAGCTCCAAACATCTCTGTTCTTTTGCCCTCTTTGTACAAATAGAACTCTCTTTTCAAAGGGTGACAACATTATCTCCAACTGGGGACAGTGCCTTGCTGGCAAGGTGCTAAGAACCTGTAGACCAGTAGCCTTCACCATTGGGCATGGAGTAAAAAATATAATGAACTTACATAAAATCTCCATGAAACTTTATTCGCAGAGAGTCCTTTCCTAATGAAACTAAAATGCAGAAAAATAAATTCTACCAACTGCAAAGTAAATGCTCAACTAGTGAGCTTATTCATATACAACTTCTACCGACATATAGGGCTCAATTCACCTAAGTAAGCTCAACCCTCCAATGGAGCCAAGCCAATGTTTGGGTGTTGGAACTAATGCCTCCATGCTACTGAAATTTGAAAATCAAAACAAGCGTGCACCATGAAAAATCGTCAACCGAAAAAATTTATACATGCTCTAGGAACAACCTCTATCGCTGACTTAAGAATTTCGTCATGTAGTCAGCTGCATGGTCACAAAACTGACAAGGAAGACTTGCAGCTACCTTTTTTTTTATGCAAAGTCTGCTGACCCATATCTTCTTGGTCAGGGCATCCACAAGTACTGTTCAACTCCTCAACTTTAGATTTTTCGAGAAAAACTTGTTGCTGGAAGCCTACTCCCCATTGCTGGTAAACAACTCCCTTTGAACATCTGTAATCATCTCATGCTCCTCTAAATAATATGAATCATAAATCAGAGGGGGTTCTTGATCTTGTTCTCCAGGTGAAGGATGTGCATTGTAAACTGGAGCCTCTTTGTTGACCTCTTGGTGGGCCTCCTCTTCTTGTGCGACTTCCCCTGACTGTGCTTGTGGTGGCTCTACATCACTTGACTCTCCATTAGAGTCATATACATCATAAGAAGGAGAAACATCAAATGTGGTTGAATAAGACCTCTGAGGGTTTATTTGCAGCTCGATGATGTTTCCTTCTTCGCTTTCTTGGTCACTGGGTGATGCTTCTTGATGCGAGTAGTTGTTTTCTTGGAGTGGAGCTCCACAAACATCTTCAACAGGATCATCAACCTCGGGAATATCTTCATCATTAAAATGTGTGCAACAATCTTCAAACAGAACATTCAGTGGATATAATATTTTTCAATAAAGATGGAATGCTTTATGAAAACATTTTAGGGAGGATATGCTGCCACGAGGTATTGTTCTGTACCAAACTCTAAAATCTTCTTCTAACAAGTACATGAACAATTTCATTTGAGCATCTTCAAAAAAAATACCCTGTTACTCCATGCATTCATGAAAATCGTTAAGGTACTGGTCCGAACTTTTATCTGTGTTTCCACTTAACCTAGGCAAATAGGTATTCCATTCATGAAACGAAGGGACATGATTGGGATAACCAACAATAGAAGAAAAATTCAATGGGTCAAATTGATTGGCCAGGAATGCAAGAATGGCCATTTTGAAAACCCCCTAGGTGAGTGATCTCAGTTTCAAAGGTAGGGAAATTTTTCGACTGTTTTAGCATTGGAGTGAGTATGAGGTTGCTTGAAAGCCTGGATGATCAAATAGAGATATGGACAGTGGAGTCGCCAGGATGTTTACCATAAAATTGAAACAGTGGAGTCACCAAGGTGGGAGGTCTTCAACCCACACTTCCCTTGCTCACCTAACAGAGGGAATGTAAAGATTTGTCATACCCAAGGAAAAATACTCTAATCTGTTCCCCGACAACGATGCTAGAAACATGTTGTCACTTCTAATGGAACCCGTAGCACAAGTGCTTCTGGGGACATATAAATATTCCTAGAGATAACCTCTGGGTTGATTGTAGACCAGTGCCTAGGACATCTTAAATAGAGGAGTGCATGAAGTATTTTTCAATGGGGGCTTTCGGTTACACTACGATTGTCATGTAGCTAAAATGATAATAAAGGGGGATTGGTTCAATCAACCTTCATGAAGGTAAACTCAAGCCAACACCGCGATCTAAATGCTCAGGGGGTAAATCAGGCCAACCTCAAAGAGAAATTCCTTGTTCTAGTGTCCGATGCACAACAATAGGCAACTTAATATTGACGTTGCAGTAAAGAAAAGAGGAGGAAAGGGAGGAGAGGATTCGGTGTGTAGGGCTGATCGATATGAAGAATATTAAGCCACGATGTTCCAGCAGAAATATGGAAGAGGGAGGAGATGAAAGGGCAGAAAGAGTGGAGCGCTAGTCAAGGTTTTTAGGCCATATACCTCATGGGCACATTTGTCACCAAAAGCATAAGTAAATATGTGCACATTACAGGTACATAAGTAAATATGTAGCTAACACAGGTACTATCACTACTTAGTAACAAATATACAATCATGAACAAAGGGAGAAACCTGCGGCTTCATCACACTATTTCAGAGAAAGAAAACATATATGAAATGAGATTTACAGAAGGGAAAACATGCTGCACATTGTCGTGATTGGAATCACCATGGAGTTTCATTAATACGTGAAGGGTCCAAATAACCAGTCCATTACATTCAACAATGCATCCTACGAGTCCCTTATGAAAAATCCATTAGAACCAAATGGAAACAAAGAATTTGGACCACTCAGGTGCAGAATTCTGGAACCCCTATTAAGTGTTTCTCCCCGCTATTTATAAGGAGAGGAAGATCTTGGAAATTAATTACAAAAATATCTCAGCGTGAGCATCCAGCTATCTGTTAGACTAGGTGTCTAGGCCTATGATAGCTCCGCTACCCAAAATGATTACAATCAGGATTTGATTCCTTTTCTTTAAAATGCAAGAAATACAACAAAAATATAATGAAAATTGATTGTTGGTGAGGAAAATATCTCCCAGCCATTCCTGTTATGGCCTCTTGTCAGGCTGCGTCTCTTCCATGATGTGCCTTTCCTGTTGTTCGGTCGGTTCCTGTTGCTTTCATCTTAACTGCCTGGCTTCTCCACTCTCTGTAGTTGGTAGCGATTGACTGTGTTTGCTTGTCACAGAGCAACAATAGAGTTTGTTCGAACAATCCTTTGCATTAATGACCAAGTGGAGCTCCACGCTGAGGCATTAAGTCTTCCTGAGTCCCCATACCTTCATTTACTCTGTATTTTGTATGATGACCGTGCTGCTGGATATACACCGAAGAATACCCTTGTCATCCCACTGAGTGGAAGCGAAATAGACGTTTTAATGTTCGTTGATCTGGGTTGTTGATCCGGACCGATTCAATCTGGTTTGTTGATATGGGCCTCTTGGTATCACAATCACAATACATGAGAGTGCCTTTTTACCATACTTCATAGTGCTTGCTGATTGTCCGGACATGGAACTTCAATAAAGCATGACACACATAAAATATCACATCTAGAACCAAGACTTGTATATTACCATCGGAAAGTGAAAAGGTGCTTTAACACTGATTTTATAGTGATTTTTATGTTTTGTGTGATCCCCGATTGCGATATCACAATCGGCAGAGAGGACCTTATCGCGATCAGCGGGAAGGTGGAAATATCGTGATCGGGGGGAGGACCTTATCGCAATCGGAAGGCAGAGAAGGGGCTTAGATATGACAATCGACGGGGAATTTGCGATATGCGATATTAATAGAGAATTTTCGATATTGCAATCGGCGAGGGAAGAACTTTATTACTGTAGGCGGGAAACTTTGGGATATGCGATATCGCAATCGAAAAAGGAAAATGAAAATGAGAGGATATGTATTGCAAAGGAAAATGGGCCGATAACGATAAATTTTTGCGGGTCCCAGCCTTTCAAAAAGCCTACAATATGTTTTATGAATGTTTTTAAGATATTTCAAAGGGGAATGGGGAAACACGGTTAGAGTTGGAAATACAAAGGGATTTATGCTAGAGTTAAAAGTGGGTCACCGCGGTTAGAATTAAAAAAAGAGAGGGTAAAATGGGGTTTTTGAAAGAAATGGGGCTTTTAGAGAATATGAGAATTTCTCCAAAACAAATTAGATTGGACCTGTCCTTCCTTCTTTAATCTCCAATTTGCAAAGCACAATAACCTCTTTTAGAAAAGTAGTAGATAGATGCAAATGATTAATCAAACTAAAAATTATTTCTAGGGGTTATCATGAATAACATATGGCTTGGAGTCTAGCTCCAAACATCTCTGTTCTTTTGCCCTCTTTGCACAACTAGAACTCTCTTTTCAAAGGGTTACAACACTGTGTTTGATTCTAAATATGTATTCCATTTTGTTCCCTTCTAAAATTCAGACCAATATCACATTAAAAAAGTAAAGCAGAAAAATTATAAAGCACATCAAAGAAAAATGTAGCATATTGATCTGATAATCACCCTATGAGTGATCCCAGTTAAACATTTATTAAATGAAGGTATTACAGACTCATGTGTTGGTGTGTGTCTATGTTATTTTTGGCAATGGATGGATCAGATTGCAAAATACACAGACATTGGAAAATGGAAAACAACAGAGAAATACAGTAAGCAAATACAAGAACACAACAATTAATAAGGAGTTCACCCTATCCTCCAGGGCTATGTCTCTGGTCCAGCTTTCAGTGGTGGCCTTCTTTTATTGTGTCTTAAAGCAGAGAATTACAATGAAGGAGCTCAATATGAGTCTCCTGAAACAGAATTTGCTTGGCAGGGTGGTTCTTGGATTCCCCAAGCCACTAGAGTACACAGACTCTTTTCCTTACCAGCTCTTGACCTCTCTGGTCTTTAATGGAAGGAGCCCAATGTGGTGCTCAGTCCTGACAGATCCTCTTAGGGATGGCTTGAATCTCTCAAGCTCTTTGGTGCTCGACGCTGCCTTTGGTTAGCTCGGCCCTCTGTCTTCTTTCTGCTTTTTGCTTCACTATCTTTTCTTCGTTTTCTCTGTCTTCTTCTTTTTCTTCTCTTCTCCATCTTTGGTGTCTTCTACTTTGTCTGTTCATGGATTTAAAGCCATTCGATCTCATGGCTGTTTGATTCCCCTTCCACCTTCGTCGGATCGCCTGCTACATCTTTGCTTGGAGTTCCCTGTCTCGGTGTCATCATTAGGCTCACAGGGAGTGGCCACTTGTCCTCCTGCGAACTGCCCAGCACTTCCTCGTCGGTTTGATTCTTCGATTACGTCGGGAAATGACTCGTCCACCACCTCAACGGTAAAATCGGACCTCAAATTCTTATAGATCGCGGCTTAATCCCCTGTCGAATCCGATTCTTTCATTGGGCACGATCTCAGCCGTTAGATCTGGAGCCACTAGATCCGACGCCATTCGCTCGTTTCGCGTGGTTGACTTGCTCGACCGTTAGCATGCAATGAGTGGTGGTTTTCTCTCTCCTCCGCCTGCCACGCGTCAGGTGTTGAGTGGAATTGCTCCTTTTTTGCCAAATCTGCTTACCGCCCAAGGGTGCCCCCGATAAATATCGCCAGTTTTTGGAGCGTGGGTCCCGCCTTTAGCCTTTAGCCTTTTCCCCACGGTTTTCTTGGCTCCCATGTGACCGAGTGCTCGGGGCCTCTCCTTCTCGAGGGGTTTTGCCCAACGATGCGTGATTAGCTAAGCACTAATTGCGCTTCAAAAACTGCCTCCTTTTCCCAATTCGGGCTTCCCAGGGGCTAGTTTTGCCTCCTGCGCAGTCTCCATGGGCCTTGGTCAATGCGCTTTGACCGAGGTCCTCGTCGTTCCATGCTGGCTGCCAACTACCACTATTTAGAGGTTTTTCTGATCACTCCATGCTCTTTGAATTCAAAGTTTTGTCCTGATTTGATACAGTCATGGTTCTCTGATTTTTCTTCATGGATCCAATTCGGATCACGACCTTCCCACTGAAAAGCTTTTGGACCACCAAAAGTTGGTTTTCAAGCATCGACTAAGTGAGGGTACTGTTGTCTCACTTATCCAATCTCAATCCACTTTGCACTACTCGGCTTTGAACCCTTGAGCCCTACTCTGAGGTACTCAACATCTCCTCTGCGTGTCGTCCTCACCTTCCTGTCCAGAACTGTGTCTTCCTGCAATTCATTAAGATATTCAGGTAGCAGGTCATCAATAGAAGGCAATTGACTTTGCTCTTCGGGATCCTCAATTAGTGAAGGTTCAAACAATCTCAAGCAATCTGCATTTACGACTGAGTAGATGTGCATGTAAGCTGGTAGATCAAGGTGAAAAGCATTTTCACCAATCTTCTCAAGTATCTTGAAGGGTCCATACCTGATAGGCTTTAGCTTTTTACCTTCACCTTACATCCTATCCTTGCTGATATATAGCCAGACCTGGTCACCAACTTGGAAACTATGCTCCATCCGATGCTTGTCATGCCTTGCCTTGTATTTGGCTTGGCTCTTTTCCAGCTGTTCCTGTACTGCCTGGTGGATCTCCTGGATCTGTTCAATGAACCTAGTTTCCTTGTCCACATCACTGTGTCCATCAACTGTGGTATCTTTACCAAAGACAAAATCCAAAGGAGACCTTGGTGTGAAACCAAAACAGGTTTCAAAAGGAGATCTCTGTGTAGAAGAATGTTTTGCTCTGTTGTAAGCATGTTGCACATAACATAAATGTTCATCCCAAAGCTTAGGATGTTTGCTACAATATCCTCTGAGTAACTGGATCACTGTCCTGTTAGCTACTTCTGTCTGGCCATCAGTTTGTGGATGAAAAGCTGTGCTCTTCTTCAGTTTGGTGTCCATCAGTTCCCACAGACTTGACCAAAACTTCCCCACAAATCGGGTGTCTCGATCAGATACAATGGAAGTGGGTAATCCAAAATGAACCCATACATGTTCACAGAATGGTTTTGCAATTTGTTCAGCTGTAATCTGTTTATTACAAGCTATGAAAATACACATTTTGCTGAACCTATCCACAACAACATACAGATAATCATGACCTTTCCTAGATTTAGGCAGTCCTCCAACAAAATCCATGGAAACACTTTCCCAAGGGTGAGAAGGAACTGGTAGTGGAGTGTACAAGCCTAGTTTTCTATTGCTAGGCTTGCTTTTAACACACATAGTACACCCTCTTACATATATAGAAACTGTCTCATTCATTTTTGGCCAATAACAAAATCTTTGCAGCTGTGCAACTGTTTTACTTACCCCAAAGTGACCTGATATCAGAGAAGTGTGTGCTTCTCTAATTATCTTTACTCTCTCAATTTGTGGAATGTAGAGTTTCCCACAATGGTATAAGAGTCGGTCCTTCACATGATAATCCAATTCTTCTACTCGTTTGCCTTGACTCAAAGTTGCATATACATCTTTAAAGTCTATATCTTGAGCATATTGTTCAATGTAGCTTTCATGTAACACAAAATTATGCTTAAGTATAGTAGATGCATTTATAATGGGTCTAGATAACATGTCTGCAACTTTATTATGCATGCCCTTTTTATATCTGATGACTAAATGAAACTGTTGTAGAAAACCCATCCATTTGTAGTGTCTTGATCGCTGCAACTTAGTTTGGGAGTGTAGATATTGAAGTGGTTGATGATCAGTATGTATTACTGTCTCTTTGCCCATTAAGTAATGTTTCCACTTTTTCACACTCTGAACTAATGCATACAATTCTTTATCATATGTAGGATAGTTAACTACTGCATGATTAAAAGCCTCAAAATGATAACATATGGGTTTACTGTGCTGTGTCAACACTGCTCCCATGGCATAGCCAATGGCATCTGTTTGGATCTCAAATGGTCTTTGCATATTAGGCAGGGCTAGTACAGGTGTTGTACTAATCTTTTCTTTCAAGGTATCGAAGGCTTTCTGATGTTTGCCTCCCCACTGAAACACCTTGTTCAATCCTGTTAAAGCATGTAAGGGAGCTGCAATTGAGGAAAAGTTAGAAATGAACTTCCTCCAATATTGTGTTGCTCCTAAGAAGCTTCTCACTTCTGTAGCAGACTTGGGTTTAGGCCAGTTTACAATGATTGCCACTTTAGAGGGATTTATTTTCAATTCACCACCTCCTACTATATGACCCAAGTAATTGAGATATGTTTCTCCAAATTCACATTTTGAGAGTTTAACATGAAGTTTTTCTCTTTTCAAAACATCTAGTGTCTGCTTAACATGCTTTTAGTGTTCTTCCCACGTTTTACTAAAAATCAGAATGTCATCCAGATACACAATAACAAAATTATCAAGAAAAGGCCTGAGTACATCATTCATTAATCTCATGAAAGTAGCAGGAGCATTGGTCAAGCCAAAAGGCATAACCAGCCGCTCATCAAAATCCTTGCTTTGTTTTGAAAGTAGTCTTCCATGCATCTTGTTCTGCCACTCTGACCTAATGGTATCCACTGTGCAAGTCTAGCTTGGTGAAATAAACAACTTCCTTCAATTGATCTAAAAGATCATCTATGCAAGGAAGGTGATAATGATTTTTGATTGTTATCTTATTCAGTGCTCAGTAATCAATGCACATTCTCCACGAGCCATCTTTCTTTCTCACCAAAACGATTGGTGACCCACATGGTGATGTGCTAGGCCTGATGAAACCCTTCTCGAGAAACTCCTGCACCTGCTTCTTGATTTCAGTATTCTCTAAAGCAGACAACCTGTACATTCCAATGTTAGGAAATGGAGCATCTTGCTGCAAAATAATATCATGTATTATTTCCTTTTTGGGTGGCAGACCTTTAGGTTCTTGAAACAAGACATCATACTCTGAAACAACCTTTTCTATATCAGCTTGCTACTTAGCATTACAACCCTCAGATACATTGGTTTTTTTAGGTTTCTTTTCCTTTACAACCATCAGTACGAATTGTTTACATGAATTTATCATTCTTTTCATCTGCCCTGAGTTTATGAGAGTGTAATTATTCTTGAGCTTATGAGATCTTACAAAGTATTCGATTCCATCTTTAACAAGTAGATACTTGTTCCCAGCTCTATAGAAAATAGCTTTTCTATCATACAAGTAAGGACTTCCTAAAACAATTCCACATATATCCAAAGGAATTATGTCTAACTCAACCTCATCTACAAATGCTGACCCAAAAGAAAACTTGAGTTTGCACTCTCTAGTCACTTATAGTTGTGCTTTATCATTCAACCATTCTAATGGGTATGGTTTCTTGTGAGGTTTAGTTGCTAATCCCAATTTCTTTACAATTGCTTCAGAAATTAAATTTACTTGTGAGCCACTATCAAACAAAGTATCAATCTTTTGATATTTGGAAACAACTCGAATATGGAAAAGCTCATGTCTTTTTCTCTCATTTTTTTCATCATTAATAGATTGAGCAGAGTTACTAGCAGATGCTTCAGAATTCTTACCTTTTATGCTTGTGGCTGCAATGGTTGTTTCATCTCCTCAGTATGACCCCAAATATTTCTGAATAGCTGCAACAGTCTTCTTCTTCTTGCCCTCAAATTTCTTAGGTCTCAGCTCTGGATGCAGAATCCAACAATGCTCATCATCATGCTTATCCTTTTTACAATGTTTGCATGAAGCTTTGCTTTTCTGTGCAGTGTTAGCCTTCTTGCTTTCCACTTCTGCTTTCTTTTCTCCTTGCTTTTGCTTGTAGTGGGTTGGGATGGTCCCCCATCTTATGGATTTCCATTCTTTCCTCTAGCTTCTAGATGAGTAGCTTGTACAGATACCTCATCTATACTAGTGGGATTGAACATGAGGATAATATGCCTCATGTAGCTGTGTAGACCACCAATGTACTTCAAGAGAGTCTCTAGTGAGTCTAATGAGATTCCTAAAATCAATTCTCTCTTTCTAAATTCTTGAGTGTACCCTTGCACACTTTGCCCTTTCAACTGCTGAAGAGTTTGCCAACTCATCATGGCTTGTTGCATGTAGGCCAATGGATAGAACTGCTTTTTTATTGCAGAAACAAATTCACTCCAAACAGAGATAGTCTTACCATGTATTTCCATGTTAGCTTGGGTTCTGCCTTCCCACCAAACCAAGTAGGCTTGCCAGCTGAATCTTACTCTTGTCCGAGTCAATATTCTGCACTCTGCAATACACATCAATTTGTCTAATCCAATTGTCCAACTTTTCTGCATTTAGCTCTCCATCATATATAGGCAAATCAAATTTAACATCTAGTTTGATCAAAGATGCTTTCTTGTTATGCACAGGGCTATTAGGAGGTGTGAGAAAGCTTTCCTCTTTCCCTTTTCCTTTGGAGTGGTCATGGAAGTGAGACTCATCTTCTTCTTTGTCTTGTTTAGAGCCTGATGAATCTTCATCCTTATGTTTTCTAAAGTCCCTATACATTTCTTCTACCATGGACTTTATGGCTAGGAAACTTTCTATGAATTGAGGGTCTAGCCCCACAAAACCTTCCTCTATCATTGTCTTCTGAGGATAGACTCTCCCAATTTCAAGATTAATTTCGACCAACTCTCCTTCTCCTAATTTGAGCTTTGATCTAGTGAGCATTCAACAGCTAAACCAACACAAGCTTGTCTAACCTTAACAGCCTAAAGCTCTGATACCACTTGATTTGATAATCACCCTATGAGTGATCTCAGTTAAAGATTTATTAAATGAAGGTATTACAGACTCATGTGCTGGTGTGTGTCTATGTTATTTTTGGCAACGGATCGATCAGATTGAAAAATACACAGACACTGGAAAATGAAAAACAACAGAGAAATACAGTAAGCAAATACAAGAAAAGAACTATTAATAAGGAGTTCACCCTATCCTCCAGGGCTACGTCTCTAGTCCAGCTTTTAGTGGTGGCCTTCTTTTATTGTGTCTTAAAGCAGAGAATTACAATGACGGAGCTCAATATGAGTCTCCTGAAACAGAATTTGCTTGGTAGGGTGGTTCTTGGATTCCCCAAGCCACTAGAGTACACAGAGTCTTTACCTCACCAGCTCTTGACCTCTCTGGTCTTTAATGGAAGGAGCCCAATGTGGTGCTTAGTCTTGACAGATCCTCTCAGGGATGGCTTGAATCTCTCAAGCTCTCTGGTGCTCGACGCTGCCTTTGGTCAGCTCGACCCTTTGTCTTCTTTCTGCTTTTTGCTTCACTGTCTCTTCTTTGTTTTCCCTATCTTCTTATTTTTCTTCTCTTCTCCGTCTTCGGTGTCTTCTGCTTTGTCTGTTCACAGCTTTAAAGCCATTCGATCTCATGGCTGTTCGATTCCCCTTCCACCTCCGTCGGATTGCCTGCTGTAGCTTCGCTTGGATTTTCCTATCTCGGTGTCAAATTGCCCAACTCTTCCTCGTCGATTCAATTCTTCGATTACGTCAGGAAATGACTCGTCCGCCACCTCAGCGGTCAAATCAGACCTCAAATTCTTATAGATCGCAGCTTAATGCCCTGTCAAATCCAGTTCTTTCATCGGGCGTGATCTCAGCCGTTAGATTTGGAGCCCCCAGATCTGACACCATTCACTAATTTCGTGTGGTTGACTTGCTCGACTGTTAGTGCGCGATGAGCGGCGGTTTTCTCTCTCCTTTACCTGCCACGCATCGGGCGTTGAGTGGAATCGCTCCTTTTTCGCCAAATCTGCTTACCGCCCAAGGGTGCCCTCGATAAGTACCATCGGTTTTTGGAGCGTGGGTCCCACCTTTAGCCTTTAGCCTTTTCCCCACGATTTTCCCAGCTTCCATGCAACCGAGCGCTTAGGGCCTCTCCTTCTCGAGGGGTTTTGCCCAGTGAATCGCGCATCAAAAACTGCCTCCTTTTCCTGATCTGGGCTTCCCAAGGGCTAGTTTTACCTCCTGCACAATCTCCATGGGCCTCGGTCAGCGTGCTTTGATCGAGGTCCTCGTCGTTCCATGCTGGCTGCCAACTGCCACTGTTCAGAGGTTTTGCTTATCGCTCCATGCTCTTTGAATTCAAATTTTTGTCCTGATTTGATACAGTCATGGTTATTTGATTTTTCTTCATGGATCCAATTCGGATCACATATATATGTTAGCACTTAGTCTAATTGATAGACGAAAATCCACTAGAGTTTTTAAAAACAATAATTTTAATTTGTTTAATATGCACAGTTTTAGAGTAACTGTATACATTATTAGAGTTTTAATAAAATTAAAAGAAGAATATTTCTATACATAGAGATGTGAAATTTATATAAATATAAATAATATCATTAAGAACCAACATAGATCCATCTTACTTCTGGATCGACTAAGGGACGAGAGGAATCAAATCTCTCGATGTGCAAAACTTTCCTCAAGTTTTTCACTCAAAAAGATGTTTGTATCTTCAAACATTTGATTCCTGTTTACACTTGGTAGATTCAAAATTTAGATGAATCTATGTCGTTTTAAATTATTTTTAATGTGATGTGCATATTAATTTTTGTTCCCTGGTTTTTTTTATTATATTAATAAAAGAAAATTTTAATAAAACAATTTTTTTTTAAAGTTAATTTTGTATTTCTTCTTAATATCTTCAAATAAGATTATGTCAACCAACCAATAAAAGTTTAACCATTGTGCTCTATAGGTGGTTTCAATATTCTATGAGAGAAAATAGATATTTTTAACCACCTATGCGAACAAAGAGTAGTCCAAAAAATATACATCAAAATAAAACTAGTAAATTGAATGCAAAAACAAACACTAAACATAGCAGTCAATCCAGAGTCAGAAGATGTAACAGGCATTATGTCCTTATTGTTGGATCCTAGAGATGCAAAAGGACCAAGTTCACCCCGCAAATGATGTTCCGGATGTGCAAACCGTGCATCAAGCCTTTCAAAATAAAATTTTTGATTTCCTTGGGCTCGTTTAATGTCTTCCAGTGAAGCAAAGATGTTGTATCTCTCCTCTTACTTTTCTTTTAAGACCCTGCTAGACAGAGTTTGCATTTGCCAATGCAGAGAGATGGAATTGAGATATTGTTTCCTTCGTCACCTGATATTACCAGGGTCAAACCTCGCCAAAATATTTATATCAGAAAAATCTTTCTGGTTCTTATCATTTTGAGACTCCAAATTACAAATCTCATTTTGAGTTTTAGGGGGAACAAGAAAAAAAAATTATTTTAGCCACTTCATGAGCTTATTGTTTGGCCCAACTTCTTCCCTAGGTGCTTCATACACCCCCTCCCCTCTGGTTGTGCATACACCATCTTGTCATATTGCATTGAGTGGTTGCTAACTCAGGTTCCTTAAAAAGATAGTCAATAACAAAAGATAGAAAATAAGGCATACTATGTCAAACATGCAGAAGAACTGTGCAACCCAAACACCAAAACATAAGTCCAAAACCATAGAAATGAAAATCACCAGAATGGATGCCCAACTACTAACCAAAAGTAAAGTCAAATTCCCAAATGCCAGCCACCCCTAGGGTGCCAAAACCAACCCAGACTTATAATTTCCAAACACCATGGTTGAGCAGTTTCCTGCTCATGAAATTCATAAAACAAAAAAGAAGAGGTTGAAGAGATGTCTTGAAAAAGGCAACTGCAATGAAAAAAAGACTTGATAATAGACGAACTGAACAAGACAACAACCACCCACAAATGCAACAAACCATAAAGAAGTAATCCCAAAACCAAGGCCATACAACTTAATTCGAAGTAGGTTAACCAAGTACAAAAGGGGCACTAGAATTACCCATCTTAGAGATGCCACTAAGCAACTTGGTGAACAAGCTAAAGAACATGCGCAAGTGACCACCTTCCTTCAGACTGAGGACCCTTCCCCTACTAACAACCCACAAGATTAGCTCCCCCATCTTTTCACGCCCACTCCAAACTTCCTATATTCCACTGCATCACCACCAAATTAATGACCCCATGAACTGGTGTAGTCTCATAAGTACAATCTTGTTCAACTTCAAGTACCCCGATAAAAACCAGAGGATGATTCTCTATTTCCAACTTCGTGTCAAGGGGAATTTCCTCTTGCATTTATTTTTCTTTGCAAGCGCCTGAGCAAGAGCTGAGTAAAAGGTAAGAAATTGCGCTGAGACATTGGGGTGAGGATGCTACGTAGGAGTTCCACAAGACATGCCCCTTCTGCCTGTATGTCTGCTTCGGAGGGGGGTCTGAGCTCCCTTTGGTTCCCCTTCTTCTCTGTCACGTGAGGTGTCGAGCCAAGTCGCTCATATGAAAATGCATGTCCATTGATCTCCTTAAATGTTCACATGTGCATGCATGTGAGGGGTAGGCCACACCATCTCCTTCATAATTCCTTCAAGAAATGAGGTGGCGACTATGATCCAAAAATAAAAGTGAAGGTTTTATTGATCAATTTGCAGGTTAGTTTGTGTATCTTTATGCAATGGATTGATTTTGTGAAAACACACAAAATTAAATTAATTTGCAAAAAAAAATAAAGTGTTAATAGGACAAAAATGCAACATAAGACAAACAAAAGTTGATAACAGAGTTCATCCATCTTGGGCTATGTCTTTGGGTCTAGCTTCCAATGGTGACCACTTTATTAAGATTCTCAAGTGCTCATTACATCAAAATAAATGCCTCAACTTGAAAAAAAATAATGCTCCTATGTTGTCCATGATGCTCAAAAACCCCTATCTAGGTTGTTGTGGCGCTCAAAAAGGCTTTAAAATGAGAAAAATATTCTCCTTTAAAACTACGTCTACAAAAACTTTCTACAAAAAGTCTTAATTCTACAAAACTTTCAACAAAATGGAAAGCAGGTATTTTCCCTCTCAAGTAGCTACAACACACTAGTTAGTCCTTGCATTCGTCAACCATTCGATAAATTATCAAAGCATAACAAGAGCCATAGCTAGAGCACATCATAAATCATGCTTATTACCAACATATAACTAGAGTATTAACCATGACATAACCACCATCAAATCAACATAATAACAAGTACAAGTACTCATAGATTACAATAGGAAAATAACTCTTATTAACTTATGCAAAAGCCAACCAAGTCAGGGACTTCCCCGTACCACCCAACCATAGATTGGGTTGAACCAAATATTTCTTTCAATCAATCACCCCATGCCATATTCCAAGCATGAATTTGGAATATCATGGGATAACCAAGACATAAACAACCAATGGAATCCAGAGGTTAAACCACCTCCACCCTCAAACTACCCCAATTTCACCTAAACTGGTCCCGAGATCACAAAACCAAACCAAGCTTGGATGCTTCAGAATTTTTCACCATACATTGAGGAATTTTCCTATCTCCACCCACCTGTTGAGGGCTTCCTAGAGAAAATCATCTCCACCCCCAACCCTTGGGAATTTTCCTGAGACCATCTCACCTAGTTCCAAAAAATTTCGGCAATCCAAATCTCAACCAAGAATGAATCCCATCACACCATGGCTATCCAGGAAATGGAAGGCAAGGTTGAAACCATTTCCAAACCCTACAAAACCCATGCCCATGACAACAAATGAACCAAATAAAGAAATGCATGTATCATGCATTCACACCTCAGTTAGGAAATCACACATGCAACCTGTTACCTACAAAATCTTCCTGCTGAAGTTGTTGATCCAACCTTCTCCTTGCTTTCCTTTGCTTTCCTTGCTTGTCCTTTGCTTCCCTTTTCCTTCCGTTTGCTTTCTTTCTTACTTTCTCATCTTGTATCTCTCTCTCTCTCTCTGTGAAACTAATTCCAAATCCAAAACTGACAAAAATTGTGAATTGGTTCTCTCATGCCTTTTTATTATTGATGTTTCCCTTTTTCTTCATTTTCCTTCTAATTTCCTTAGCATGCAAATATTTGTCTCTTCACCTTCGTTTTCTCCTATTTTCATTTATTTTCATAATTAAATACCAATTATTTCGTCTTTTCCTTTGCTAATGCTTTTACCAATTTCCATAGCCATAAATAAAACAAAAGTGATGTCCACTATAGTGTTTTACCCAACATTCAACTTGGAATACGTGTCACATGACCTTAGTCTTATTTTGCCTTTATTAACCTTTATTACATTAAATTTTAACATGGGGCTATTACAAATCCCTCCCCCTTAGGGGAACATTATCCTCGATTTTCTATGACACCTACAACCAACAAACCACTGAAAACAAAACATGCTGCTTACAGAGCTTTATAACATAGCTCGATACAATATTTACAATGTCATCTTGTTGAAAACAAAACAAACATACTGCTTATTGGAGCTTTATAACCGAGCGCATCACGGTACTTAGAACTATATACATATATACATATACCAAAAACTCATTTGCTTGAACCAACAAGTAATGAACGATACAAAGACCACATTTGATCATCCATCTCCAATGTAGCTTCATTGTGCCCAAAGTGATTCCACTACACTTTAACTTGCTTTATTGCTAGGTTCTAGAGCATGAATTGTTTCCGTTGCAATATGCATTGAGGTTTTGGATGGAATTATCCCTTTGGTTCCACTTGCAATACAAGATATTCAATCACATGATCAACATCCTGCACATATCTCTTAAGCAATGAAACATGGAAAACATCATGGAATTTCACTGTCAAAGGTAGTGCAAGTTTGTAGGCCACTGGTCCAATCCTCTCAAGGAGATCAAAAAGCGTACAATACCGAGGTGCCATCTTAGCATGTGATCCAATCCTCAAAGAGATCTTCTTGGGCTTGATGCACAATGTAACGACCCTGGTGAAAATTCCATGTAATAAATGTTAATAAAGGAAAAAATAATAACCACGGTTGTTGGGACACTTATTCCAATTTGAATGTTGGGCAAAACATCCTAGTGTAGGTGTTCATTGGTTTACTATGGCTAACGAAATTGGCAAAGGCAATGGCTAAGGCTTTGGAAAGGCAAAATGGCACTTTTGGCACATTTATTTATGAAAATAAAGGAAATTAGGAGAAAAGGAAGGTAAAAGGTCACAGGTTGCATGTGAGGAGGAAAATGAAGGAAAATAATGGAAAATGAAGAAAATAGAGGCCTAATTGATAAAAAGGCTTCTAAGGTTTAGTGGGTACCTTTTGTCAGTTTAGTTTTGGAGCTCTATCATTATTCTCTCTCTCTCTCTCTCTCTCTCACTCTTGGACACTTAGAGTTTTCTTGGAGCAATTTGGCATTGGATCAAGAAAGGCAAAGAAGGCAAGGGGAAGGAAGGAGAAATCAAGGAAGAGCATGACCAAGGAGCTACAACAAGATTCTTTATAGGTATCGATCTGCATGTGTGTTTTCCCTACTAGATTTGGCATGCATAGTATTTCATGTGGTTCTTTGCTATTATGGCATGTGTTTTTCCAGGTGTGATAGTGTTTTCAGCTTAGCCTTTCCATTTTCGGATAACTATGGTGTGATGGGGTTCTCTTGTTTTGGTTGAGTTGGATTACTGGATGGATTTGAAGCTAAGTGAGGTGGATCCCTTAATAATAGAACACATGGCCTAGTAACCCCTGAACTGGACTGCGGGTTGTGGTAAAGTCAGATTTTGTGTTGCCTCGGTGGGCCTAGGAATCCTCGGTCGATGAATGGTGGGATATATGGTAAAGCCTAGAGGTGGTGCTCTCCATCAGGCCTAGTAATCCTGTGATGGGATATGCGGTAAAGCCTAGAGTGTGGGTCTCGGTTTAGGGCCTAGTGATCCAGTGTGGATTGCGGTAAAGCCTGAGAGACTAGGAGACAGGAAAATTCCTCACGGTGTAGGTGGAGAAATATGGTGGCATCCATGCTTGTTTTGGCCTAGTGATCTTGTGGAGGTCCTGGTAAAGCCTGTTATTGCATGTTTATTGTTTGGCCTAGTGACTCGGTATGGATTACAGTAAAGCCTGGTTTCTATTGATGAGGGTGAGGTGGTTTAGCCTCAGGATGCCCTGGTTGGCTCTTTTGGTTTGAGTCCCACATTCATGCTTGGAATATGGTACGGGGGTGAATGGATGAAGAGAGAATTGGCTCAACCATTCTATGGTCGAGTGGAACATGGTAGTCCCATCCCGAGTTGGCTTTTTCATTCATTAATAAGAGGTTCTTTCCTTGACATCTTATGTGTAAATGTATTGGTTTATATGTGGATTCTATGGCTGATGTATCCTTGATATTTCTGTTGTTATTATGTTGGTTATAAGCATGTATTATGATAGTGATGATGTATGGCTCTCCTCATGTTTTTATTTGTAAATGGATGAACAATGCATCTATGACCTAATAGATGATAATGCAACTAATGATATAAGGTAACAATGCTTCTTTGCCATTCTCAGATAAGTATGAGACCCTTATGCTCAGCTCTATTGCTTAGAGCTATAGATTACATATTTGTGACAAGTTTAATGAAATGAATGCCATGGCTAGTAGGGGTTCAGTCTAGACCTTATCATTGTTTTTGCAAATGCATCATTGTTATTTTGTGTAAATTCATTTCTGAAAGTGTCAGTGAGTTTTGGGCAGTGACCTAGGCTCTAGGCCTAAAAAAGTGGCACAAATCACGGAGTCGCAGGCACAGGTTTGAGAAAAGTCCGCAGACGCATGCATACCCATGTTGTGGGAGAGTTTGGATCCTCCTAGACGCATGCTTTTCCATATCAAGGGAGCGTCTGGGGGTTTAGTGGTCTAAAACTTCAATTGTTCTTAGGAGCTGGTTACCTGAGTGGTTGGGTTAGCTCCTGGGAGTTCTGTTGCTAACGTGGAAGGTTTGTGTTGTGTGTTTCCATCGATTCCAATTCCTTAAGGTCACCTAGGAGGATGAATCCCATTATAGTGGCCTCTCATCACATATTTACCCCGGTTGGTTAGTTACTTGGGTAGATGTGGGGTGAGGGTGTTACACACAAGTACACATGCTCCCCAACTTGAAACTCCTTGAATTATCTGTGTTGATCTGCATAAATCTTATGCCTATCCTATGTTGCCTTCAAATTCATTTTAATCACATGCATTTCCTATTCCATTGTCTCCAACATGTCTGGTCTAATCATCACCCATTTCACTAGATCACTCCAGCTGATAGGAGTATTAAAACTCCACCCATAAAGAACCTCAAATAGACTCATCTTCAAGGACTCCTAATACCCATTATTATATGAAAAATCCACCAGTTGATGATACTCTTCCCACTTCCTATGTTGATTCATGACATACATCGTTAGCATATCCTCAAGAATCATGTTAACCCTCTTTGTTTGTCAATCTGTCTATGGGTGATAAGTTGTATTGAAGGCTAATTTTGTCCCCAAACCTGCAAACAAATCCTTCCAAAATTTGGAACTGAACTTGGCATCTCTATTTGATATGATCTTCTTGGGAATACCATGCAAACCCATTATCTATCGCCCTGATAAAGGTCTAAGCTACCTCACCAGCTGAATTCGTAGACTTAATTGCAATGAAGTCAGCTACCTTACTTAACTTGTCAACCACAAACATGATGGAATCATGCTGCTTCAATTTCCTCGGCAAACCTATAATGAAGTCCATGGAAATGATCTCCCATTTCCACGTTGGAATTGGAATTGGTTATAATAAACCACTTAGATGCTTACACTTTGATTTTACTTGCCGACGGTCCAAACATCTCGTAACAAAATCAACCAGCTCTTTCTTTAGGTGCGGCCTATGGTAGAACTTCTTAACTGTTGTCAATGTCTTCTGATATCTCGGGTGACCTGAATATGTCTTGACATTAAACTCCCTCAAGATAAGCTTCTTGAGCTCATTGTTATTTGGCACATAAATCATGTTACTAAATTTGACCAAGCCATATGTTTTGAGATGATACTCCTCATCCCTACCACCTTCACCCTGATGTTGTAAAATGTGCCTCAACTGCTGGTACTTGTCATCATGTTTTCCTGCCTGCAAGATCCACTCCTACAAATTTGTCCCATAAGAAATTATTGTTGCAATGTAATTCACCCGCACTCTACTAAAAGCATCTACAAAACTGTCCTCCTTTCCCTTGATGTACTTGATCTCAAAGTCAAACTCATTGAGAGTATCCAACCATCTAGCTTGCCTAAGATTCAGATTGTGTTGGTCAAACAAGTACCTCAGTGCACTATGATCACTCATAAGAATAAACCACATACCAAGAAGATAATGTCTCCACATCTTCAACACGTGAATGATAGCTTCCAAATCAAGATCATGAGTCACATAGTTATGCTTGTGCTCATTCAACTTCCTTGACTCATAGCATACCACCTACCCTTCCTGCATCAGGACTCCACCAAGTCCTCTCTTGCAAGCATTTGTACATACCACAAACTCTTTGTCAGGATCTGCAATCTTCAAGACTGGAGCATTTGTAAGAAAATTCTTCAACTGCTTAAAACTAGTTGCACACTCCTTAGTCCATTCAAACTTCTTTCCTTTCCTCTTCAATGATGTAATAGGATATGAAATCAATGAGAAGATCTTGATGAACCACCTATAATAATATGCCAATCCCATGAATGATTTGACCTCATCCACATTCTTAGAAGTTGGCCACTCCATGATAGCTCTAATATTTTTCGAGTCCACTGTTATACCTTCCTTGGAAACAACATGTCCCAAGTAATGAAGTCTAGTCTGAAATAAACTGCACTTGCTAATATTGTCATACAACTGATGCTCTCTTAGAAATATTAAGATTTCTACCAGGTTCTATGCATGCTCTTCTTCATTCTTAGAATATATCAATATATCATCAATGAATACTATCACAAACTTGTCCAGATAAGGACGCAACACACTATTCATCAAACACATGAAAGTTGTTGGAGCATTAGGAGGACCAAACAAAACCACTACAAACTCATAATGCCCATACCTAGTATGAAATGTAGTATTGTATATGTCCTCTTCTTTGATGTGTACCTAATGATATCTCGATCTCAAGTCAATATTTGAGAACACTGCTGCTCCCTTCAATTGATCGAACAAGTCATCAATCTGTGGCAAAGGATACCTATCCTTGATACTTACCTTGTTCAACTACCTATAATCAATGCACAACTTGAGAGTACCATCCTTCTTCACAAACAACAGTGGTGCACCCCAAAGTGACACACTTGGCCTTATGTATCCCTTATAAAGTTACAGCAGCATAATACCATCAAAGCATAGAGATCTATCACTGTAAACAATATAGGATCAGATATATATTGACCATACAAATGCATATATCAATACAATATTCAGAGATACACAAGAATATGGAGGAAAACTCAAATAGCTTTATTGATAAAAGTAGTAGAAGAGGATTACAACCACTTGGTCTGACCTAGCACCATCCTCCCAACTTGAAAGCCCTCTTCACCTCATACAAAGCAAGATCACCTAACAATGTCTTCAAAGAGAAACCAGCAGCACCTCTTTGCAAATTACCAAATTCCAACCCTTGGATCTCTGGGATGAGGGATCCATATATAGATATTTGCAGGGGGGTGAGTTAGCTTTTGGGATTTTGATTAGTGTCATCTCTCTGATAGTTCTTGGTTCCACTTGGAGATTTCATGATCTCTTACTCATCCTTGGGCGAATTTAGGGAGGCAAGTGTCAAATGAGTAGCTTCTAGAAGATTCTCAGGGTCTCCACCTAGCAAACTGCTTGTGCCATTTGTCTGCTCTCGCTCATCGCACCCTACAGAAGGGATTTCTAGTATGCATCGCACTTTTTGCATGTGGCAGGTGAGATGCATCACACCCTTAGTACTGGGTAGTCTGTATGGTCCTGCTTTGACCAGTTCTGAGTAGTTTTTCATGGAGAACTTCTGGGAGATGATGTAATTAGCTGACCTTGCTCCTTTAGGGCATGAAACAACACTTTTAGGGACTTAGAATCCCTTGATTATGGACATATGTGATTGGGGTTGTAGTGCCCAAATATGTCTATAACAGTTGCCCCCTAAATCATGAGGTCATAAATCTTTTGATGTCGGGTGAAATGCTTTATAATGAGGATCCGAGGTTTTTCGAACTGGAAGGTGACCTGTAATAAGATACAATACAATACATTATCTTCATAATATTTTCATGATCTAGCTAAGGCAGGCATTCCCATGCTCAACTTGATAAATTCATTTTCATGTACGTAGGACAGACAACTGTCTGTGTGCAGATTGATGATTCTGGTAAAGCCATCATTCCTTAGTTTGGATGATTATCTGTGCAGCAATGATGTACATTTGATGTCTTTATTTTCCTGAATATATTGCAACCCGGATGGATGAAACTAGATCCGGGGTGTTCAAAACTCGTTCAATCTTCGCCCGAAAGTACAAGTCGATCCATGTGAAAAGATGTTTTGATGTCGAACATGGAAGGACATCGCCTAATTACTAGCCAATGATGTAAGCTGTTAACAGACACGAGAGGAATCACCGATGATGATGATGACCCTCAAGGTACTGCAGTACAATTCACGTGGTGTGAATACATGAGTTAATGTCAAACACCACGCAAAATCTTTCGGTCGAAGGCCATTAATGTAAACCTATCGCCGGAAATGAGAAACTTGCCACTGGGGCATGCAAGCTTCAAAGTACTGAAAGGGTTGTCCCTAGGTCGACTTCTTGGATAATGAGCTAATGTCGACAAGAAGTGGCCCGTCGTAGGAGGGCATTACTGGATCCCACATCTACGACACGGAATGGAGCAAATGATTTTGTAGAGGTGAAAACGATCTAATGATACAAGGTTTAGGGTGGCGGTCATGAAAGAATGAAGCGTGAAGGTATTGCAGCGGATGAGACACAAGCTGGGTAGGTGAATTCTCTGAGTGACTTCTCTTGAACATATCGGCGACACTGAAATGGATTGGTAGTGTTAACCCCAAAGTGGATGGTACGGTGGACCAATGGTGATATGACCGGTGAACGGAATAACCCAACCCGACTCAATCATGGTGATGGAGTGAAAGTGTCATGTTCAAGAGCGACCTGCTACCAATAAAGTTTCTTCAAGTTTTCTTCCCAATTTTCCCCAGTCATTTCTGACCAGTACCTCTTTATTTTTGTCAAGCTTGAGGAGGATAACATATGCTTGTTCTATAATTTTCCATTCAGGCAAACCCGTCGCTATGTTTTAACGAGCCTAGCGGCAGTGAAACTCACTCTTGTCTGAATGGACAAGTTTGTCGCTATTTTTTTAACGAGTTTAACGACAAGGATAACTTGGTCCTTTTCAATTTTAGAGAGTCTGAAAAGAGATGGAAAGGAAACTCCAATATTCCTTTTCGTAGTATAATCCCTTAAGTCCGAAAAAGTATAAAACAATGCAAAAGGGATGACTTTTCGATAGTTTTAATGATCCGAACAAGACAAACACTCGATCTTTTTGTGTAATAATCCCTCAGGTCCAAAAAGATTAAAATCTAAAGGAGGGATGGAACTTCCAATCTCTTTAACGAGCTAGAGAGGCCAATTACTTGGCAATCTTTTCATTTTTTACGAGTCAGATGAAAAGAGCTTAAAGGAGACTTGTTTTTGAGGAACAAGTGATATTCTCGGGTAGCAACTGGTTCCAGGTTAGGTTCTGAACTTTCCAATCACGACAGTGTTAAGAAGATGGCTAACAGAATCACTTGTCACAGTTGTTCCTCAAAAGGGGTAAACAATCAAATGGAGGCATATGATCGGCTAAAACGGAGTGGAGGTGATAGTAAGAACACGACCAAGGCTCAAAATCTGATGATAATGTGTTCGCAATGGTTATTTACCGGAGGTGGGTTCATTTTTTAACGAGCTTAAACTCTGGTGGAACATATGCTCATTGTTAGGTTTAATTTTTAACGAGCTTGAACTTTGCGTAAAACTGCTCATGCCAGTCGTATAATAAGGATGTCTCATCGATAAGTTCATCTTTTAGGGAGCTTGCACCATTCAAAATTTTTCTCTGACTCCTTTTATTATGTAAGCTAGGAATGACCAATCCTACGAGTTTAAAGGGTTAGGAATCTACAAACTAGGAAAATAAATGGTCACTTTTCACTTTCATGCAAAAAGGTTTGCATGCCCCCAGGTATAGCGAAGTAGAGTTTCCAGGTAACCCTTCAATTTGCAGACAAAATATTTGTTCTGTCAGGAAAGGCATACCTTCTGACGGAGGTATCTTATTCTGGTATAATCCCATTTTCCTAAACGAACGGGTGTGTCAGACCAGTCATATATCCCCCGCGGAAACCTACCCTATACCCGAAGTTTTCCTGCCGAAGAAGACCAGGGTGCATGCCCCCTGGGTTTCAGTCACAACCACCGAATCACTTGCGCTCATCAGGTGGACGGACTGGAGATTGATGAGACATTCCTTGCCCAAAAAGACTTGTTAGGGATGGCATTTGACTACTAGCTATGTGTGACCCGGGGAATGAAAGCTGGTCTACGAGCTGGACCACTCTACCTTCATGCGGAAAACACATCACTCGGAAGAGTGAGGAAACAATAGCTCCCATGCTATAAATGTAGTCACGCCCAAGGAGAAGATTGTAATCTAAAGGTCCTTGGACTACCATTATGTTCAGATAAACAGTTTTCCTTCTCAAAGTTATAGGCAAATTTGGGAGGATCCCCAACGGTCGACTGGTTCCTTTGTAGAAGCCTGTCAGATTTTGCATCTCAGGCAAAAGCGATGGCGAACCAATCGCTTTCCAAGAAGTTGAGGAAAGGATATTCACAGAAGCCCCTTCATCTATGATGGTACCAACCATGACCATTCTATAAGTTTGCACTATGATTCGGAATGGTACATTAGATGGTAAACGAAGTCTGCCTAGTAGATTCCAATCGAAGGAGACAACTAGGGTTCTTGGAGGTGGGACCGAATAAACAACTAGATACATCTCTGATGAACTTCCTTCCTGCGGTAAAGGAACACGTAGATTTCCCCCATGTTCATCGGAGTTTGTATTTGCGAAAAGAATTTGAACGGTGTCGTTCTCATTCTCTTTGGTGACTGTATCATCTGAAGACAGGATGGGGTCGACTGCCATTTCGACCTGTTGACTTTGGTCCGATGTGGACTTGGAGGGTTTATCTTCAATGATAGGTGCTTCGACCGACAAAAAAGGTGCGTTAGTAGGATTTTCAACTAGCAATGGATTCGGAAAGAGTTTCTTGTATCCAGGAGGGAGTCACTGCAGTGATGCAGGATGGTTATCCAAGACTCTTTTAGCTTCGTCCAGGAAGGGACAACGGTGGAGGGCATGATCGCCTTCACACAGTCTGAAAGGAAATTTAGATTTTCCTTTCGGTCCAGTGACTTCATTTTCACTAGTTGACGGTGTACTCTCAACATGATCGTCAGAGGTTGACGACACCGGATTGTGCAGGCGGGGAGACCAGTCCCTCAAGATCCATGGGATGCAAGGACAATCTCGATGATAGTGGTCCCCTTTGCAGATGACACATGGAGACTTAGGTTTGGATGGTGGAGTGTGTGGATTTTTGCTAGACGATGTACGGTTGCCCCTTTTTGCCATTGGTTCCTTCTTCTTCTTCTCCTTCCCTTTCTTCTTCTTCTCAGTTACTTGGTTTTTAGTTTAACTATCTTCACCAAGCAAAGAGGAAGAAGGAGAGGGAGAAACAAACGAAGTAGAAGGTTGGGGGGTAACTCTAATATCATCTAGTTGCTGATTTGATTGCTCAGGAATCACGGTGCTTTGAACGACAGAGGTCGAGAAAAGCCATACCGACAGGCCAATTGTCAATCCTGGAAGGGACAATGTGGCCATATGAGGTGCACCAACATCTCCCCAAGAGGAGAAAGGACTAGGATTTCCTCCAAGGGGAAATCCTTGGTTGGTGGACTCCATTTTCTCAACCTAAGATCAACGAGGGAACAATGACGTTATTCCGATTAAAATAAATTTTAGACCCTTTGACACAACTTGCTTTTTTAATTTTTAAGAGTCAAGAAAAAGCTAAAGATGACTCTAGTTGCCTTCGATTTTTAATGAGCCTGAAGTGACAAGTGCTCAGATGGACCTTTTCCTTTAAGGAGTCTGAAAAGGAATGAAAGAGACTGCTCTGGAAATCTAGATAGAGGGATTACCAAACCAATCACAAAACTGCAGAATACTTTTTACGGTACAGTAGTCAATCTTCCCGAATGCTGTGTTCAGTGCATTGCGATCGATAGGGTGGCAGACACGGCTTCCTAAGGATAAAGGATATAGCCTATTGTGGTCTCCCAATATATACTCAACGGTACGTGGGAGCACAAGTCCGTACTGGCACTTTTCATCTCAAAGAGGAGGAATCACCCAACCTACGATGAAAGCGACAGTTACCAGGCTTTACGACGTCGGAATACGTCTCTAGCCTAGACTTCTAGATGTTGTGCGTTAGGTTCCAAAGCATTTTTATGTTCATTGAATTTATTTTACAGTTGATCTTTCTTAAGAAGTTTGCCTTTAAGGTTCACCACGTGATGTAGATATACAATTCCTAAATATGCAACCTAAGATGATAAACAGTCATTTACTCTTCTTTTTGCAACGAAAATCCTAGCTACTAAGGAAAGAGAAGCGAAATCCTTTCAGCATAGAGCAGAGAGCACACACTAGATGCATTGTCCTAAATCAAAATCAACAAGCAGTCTAAATGCAAATGCACATGCATGTATTTGATTTCCGCTTTCTTAATGTGTGAATGACAAAAATAATGCTAAGCACAAATCTGAATTATGTCTTCTTTCAAAGCGACAGTACTAACGATTTTCTTTTCAAAAAACGAAAAGGAGACAAGATGACACTTTGCGATTTTGAATTGAAAACTACTTTCGACACTTGAAATACTATTAATTCAGATCAAATACAAGAGTAACAGTGTAATCGGCTATCAAAAAGAGGAGGATTCTTTTCTTTGATTGAAAACGACACTTGCAACACTTTCAAATCAAAAGACGACAGGTCGATTAAGCTACCATTTTGTAAAGGAGAACTGTAAATGACGAAAAATACATAAAACATTTAGAATTCTTTGTAAAAATGAGGCTGGATGATGAAAAGGAAGGGGGTTTCAACAGTGGTCCACTAATCACAAACAACAAAACTCCTGAATAAAGCTGAAGATAGTGAAGAAAAAACCAAAATCTGGAGGCAGAAACAGTCTTACCTGATCATCGCACCTGTAACACAGGGAAACAGGGATGCATCTCACCTACTGCACACGGGAGGTGCGATGCATCTAGATTGCCAAGAGGAGAAGGTGCGATGGTCCAGGGACAAGACTTTAACTTGGTTTTTGGTCACAGTTTGCAGCTTAGTTCAAGGATTTAGGCTGAGCTAATGATAGTCAGTAACTACAAAGTATGGGGGCTGATCTAATGATGTTACTTGAGCTACCTCTAGGGCGTTTAGGATGTTTGCAAGTCAATTCAGTTCATAAACAAACCCGGAGATTGACAGAAGCAACATTGATCTACTTTGCACTTGCATAGCAAATGTAGTTCGAAGGTTAGCTGGCTTAACTTTAGGCTCCGTCTGTGGTTTATGAATCAAACAAATAGAGACAAGCAATCAAACTATTCTCTCCCCAGTGGAGTCACCATTTTGTTACCGGGAAATCTAGTGTCTATTCAGAACTGTTAGTCCCACTAAGACCGATAGCTGTCTTAGAAACAAACAAACTAAAGTCACTTGTGTTTTCCTTTATGAGAGATAGATGAGAAAGAAGCAGAGAGTACCAACCACAGTCTTTCGCTTGGCTCCTTGCTTGTTTCCTTTCCCCTTCGACAGAATCTCAGCACTGCTTCCTTACTTGTCCCGCTTCAAAGAGCACCTGTAGAGTCACAACATCATAATACCATCAAAGCATAGAGATCTATCACTGTAAACAATATAGGATCAGATATATATTGAACATACAAATGCATATATCAATACAATATTCAGAGATACACAAGAATATGGAGGAAAACTCAAATAGATTTATTGATAAAAGTAGTAGAAGAGAGGATTACAACCACTTGGTCTGACCCAGCACCATCCTTCCATCTTGAAAGCCCTCTTCACCTCATATAAAGCAAGATCAGCTAACAATGTCTTCAAAGAGAAACTAGTAGCACCTCTTTGCAAATTACCAAATTCCAACCCTTGGATCTTTGGGATGAGGGATCCAAATATAGATATTTGCAGGGGGGTGAGTCAGCTTCTGGGATTTTGATTAGTGTCAACTCTCTGATAGTTCTTGGTTCCACTTGGAGATTTCATGATCTCTTACTCATCCTTGGGTGAATTCAGGGAGGCAAGTGTCAAATGAGCAGCTTCTAGAAGATTCTCAGGGTCTCCACCTAGCAAACTGCTTGTGCCATTTGTCTGCTCTCGCTCATCACACCCTACAAAAGGGCTTTCCAGTATGCATCGCACTTTTTGCATGTGGCAGGTGAGATGCATCACACCCTTAGCACTGGGTAGTCTGTATGGTCTTGCTTTGACTAGTTCTGAGTAGTTTTTCATGGAGAACTTCTGGGAGATGATGTAATCAGCTGACCTTGCTCCTTTAGGGTATGAAACAAAACTTTTAGGGACTTAGAAGCCCTTGATATATGGATATATGTGATTGGGGTTACAGTGCCCAAATATGTCTATAACACCCTTGTCACTAGAAATATGCACTGTAAATAAGACACACCCTTTCCTGCAACTGCGCTTTTCCTGCGTAGTTGTAGCAATTCTAACTGATGTAGGCTTCTTCTTTCCCCGCAAGACTCTCTTCTCTCCATGATCATCCAAGTACTCAATAACCTTCTCATAAAAATCTACCTTATTCATGTGAAGGTACAACCAATCCTTGCTCAAAAGCATGATGTATGATCCCAAAGGAAGCACATTTAGATGTGTTGATGTAATCATACCATTCAGATCAAATGCACAAGCTCTCACCTAATGATGAACTTTTTTCTTTGTCCCTGTAACCAACTGCACCAACCAAGAATTTGCATGCACTAGATTACTCAAGCCACACTTATCCACCAGGTCAGGATTAACATAACTATAATTAGATCCATGATCAATCAAAATGGAAACAACTTGATCACAAAGCTTACATTTCATCTCAATAATGGATGCTCTATGATCTTCCTACTTATCATGGAAAATTTTAGGGGCTAATATTCGCAGGTGGTCTAATTTTCCATGATTTTTACGAAAAAATATTTGTCGATTTTCATTTATTATAGCAATGATTCGCCCAAATTTTACAATATAAAATTATTTTACCTTAAAAATCACCAAAATTGTATAGAGAGTATATATAAAATCATTATAATTTTGAATAATTTTACAAACACATAAATAAACATTTTATAGTTTGCATATTGGGAACTAGTGAGATTCGCCAATGTTTTTAAAATTCAAGATAATTTTCCATCCTTAAAATTTTTCTTACTTATTATTAAATGTTGCATAGATCTGAGGAATGCTCTACCCAACATCCCTAAATTTATGTGCCTCCTCAGCAATGTAGATCCTGAGGTCTGCCATCTTGGTACAACAGACAATCCTTCTTATGATGATCTTTGCCACAAATCCAACACTGTAATGGTTCCCTACCACTACCTTTATTCTGTTGCTCTCTAGGCTGAGATCCATGTCCCTTCTCATCTGCATTGAACTTCTTGTAAGGAGCCACATTTTCTTTATCACCTGCATCTTGAGGTATTTCCCGCTTCGGAGGCCATTTTCTTTTGGTCTTTTCATTACCTTTCTAATTTCTCTTAGGCTCAGTCTTGCGCATAACTATGCACTTCCCAATGATTTCCTCTAATAACCGAGGCTCATCATATACTTAAATTCTAATGGCGGTCCATTGATGAATCTTTGAACCTTCATCTTCTCATCCTTAAGATATGGCACATACCTCAACAACTCCTAAAACTTGGTCGTGTACTCTTCATCTGTAATAGAACCCATCTTTATCTCATATAAATCCTCAAGATTTCCATCATAGTATCTCTCGGACAAGTACTTCTTCCTGAAGAGCCTTTTAAACTCATGTCAAATCAACTCCTTTGTCTTAATGCCTCTAACACATTTCACATCTTCCCACCAAATATCTGCCTTTCCTTTGAGACTGAAAATAATTATCCTGGTTTTCATATTTTTTGTATAATCATGCAACTCAAAGAACTTCTTCATCCCAATCAACCATGCTTCTACATATTTCAGTTTCTTCAACTCTCCAACAAATGTAGGAGGCTTCAATTTATTGAACTCATTTGGAAAGTACCCCTTGACACTCCTCTTGTAAGGATGATAGCGATGATGACCATGATATATATTTGAACTAGAACTAGAATAGAACCCATAACCACTACCTCTCCTATCAAGTTTATCCAACCATCTGCCACCTCTGACCGTGTCATCCTTATCCAACCTGTGCCCTGATCTAGACCTACTACCATATGCCTCATTAGTCCTTTCCTCCTATCCATAACTGATCATTGGTTGTCCCTATCTCTACAAATCGATAAAACTTGAAGGATGACTGCATTGACCTCAATTTTATTTTTCTGAGCTCTAGCAAGCCTTTCCTACGACTAAATTATCATGTCATTATCTGCCTTGCAATTTTTTATTTTTTCCTTCAAACTTCTCAAGGTATCTACTATGTTAGGAGAGTACTCTTCTCCATGATGCTCATCTGATTGGTAAGGAGAGTCACGCAAACTATAATCCACCATTTTTCTCGTCATATTTGATCTTCTTCTTCTTGCAAACATGCCATGTTAGATAAACCAAATATAAACATAATCAAACATACCTTAGTGAAGTTCAGGGGAGGTTATCTCATCTACACAAATCAGTCCAAATTAGCACGATATACATGTATATATACATAATGACACCAACATATCAACCTATCGACATCAATCATTATAACTCAACTATAACATCGATGTTATACATGATAACCATATCCACTTCAATGCATGCATGCAACTGAAATGCATGCATAACAATCACATTCCACTCGTCCAGTCCAAGTGTTTGAACCTAGAATCTATGATGCCAATTTGTGACATGCCTCTCCCCACATTTACCCACTTTTACAAGCCCTCTGGGTAAATGTGAAGGGAATTGCTACTATGACATGAATTGACCTCCAAGTTCCAGTTATGGAAGTGGGACCCACACACTAACAACTTACAAACATCCCTCAGAGACTACAAACCACTCAAGAGCTTGCAAACCACCCCAAGTGATAAAACCCTAAGATGGAGTTCCTTTTTCACTTTCTTAACACCCCAATCACACACACAACAAGGCAAGGGTGTGATTATAGGCCTCCAACTTCATGCACGTGCTTGCCTCCATGTGGTTATGACCTAAATTCCTTGGTTCAATGCCTGCGATCACAAGATCTGAGCCACTTTTCTAGGCTAGCCTCTAGACCACTACCCAAAACTTCTTGTAACTTTACAAAATCACATTTGACATAGCAATAATAAAACTTAACCTAGAGTGCCTAGAACACACTAGACATTTCGTCAAACATATGTTAAACATGTAAGCTATAGGTCATGAATGCATATTTGAGTGTAAATATCTATACTTAAGCTGAAAATCATCGAGAAGGTATAATGCCCCCTCAAGTAGTTGCAAAAAACTAGTTAATTTGTGCATTCATCAACCGTTTGATAACTTATCAAAGCATAACAAGAGTGATAACTAGAGCACATCATAAATCATGCTTATAACCAACATATAACCATAGTATTAATCGTGACATAACAACCATCAAATCAAAATAATAGCAAGTATAAGCACTCATAGATTACAATAGGAAAATAAATCTTATTAACTTACGCAAAAGCCAACCAAGTAAGGGACTTACCCGTACCACTCGACCATATATTGGGCTGAGCCAAATCTTTCTTTTATCCAATCACTCCCATTCCATATTCCAAGCATGAATGTGGGATGTCATGGGATAACCAAGGCATAAAAAACCAAGGGAATCCAGAGGTTAAACCACCAATACCCTCAAACTACCGCGGTCTATTATTATTCTTCATTTATATATTTATTAATAAATAAATAATTTATTATTAAATTATATTTCTTCATTTATATATTTATGTATGTATCTTACACCCAATATAACTAAATCTATATTTCTATATTTAAATTTATATATTTTATTTATTTTTATTATTATATTATAATTTATCATTTATATATTTAGATATTTATTTTTATTTTTCATTTATATAAATAAAATAAATAATTTATTTTTGCTATTATATTTATTAATTTATATTTTCATAAATAAATAAATAGTTTATTATTATTCTTCATTTATATATTTTTAATAAATAAATAATTTATTATTATTTTATATTTCTTCATTTATATATTTATATATTTATGTATGTATCTTACACCCGATATAACTAAATTTATATTTCTATATATAAATTTATATATTTTTATTTATTTTTATTATTATATTATAATTTATCATTTATATATTTAGATATTTATTTATTTATTTTTACCTAATATAACTAAATTTGACCGTGCTCCTTAAGTCAACCTTTTACCCTGGTAACCGTTGGTATCTCTGCTCTAGCTATTTAAACAGGCTAAGCTGGATCTGTTCTTCAACTTGTCCTGACGATGAACCACACCCAATAGAAGCAAGTTGGACCTTTGTGACATCATAATTAATCTTTTGGATCCTGCAATAAACTTCAATTTGACAAATGCAATTATCCAACTTTTCAACATTTAATTCTCCATCATACATTGGAAATTCAAACTTGACATCAAGCTTAAGCAAAGGAGACTTAGCATGTCCTTTTGGAGATGTTGGAGGAGTTGGTCTATGTGAAGAAGGAGGTGAAGAAGGGGGTGAAGGAGGAGGAGGTGGAGGCTTTCTCCCATCACCATCATCACCTTTCGACTGATTAGAAATTTCTCCTTGCAACCATGTTGTTCTTTCATTATACAACACTTTCACCATTTCATTCATATCAAAGAAAGCTTTTCTGAAATCTCTCTCATCCTCAGACATCAATTATTTTCCTTGTCCTTCTTCATGTGCCATGACTTGTGGAGTATGTGGTCTTCTTGAGCCAACTTGAGGGTTAGGTTCTTCAAGTGCTCCTTCTCCTCTTCTCAATATAGACCTTATAATCATTCAAAAACCTTGCAAATTCTGTAAAACCTTCACAAAAACCATGCTCTGATACCAAACTAATCAAAAAATAAAGTGAAGGTTTTATTGATCAATTTGCAGGTTAGTTTATGTATCTTTGTGCAATGGATCGATATTGTGAAAACACATAAACTTAAATTAATTTGCAGAAATTTTAAAGTGTTAAGAGGACAAAAATGTAGCATAATACAAACACAAATTGATAATGGAGTTCACCCATCTTGGGTTACATCTTCGATTCTAACTTCCAATGGTGACCATTTTATTAAGATGATCAAGTGCTCATTACATAAAAATACAAACTTCGTTTTGCAAAAATAATGCTCCCATGTTGTCCAAAATGCTCAAAAACCCCTGTCTAGGCTCTTGTGGTGCTAAAAAAGGCTTAAAAACAAGAAAAATATCCTCCTTTAAAATTATGTCTACAAAAACGCTCTACAAAAATTCCCGGCTCTGCAAAACTTTTAACAAAATGGAAATAGATCAATTGGTTGGGTGCGTTAGTTAACTCCCCATAGGTTGGGGATTCAATCCAAAATTATCGTCGTTTGGTTTGTTTTTTTTTTAAACATTAAATAACAATTTAAATGGGGTTGTCGGCCTTGCCCCTTTTCCTCCGCCTTGCTCGTATTTAGAACATATGACCCGAGTTGTTGGCCCAACCCTTAACAATCTCTGCATTGGTTGTATGGTATGCCACATATAACTGTAACTCTCATTCATTAATCTGCCCTTCCCATGGACTCTAGTCATATGGAGATCATATAACCGAGTGTCGGACCAGTCGGGATAGCCCACCAGTTCCGCGTTTAATGCTAATCATCGATCAGTTCCACAATAAACAAAATGCGGCCACACAGTTTAATAAGTCTCGACTTTGGTACTATGGTAAAATGGTGGTTTCCTTTCCAAGAGGTCATGTGTTTGATTCCTGTGGAGGCTAATTTGGACCAAATATTTTTCAGCGCGAAAATTGAGGCCATTAGGCGGCCTCTTATAGGGCCACGTGGTGGCCTATAACTGGCCCATATCAAAACCATACCCCTAGTCACTTGATAATGGTGTAGAAATTCCCACCTGTAGATCACCTGATAATGCAATAGACTAAAGCAAAATACCTGATCTACTTCTACAACCAATTTAGCGGAAGCTTAATTGAACATGAGCAACATCAATAAGAACACATATAACTGATATGGAGAAATCAATCACACATAACACAAAAGATATAACTTGGGGGAAGCCTCATCCTAAAACCCCAACTCTGTATTATCATACAAGTGGAAATATAGCCAGTATTACAAAAAGAATCAGCTCAAAAGCTATTCTGCTCTCTCTGCAATACCTCTGTTTCTCATAGACAGTTAAAGGCCTCTCTCAATCCTCCTAATCTGCCCTCCAAGCCTCATATTTCTTTGCGCAATTTTGATTGGGGCCAGTGCAGCCACTTGTGTGAATTGGCCTCTTCACACACTCACTAACCTTTGATCCAACTACGCGGTCCTGAAGGAGATAAATCCTCATCATGGATGAGCTTCCTTTATAGGAAAAATATTCATCCAATTGATAGTACATTGTCCCTTCTCTGATTTCAAGTGGGTCTCTGTCTGAATTGACATGCATGAGTTATTCATGAGAGAATCTTCAATTATCTGAAGTGCAGCAGTTATATGCAAGCATGCATTAACTAACTGAACTCACATTAATTTAAAAAAATTGTTTAAATCAATCTAACTGGACTTGACTCAGTTAACTGATCCAACTAATTACAACTCAAATTAGAACTCATCCTTATCTCTTTAACTGATGGATAAATTCCTCAATTAATAGAGAAACTGTTGCATGTCCCCACATAGACTTCAAGTTTGATTTTCCTTTAACTACTTAACTCAAGATGAATTAATTAATTAATTTAAAACTGTTGTTAATATCAAATTCGAATTTTACTCCCTATTTTTAGTCCAGGGACTGACTAAAATAGGAATCCATCCTGAACTGCTAAAAATAGAAATTCTATTTTTAGCACTTCCATTTTTCATTCCCTGTTGCCCAATCCAGCACTGGTACCCAAACTGCTATTTTTAGCATTTCTTGTTGCCATTTTTCAACACTCCCTCTCAATAAGAAAGGCTTCCACTTGAACCCGATCCTGTAACTTTGGAATGTTCTGCATGCAACACTTCTACCAAGTGTGGTTACTCCAGCAACTCTCAGAACAAAAAAAATCTCCTAACTGACCTCTCTGTTGGGCTAGAAACATACTTTGATATTGAAGCTCTACCTGTTGCTGACAAGTGCTCCCTCTTTGACCTCTGAGCTGCTGCAACACTCCATGCATCTCACACTGTTGCACACCTCTCTGTGCCATCCTGCACTGGTGCAACACTCATGTGCCTCTCGCATCGTTGTAGCCTCCTAGCTCTACACAGTCCTAGGACTCCTGCACTGTAGCTCTCTCTGCCACTCCATCCACATCTGTCTCTACCCAATCAGTCAGTCCTGCTACTCCTCATTGGGGCTCCTGTAGCAAAGTCGAATCAAAGAGGTTGGGTACCTCAAGGATCCTGCCCCTCCTCCTTGGGATGATCACTCCACATCGCCCCACCTCCTACCTGGAGGTATGGCTGCATGTGATCCCTCTGCCCACCTGGCTCGAAGTTTCCCCCTACTGGAGGTCTCTGGATGAATGGATGCCTCCACTCGATCTCCTCTCAGCTTCTCTACTTGTGGCTGCTCCACAACCTCCTGAAGTTGCTTCTCTAGTTGTGGCTCCTCCACAATTGTCTGAGACTTATTCTGTGGTTGCATGTTGAGAGGTAATTTACTCTCTCTCTCTTAACCACCAAGTATCTAACCTTTTCTTTGATCCTCAATGCTTTGCATGCATCTTGTACCTCAAGTGCATACAGGTTCTTGGCTAGCACACCAATCTATTTTATCTTTCCCACCATCACGAAATTTCCTAGAAAAATAGCTGATTTTAAATCAGCGATATCTCCCTCATTCGAACTCCGATTCAGCTGATTTTGTTTTTGAATTTGGGTATTTTTCCGCAAGGAATCTAGATCTGCTATTTGTTTCTTAAAAATTTGCACAAAAAATTTCATATCTTCTCTGAAAACTTGCGGCCCAAACCTCAAAACTTCGAAATCTCCTCTAGTATATTGTTCTCCGCTTTGATCACCTTTGCTCTGATACCATGTAGAATTTTTTCTACAAAACCTCGCTTTGATACCATGTAGAAATTCCCACCTGTAGATCACCTGATAATGCAATAGACTAAAGCAAAATACTTGATCTACTTCTACAACCAATTTAGCGGAAGCTTAATCAAACATGAGCAACATCAATAAGAACACATATAACTGATATGGAAAAATCAATCACACATAACACAGAAGATATAACCCGAGGAAAGCCTCATCCTAAAACCCCAACTCTGTATTATCATACAAGTGGAAATATATCCAGTATTACAAAAAGAATCAGCTCAAAAGCTATCTTGCTCTCTCTGCAATACCTCTGCTGCTCATAGACAGTCAAAGGCCTCTCTCAAACCTCTTGATTTGCCCTCCAAGCCTCCTATTTCTTTGCACAATTTTGATTGGGGTCCAGTGCAGCCACTTGTGTGAATTGGCCTCTTCACACACTCACTAACCGCTGATCCAACTACGCAGTCCTGAAAGAGATAAATCCTCATCATGGATGAGCTTCCTTTATAGGAAAAATACTCATCCAACTGATAGTACATTGTCCCTTCTTTGATCTCAACTGGGTCTCTGTCTGAACTGACATGCATGAGTTATTCATGAGAGAATCTTCAGTTATCTGAAGTGCAGCAGTTATATGCGAGTATGCATTAACTAACTGAACTCACATTAATTTAAACAAATTGTTTAAATCAATCTAACTGGACTTGACTCAATTAATTGAGCCAACTAATTACAACTCAAATTAGAACTCATCCTTATCTCTTTAACTGATGGATAAATTCCTCAATTAAGAGAGAAATTGTTGCATGTCCCCACATAGACTTCAAGTTTGATTTTCCTTAACTAATTAACTCAAGATGAATTAATTAATTAATTTACAAACTGCTGTTAATATCAAATTTGAATTTGAATTCCTATTTTTAGTCCAGGGATTGACTAAAATAGGAATCCATCCTGAACTACTAAAAATAGAAATTCTATTTTTAGCACTTCCATTTTTCATTCCCTATTGCCCAATCCAGCACTGGTACCCAAACTGTTTTTTTTAGCAGTGCTATTTTTAGCACTTCTATTTTTAGCATTTCTTGTTGCCATTTTTCAACAAATGGCCAATGCCACATGTCCTCCTGTTATTGGCCCACCTGCTTGTCGTACAACCAACCAAAAGCTGTTACATCACAGTACAGGTTGCCACATCAATAGTCATACCCTACACATTTAACCCTACAAGTTGATTGTTTTATTATTTAGCCAAAACTTCAGAACATCATAACTTCTTCATACGGTGTCGGATTGAGGTGATTCAAGTGTCATTGGAATCAGAACGACGAGCTTTACGAATTGGTGCTAGTTTTGGGAGATTTTGAGCACTTTGATTTTTGAAAATTTTTGGATCACCTGGATCAGGCTCGCCCTACAATGCCTTTCTGTTCCAAATCACCCACCCCCATTGGGGATTAATAGAACAAATTACATTGAAAATAATTTTTATTTTTATTTTTATTTTTTAATTGAATAGATATTATGTTTTATTATTATTATTATTATTATTCTATTTAATGCATTATTTTATTTTAATCCCTTTTGATGGTTCATTAAAGAGAAACACCCATGCGTGTACCTATAGTATGATAGATTATATTCTTCTTTTTTTAACTTTTTTATTTTTATAAAAGTATTATGTCAAATTCATTGAGTATAAGTGTAAAAGGGAATATACATAGTTAAAATTTATTTAATAAAATATGTTATATTTTGTGTTTGTCCAAAGGCAAGAGTGAGGGTTAATATTCATAGGCATATAGCCATTACAACAAAAAATTTCATCATCATGTTATTCACAAGGAATTGAACTTGGGTTGGTAAGAAAACAACTATTTTACCTAGCCACACTAGATAACCTCAATTTACTTTTTAAATTAATTTATTTAGTAACACACCCACTTATTCATTATAATATAAATTTATTTAATTTTAATTTAAAAAGAGAAGAAATAAAATGTAAATCACTACATATTTGAATGGTCATGAGAAAATATAGCTCTATTTTGGTTTCTTCTATGCTTCTCGATTTATCTTTATATACAGAGTAATACTTTTGGCGTTGTCTACAGAGACCACAATTTCACCCGTACAACAAAATTCTCGCCGAAATTCGGTGAAATTGTTTTTTCAAAAATCCAATAGTGAGAGTGTTTGAATCATTTTTCTACAGTGGAAATGGATTCAACACCATCAAGAACACCTAGGGCACCCAAAATCCTGAAGTTTGATAGCTACAACGCGGGTTTCCAAAAATTTCTGTCGGAATTTCCATTGTTTTCCAGGTGAAATTGTGGCATCCTTCAACTACGACAATACTTTCTATTGAACAACTTAGTTTTAGTATGAGTTACTAAAACAAAATTAATATATTATAACATCTTATAAATTTATTAGGTCAACATTTTTTTTTTAAATTTTTATAATCGCGACATAAATCTACGACCATAGATTTCCTCTCGTAGGGGAGGAACATCATTACTTGTGCGCCCACCCTTCCACACTGGAAATCGACGTAGACTTAACATTTTTAACTGCATAACACCAGTTGATTGTATGCTTCCACTTGTCCCTATTGGTGGGAGTTATAAATTTTGACCTTAATTGAGGGTCTAGGGTTTCTTCCAGCCTATTTTCTTTGATGTCTTTACTGCCCTGCGTTATCTTGTCTAGGTCTAGTGTGTGGGCATTTCACTCCGTCAATGATGGCTTTGTTCAAATCCATTTCCTGTTCACCTGGTCTGACATTGTAGCGTTGGTCATTCGTAATTTTTGTTTACAGAGGTTGGTTTGGGGTTTATGGTTGCGCTTGTGTCTGTTCGATCTGCTTTGTGGGGGGTTAAACAATGGCTTTGTGTTTGTTCGTTCTGCTTCATGGGGGGTTAACCAGTGGCTCTATGGTTGTTCGTTCAATGCTTGTCCTTGTTTGCAAAGGAGCCAGTGGGAGATTCGAGCAAATTTGGTGGTCGACTGTTAAATTTATTGGTTGTTTTTTGCAAATTTGGCTGTAATTTTTGTGGGTTTTATCACAAATGCTATTTTTTCTCTGTTTTTGTTGCAGATAATTTGTATGGCTGACGTTGAAGAGGTATGGCGAGGTTTGGGGCAACATTTGGACGTGGTGGTGGGTTCTGCGGTTCTCTGGTAGGATTCTAAATCCTACCAACCACTCTGTGTTTTTTAACACTTGAATTTGTTGTTGGGAATTTAGCTCTAGTTGCGGTTTTGTGTTTTTCAACACTTGAATTTATTGTTTGTCTTGAATTAGTTGTTTGTTGTTTGTCTTGCTCTGTAGTGGTTATTGTGACTTGGGTTTTGTTGCAGGGTTTATGGTAGAGTTGGGCAGCACAGTTATCTTGCTCTGTGTTTTTTGTGTCTTACTCTGCAGTGGTTATTGTGACTTGGGTTTGGGTTTTGTTGCAATGTTTATGGCTCTACAACCAGGTAATTTTGTTGTGTCTTGATCTCTAGTGGTTATTGTGACTTGGGTTTGGGTTTTGTTGTAGGTTTTATGGTTTGGAAACCCAGTAATTTTGTTGTGTCTTGCTCTGCAGTGGTTATTGTGACTTGGGTTTGGGTTTTGTTGCAGGGTTTATGGTTCGACAACTCGGTAATTTTGTTGTGTCTTGCTCTACAATGGTTATTGTGACTTGGGTTTAGGTTTTGTTGCAAGGTTTATGGTTCAACATCCCGGTAATTTTGATGTGTCTTGCTCTGCAGTGGTTATTGTGACTTGGGTTTGGGTTTTGTTGTAGGGTTTATGGTTCGGTAGCCCGATAATTTTGCTGTGTCTTTCTCTACAATGGTTATTGTGACTTTGGTTTGGGTTTTGCTGTAGGTTTTATTGTTCGAAAACCGGGCAATTTTGTTGTGTCTTACTCTGCAGTGGTTATTGTGACTTGGGTTTGGGTTTTGTTGCAGGGTTTATGGTTCAATAGCCCAATAATTTTTCCGTGTCTTGCTCTGCAGTGGTTAAGTGTGTGACTCTGGGGGATGGTCTTGTGGGAAATACTTGCATGCTTATTTCTTACACAAGCAACACATTCTCAATGATAAGTGCATTCATATATGAATTTTCCATCTAATGTTGTTAGCATTCAAGTTTATAATGTTTTCTTCTTGCTTTTATGCATGGTGTTGTGACAATACTACAATTTTTATGGGAAACAAACTATCTTGTATTAATGCTAGGAAGTATATTGCTATACCTTCTACTCTTAGTTAGAATACTTTTTACGCATTCCACCATTTCGATATTTTTGATACTATGTGGATGCCTGTAACTTCTTGTGTTGCCTTTTCTTAGGGTAATCAGGTTAATTTTATTGATATAAATTACTTTGTTTTATTTAAAAGTTAATAAATTTTTGCATATCTATGTTGTTTTGTGCCAAGTCATAAATCATGAAATTTGTCCTTATGGACTAGTTTGTAGTGGATTTTTGTCAATGTTTGAGAAATGGGTATGTTATTGATGAATGCACTATATGGCTGAAGAAGATTAAAAGCATCATTGCCAAATATCTCAGCCTAAAGCATTTGCTATTAGCTAGATATCTTTAATATTTTTTTCTAGCCATCATTTGAGTGATTTGGCTATAAGAAATGTTGTGACTTATAAATGGTGACATGCACAAGATGACTATAATTTTGTTTGACAAGTTGGGGTGACCATTGAGTAGCTGGTAGAAATGAACAACTCAGTTTAGTAGAATTTAGTTTGGTTTTCATCCTTAGTTTTACATTAGAAGCAATGAGAATATTTCCCAAGTCAACTATTGATATCTACTTCAACAGTATGATGGCTTCATTGCCTATCTTAAATTTTCAAGTGTAAATTACTGTAAGAAAAGACATATTTTGCAAGTATAGATCCCATATATGATGTTATGGATTGACATGTATTTTTTTCCTCGAAATGAGATATTTCTAATTGTTGCTAATATCTATGTAACACCTTTTTAAATATTAATTTGAAAACTATTTTTCTTTCTAGTGTTGCTTTGAAACTTTTGACTGTTTGTTCTATGTTGTTAGCTGAGTTATGTAGTGTTTGTGAATGCAGTGGTAATAATCCATTTCCTTTATATTGTGTCTTCTTTTTTATTATTCATTTCTTCTTGTCTAGAGAAGGATTTTTGTTGTTATAGTTTGTTGTCTTTGAAGTAAGGTTCATTTTGATGGCACTCAGAGTGGATGACAATGCATTCTAAATGGGTTTTGATTTGGGATTTAAGGGGTTATTGCAGTTTGATTCAAAGCTAATTTGTGCATTGGTTTTCCAGTCTAGAATGTGTCAAGACTAACACTTTCTTGGGCTTGATTTGGGATGGGAAATGTTCATTTAATTATTCTCTTGGCTTGTTGATGCTTCACTGCACATGCACTCTATTTGTCTTCTAAGATAACTTACAGTAAATGAGGTTTCATATGAGGTGTGAGGTTAGGTACGTTTATTGTTCACTTTTTTTAATGGAATTTTCATATTAAAACAAGTTCACTTCAATATTTCATTATTCACTCGTTTGTCATTTAATTAACAACTCAGTTATAAATGTGTTGTTAATCAATTGGTGTGTAGAGGCATAATAGAAGCTATTATTTGCATTCTCATGTCACTATGTCAAAATTCTCCATTATAATAGACTATAGATGTTCCTTCTAAGATCTATTTTGGTTACAATTCCACATACAGTATGAAATAAATCAACCTAGGTTGTAAGCCAAAATCTTCATGTGACAAGAAAAAGAGACAGTCCATACAAAATCCACATCATAATGTGGTTACAACCAAAAACATATGACACCCCTATTATTTATGGCCTTGAGAATCTTCAGTTCCAAAACTCCCTGAGTTGCCTGCTTGAGCCAAGTAGGTTGGCCTACCTAAAAATGGTTGATCAGGATTTGGTTAATTATTTCCATATGATTGAGTCCAATTTTCTCCTTCCAAACATGGAGGAATTGGGTACGCATACCTCGCACTTGCGCTACTAACCCTTGCATTAAGTGGATGTGTGTGATGAGCATACATAGAATTGAAACATCCTCTGGTAGGAATAAGGCAAGTGTGTAAACCCCCATTTTGATAATGAGGCACTTGAATTGTTATGAGGTCTTGGAATAATAATGTATTATCTGCAATATTGTCCAATGTGTTTGACATTATCCCTGTTTCATCAGCATAGATTGCATCATTGTCAACCATATCGGTCATCCCTTGTTCCTTTTCAAGCATTTGTTTAGCCTTTCTTGCTTCCTTTTCCTGTATTTCCATTTGTTTTTGTTGGTCCTTATTTTGCCTTGTTTTCTCTCTTTCAAGTCTTTCATCTACTCGACGTTGTGTTGCAACAATCCTTATTGCCTTCTTCTCCTTGGCTAGATCCTTCTTTTTCTATTTTAATTCCTGAATTTCAAATTTTATTTTTGTAGACTCAACTAATAGGTTTATGTAGTCTTCTGTGGTGAGTAACTGTGAACTTCGGCCCAAACGAAGACTACTTGGTGTTCCTTGATTTTTTTTTCATTGACACTCTCTCTAGTGGTAGCTTTAGGAACTAACCAAGTAACTTCTCCACCCCTCCCACACGCATGTCATTGCTTGGCACTTGCTTTTCAGTATATGAGACAACTAATTGAACTATATTGTTATATTCATCGAATGCCTCATTATGTGCTTCATCTTCTTCCATTTATCTACTGTCAACAAAAAAATGAACAATTTCATTGTTCAATTCTATTGGTTGTGAAGGCATGTTCATGCTTTGTTCATTGGTTCTCGAGACACTATGTTCGTTCAAATTAATCATATATTTTTGCAAGGTGGGGTTACTTGGCTTGGAAATTTCAATTGGTCATTGTTTCTTCCTAGTGCAATATCAACAATGTCATTTTTAACTACATCTGCATTGTCAACTGCATGTTCAATAATGTCATTAACAATATGAGTAGCAGAAGTTCCATGTGCTTGAGTTGGTAGAACAACCTCCATGTTACTATCAATTTCATCATGATTATATTGTGTTTCACATACATGTTCATCATCATCACCATATAAGTTTCCTTGAGAGAGGGAAATCATATTACGAGCTGCAACCACATCATCTTGTTCATCTACTTCTTCTTGCACTTCAACACCTGTTTGGACATGCCCTTCTTCTTGGCCATACACATGAAACACTTGGCTACAACTAGTATCATGCACAAGAGCATCATAATTCAGTGCCCATATTCCTATCCTCCTAAAGCCAACCTTGATATTTGATGGTGTCAGAGCCCTTTTAAACACTTTACTTGCAAGCTCTGCTAGCTCAAACCTTTTCACCTCAACCCCTAGATTCTTTGCCATCCATGTAGCACGCTCTAACCTGAAATAGTTTTTGAAAGACCCAAACACACTAACATCAAGGGGTTGTAATATGTGAGTGGTATGAGCGGGCAATGTTAATAGGTCGATGTCCAAATTATTTGCTTCCTCAATTGTTTGTACAACATTGTGGCTTCCATGGCCATCTAATATCAATAGGTGTTTCTTATTAGGTGAGACACCACCTGATACAGATGCAGCAAAGTGACAAAGCCAATAAAAAAAAAAATTCTTTAGTTATCCATGCATGGGGATGTGCAACGATGCATGCACCTGGTTCACAGTTTTGTATATAGTTTTTCAGTTGAATTTTACCTTTGAATAGACAAAATCCTGGGATTGAAGCACCAATTGAATTGACACAACATAGAATAGTTATCCACCCCTTCCTCTTAGGCAAAATATTTGGCACGTTTCAGCTCCCTCTCTTGGCAATTACCCGCATGCCACAATTTCTTCCTACCTGTAAACCTGTTTCATCACAGTTCCATATATGGTTTGCACCATAAGAATGTTTATCGTATGCAGTAGAAATAGTGTCATAGAACTTACTTACAACTACAGGGCGCAAATTTAATGCTTTGTCTCTTTCAAGGCCCTTAGCTGTACACAATACAAGGTATGGATGCCTTTTTCTAAACCCAAAACACCACGATTTACTAGGAAACCCATCTTTGAATGGTTTTGGCCTCCCTTGATAGATTTGAGCAATTATGGATTTGAGTTGTATCAACTCTAGCCCATGTCCCAATTGGGACATCTCTTTACACCACTCAACCACCTCGGCCGCCTCCTCTTCATTCATAACTATAATGTAGAGGATCTCTACATTTTTTATGAGTGAGACCATTTATCCAATAATGTATTTATGAGGGAGGAATACAATGTTTTTTTGCAGATGCCTGGACTGAATATCCATTAAACTCTATGGCGACAATTGCAGCTAACGTTTCTTTTTTTTTTCCAACCTCTTATAACGGTGATATTTTTAGTTGAACTTGCACCTTGGACTGTGGTTGACGATAGCTCTGTGGGTGATGGTGTGACAACATCAACTTTAGTCGCATGGTCATCCTCAACAACATTTCTTGGATCATTTTTGACATTCACATCACCTGTCCTATCCTCATATGATGAAGGGCATCACAGTTGGACACCCCTGATCACTCTCCTGCCACTTCTCCTTGTACGAGAAACATAAATAACTCTTGCCATAGATGCAACTACTTGCACAATTATTGCATGCATTTTGTTAAGAATAATTGAAAATTATGCTTTCATACAAGCCAAAAATATTTCTGCTTTATTACAAACAATTACCAACATGTATGTTAGTAGCAAATTAAGAGATTTTCATAAATATGCCTTTTTGACAGTATGCTTGGAAAATCAAATCTACGAAAGGAATTTGTTGTATGTCTTCAAATATATTAGTGATTGTTGTTTTGATAACTTGTTTTTACACTTAAAATACCATGGCTGTATTTGTACTTGGAAAACTACTGCCAATGTGTTGAAATTGACCTAGAATTGGTTGTATGTCTTCAATTATATCAATATATGTTTAGGATAAAATGTTTTATGTGTTATACGAGGAATTTAAACTAAACAAAGTGCTTTTTCTTGTTAAGATGTTGATCTAGTTTAGTTCTTTTTTTATAAACTGTTATTTGACTTAAATTGTTTAGCCTCATGTTTGTCAATATTGTTTAGTTTCATGATAGTCAATATAAGCTCAATAGAAGCTCTATAGGGAATGGTTCTGAGTTTGTCAATATTGTTGTTATTCCTATAGATAACACTCTTCAGACATGAAGGAAGCTCTAGGAGGAATTTCAACTAAAAAAAGTGACACCTGGTTCCTTTTCTGGTTAAGATGTTGATATGGTAGTTACTATTGTTTGAATTAATTTGTTTAGCCTCATGTTTGTCATTATTGTTATTCATAATCATCACAATCTCCAGGCATGGAGGAATTTGTAGGCTTGCCTTGCTAAAGGAATTTAGCAGCTCAATAGAAGCTCTAGACTTGCCTTAGTAATGGTTAGTGATTCTCCTATTGTGGGAATGGTTCTGAGTTTGTCAAATTTATTATGGGAATGGTTCTAAGTTTGTCAACTTTATTGTCGGAATGGTTCTGAGTTTTTCAATACTGGTATTCCTATAGATAAGATGTTGATCTGGTCTAGTTAATGTTGTTTGTCATTAAATTGTTTAGCCTCATGTTTGTCAATATTGTTATTGCTAATCATCACAACCTCCAGGCATGGAGGAAGTTGTAGGCTTGCCTTTCTACAGGAATTTAGCAGCTAAATAAAATCTCTAGGCTTGCCTTAGTAATGGTTAGTGATTCTCCTATTGTGGGAATGGTTTTGAGTTTGTTAATACTCTTATTCCTATAGACCAGATGTTGATTTGGTCTAGTTACTGTTGTTTGAATTAAATTGTTTAGCCTCATGTTTGTCAATATTGTTATTGCTAATCATCACAACCTCTAGGCATGGAGGAAGTTGTAGGCTTGCCTTGCTACAAGAATTTAGTAGCTAAATAAAAGCTCTAGGCTTGCCTTAGTAATGGTTAGTGATTCTCCTATTATGGGAATGGTTTTGAGTTTGTCAAATTTATTATGGGAATGGTTATGAGTTTGTCAATACTCTAATTCCCAGGAGGAATTTCAACTAAAAAAAGTGACACCTGGTTCCTTTTCTGGTTAAGATGTTGATCTAGTCTAGTTACTGTTATTTGAATTAAATTAAATCCTTAAATCTTGAAAATTGTAAAGTCTCAGTTTAAAGTCTAACACAGTTGGAGACACTCACAAACAACCTAGGTTTGGATTGGGAAGACTTGGTAATTTTGCAAGTTGTTTGGCTGCTAAGGGTAGCCTTAGTTGTGTTCTTTGACCTAGTTATAAAGTGCACTACCTAGAAAAATAAGTTTTTGCTGTAATCTAGTTAATTTTGTTATACAATGGCCCTTTATATGGATTTGGAGCACTAAGTCATAGGCCTGCAATAGGATTAAGATATAATTTGTTACAAGGTTCAAATATATCAAATTTAAATCCTATTGTATTTAATATATCAAATTTAAAGTCTACGGTTAGGCTAGAGGTCTATGATGTTATGTAGATGTTCAAACTTACAGAGAATTGAGTTGGTCCCTCATATCATTTCCTAGATGATTTAGTGAAACCCAACTACACTCATATGTATCAAAAAACCCTTGCAGATAGATATATGGGTGTGAGAAAAATGCTTACCAAAATTTTTACTTCCAATAAATTATACATGCTCTATGAATAGATGGTAGCCAAAAATAATTAGTAAGGAAAATTTGCCAAAATTTTTCACTCCCATTAGACTTGATCTCTCATCAATGGGTTGTAAAAAAAGACATAATGGTCAGCTCAATATTTTGATGTTAATTTGCTTGCTGATGTTTTTGAAGAGCATCACAGTGACAAACTTATTGTACTTTATTTCCATTTGAAGATGTCACAGTTGATGAAGGGAAGGATAATGTGGGTTTAAGAAAATCTGAAAGACAGATGAAGTATCTTGAGCATTTGAATGCTAAGTAGGTAAGTAGGTTATAAAGAAACATAGTGATTATGAAAATGTTACAAGGGAAAACAATTGATAGATATTTCCTCTTCAAATGTAACTGAGAGAAATGAAAAAGATCATTGCATGTTCTAAAAACGACGATGATCTTCATCTTATTCACTAGAAATTTAATCTAAATTTAATCTAGATTGGTTTAATGTCTCAACAAATATGACAAATACTGGAAGAAAGGGAAGCATAAAGGAGTTTCTACGTCTATTTTTTCCATTTCAAGTTTGTCACCGATATCCAGTTGAGCAAGGAACTATTGTCATTTATCGCTAAATTCTTTGCCACTGTTTATTTCCGCATGTCATCAATTTATGATATAGCCTAGACAACCTTTTAATTTTTTTTGTGGAGTCCCCTTGTTAATTCAAGCGGTCATCTAGTTGTTCTTAAATTGTAGCTAGGAGGCTCATTTTCCAATTAATTATAATTGAGGAACTAGTTTTTATGACATTGTTTTGGCTTTGGGATGAATGTGTAGAACTTTAGATGAAGTCCTTCCCGCTTGGAATTTGTACTGTAGAAAAGGATTGATGTTCAACTATAAACGAGTTCTATTCTTTTTCATCTGTAGCTAGCCATACTAGCCAATACTTTGCATTATGGTTGTGTCATATTTTCCAGTCAACTTGAAAATGATTCAGAATATAGAAAAATAGAATATATATATATATATATATATATATATATATATATGTGTGTATGTATGAAAATAAAACTGTAAGAAAACTTTGTAGTAATTGAAATAACTAACCTGAATATATTGTGAAATGTTCTGTGATGGTTTGTCTCCAGGGCTGGTGAATAGTTTGAATGTTAAACATGCAACTTTAGCAGTGGTTGAACTTCTTTTATAGTTTTTTGCACTTGAATTTAATTGGTGGCAAGGATGGACATGGATTGCAATGGCTTCATTTTGAATGTGTGATCTGGATTGATTTGGATGTGATCCAATGGCTGAGAATTTGTTTTTGTTGATCCATGTGCTTTGATATGTTTTAATGGGAAATAGAATGGGTTGGGTGTCATTTATTGAACACAATGGGTTTAAATGTTGAATAACACAACAATTATGGCTGACATACATTAACTTTTATTATGTGCAGGTATGGATATGCATTTGAGATACATAGCTTCAATTATGATAAGTGGGGGTTGAAGTGATTGCTACTTTGTAGTTCTAGAATAGGTCATTTTGGAAGGATTTGTGGTTTTATTTCTTTTCTAGTTGGGACAATATGATTTGTACTCTTAGTACTTAAGAGACTATTTATGGACAATTGTGGACCCAGTTAATGTTTTGAGAAATTTTGGACATAAATTAAAAGGTATTTGCACTTAATGTGATTTGTTTTTGTTTAAATATTGGTTGCACATCTCTCAATTTATGGTGGCTTGGTGTGACCAGTACTATAACAATCATTGGTCCCTACACAAAATTAGACATCTCTCCCCTATTTAAACCTAGTTTGTGGATTTTATTTTCTATAATTGTCAACCTTCTAATACAACATATATGATTTAAAAGATAACCCTTCATTAAATCTTATATGTCCATAAATTATATATATATATATATATGAAAATAACCCTTCATTAAATCTTATATATATTAAATCTTATATGTCCATAAATGAGTTTATACATATAATTCGAAGAGCATACGGAAAAGAGGTTTCGGACGGAGATCGATGGCTCGTCTCTGCTCGAAGGGAATAACGTTTCTAGGCGTGAGCTCTACCAGCTCTCCTCTCACATGGATCTGGTTCTGGCCAGCCCAGATCTCAGGGAGCCCAAGCCGGCTAAAAGTAGTGCTCGCTGCTCATGACTATGCCAGGAACCCCACAGCTGCAAAGACCCGTGGTTACGGAGGAGGGGAGGGCTTGAAACGAGGGTTAAAAGAAGCTGCAGAACACATGGACATTGCAGAAGGGGCTAAGGCAAGCCACCTACAGTGACGCGCAGAAACGCCGGCTCCTCAGAGCAACAAGAGATGGGGAAATGGGTTTATCGATGCCGATTGCATTGGATCTGCCGGACTACACACCGGATCTACTACTACAGTCCCTGGAAGATTGTTGAAAGGAGCCGAGCAGCTCATTCCCACTGTGGAAAGGCATAAATACCCCAGATCTGCCACCGACCCGACCGATCTGGCTTACAATAACCAGATATGCCAAGATCCAACAGCTCGAAAACCCTAGACTGAGAAACGCCGACAGATTAGGGATGAGATAGGGTTCTATAGCAGGTCGTCTCGGGTAACAAAAAGAGGTCAGCCACAGGCGGAGATAGATCCTATAACCGCTGACGTTACATAGATCTGTTGGAAATAATACTTGGGGGGGGTGAATCAGTATTAACAAATCAACCACTTTTCAATTTTCATATTCTGATTCATATATGCTACTTCAGTTAAATATATCCGCGTATATACGCGACTGTGTTAAAAGCAACTAGCGTACATCTAGTAAACTTTATGATTTAGTTAGTTCATCTTCAGTGAATGCATCATAACATTATCAACCATATGAACAGTAAACAGAACAGATCATCACACATAAAGAGCACACATGAACACCATGATATAAGGTGGAAACCCAATGTGGGTGAAAACCACCTGCTGCAATTTGTTTCTATCTTCCTTTAATAAGAAACTTCTTTTACAATGTACTGGTGCAGTCCTTTACTAGCACGTAGGCTGCAACTTGCAGAGGGCTACAACCCTCTCTCGTTTTCCAGCTTCTTCTGGAAGGGAGCTACAACCCCCTCAGCTCTTGTACTAGCTGATATACTAGTACGTAGGTGCTGACCTACAGAAGGCTACAACCTTCTTTTCTTCCAGGGACCACGTTTCATACATTTTCAGACTGGATCCATAAGTACAAAACAATCACTACTGCAATACAATCATCAACTTATACTTGCATCATAAATCTCTAAATCACCCAATACTGAATCATTGAAACCCTGTCAACAAAAACACAGAACGCAGAACAAAGCCCAGAACTCTGCAACAACCACTAGAATCAACAACAACCTAAAACACCAAATCTCATAATGCATATGCTACTTGACTATTTCAAAACCGCGTGTATATGCGCTTTCACCAGAGACAACCTGCGTACAGATCTAAAGATAATTACTTATACCTTCGCTGTCATATCCAACCTGAGCCAAGCATCACAAACCCATAACTAGATCTTCCCACTTCGTCAGACATCCATTCCTTGCATACCCCTTTGCCTAATGATCTTCTCCTTATATAGGTTAGGCTTCTCTCAATACCATGGTCCAAAACCATGTAGAAACAATACCATGGACCCAATACTTGGGATCAACACTTCTGACGAGATACCATGGTCCACAACCATAGGTTCAAATACCAAGGACTAAATACCACGGACCAAAACATAAGTTCTCCCACATGTACGTGCTTTTCCTTGCGTGAAAGTGTGTGTATACACATACGCGTCTTCGGAACGTCTAACCCGCGTGTATACGCGGCTTTGTCACAATGAACCTGCGTATATCTCTCTCTTGACCTGCTGTACTAAGATCTGTCCTCTGATTAAGTTGCCATCACCTGTATCAAACCTCTGAGTGAGTTGCCATCAAGGACAACACTTGTATCATAATGCCAACAAGTTCTTTATCAAATCACTGGACGACAGACACAACTGCCTAAGACTATGGCAGGGTTGCATGATCCGGGATCTGCGAGTTAAAATACAAAGCTTCCTCGGCATACCAGCTCATGCACAAAATCTGATCTATAAGGGACACAATTTACAGGACAATCATACCCTCCAGGACTACAACATAATATCAGATACAACCATCACCATCAACCTCCGTCTACGGGGCGGATGCTCGGGAACTAGCTCGAAGAACACAGGGACTTTCAAGGACATAGTCAAGGGCAAAGGGAAAGCACAGACCAATCCCACAGCTGCCACTGTATCTCCGGGGCCCTACATTGTAGAACAAAAACCTGAGAGCCCATCCCTCACCATCGATATACCAGAGGTAAATACAATACACTCAGATCTACAAACATATGCAGTTATATGCAGATTTAATGGTTTTTGGCCCAGATCTGACGTATTGCATCAATGGATCCATACTGTTTGGACAACAAACTGCGAAATCTACTTATGCCCCAAGGGGTTCTTCATAGTTAGATTTAACATAGAAGAGGAAAGGGACATTATTCTCAACCAGGGGCCATGGTTCTGGGGCAGCGCCGGACTGTTCATCACCCCATGGTTTCCAGAATTCGACGCCAACACAATGGTGGTATCAAAGATGCTAGTCTGGGTTAGGTTGCATAACCTCCCTTTACATTTCTGGCATCACAAGGCATTAAACACTATTGGAACTCTTGGAAAATTCATCATGACCGATTCAGAGAGATGCCTAAAGGGAATATTTACTTTCACTAGAATATGCATCAAAGTAGACCTTAGCCAAGGCCTACCAGAAAGTATAATCCTAAATTTCAACAATACACAATGGATACAACCCTTGGACTACGAAAACACAACATTCCAATGCCGTGGATGTCAACAAACGGGTCACCTGCTTAGTGCATGCCCACACGTCAGAAACATCCCCAATAGGAGCAAGCAACAACAGAGGAAGCCGAAAGGATGGCAAAATACAGAACCTTTGGTGACAGAAGTAGACACAGCAGAGAATGTAGAACACAATGCAGAAGAAGAAGAACAAATTGTTCAGGACAACACACAAAAAGAAGAGGAAGTCCCCAGCAATCCCATGCAACAACAAGGTTCCCAGCTAACAGGAAAGGAAACACTCGGCAACAAGAGAACTCACGGATCAGAAGGATCGGAGTCGGACAAGGATTCTCCCACAATTATAACAGATAATCAGCTATCCATTGTAACTGCTACCCCCAACACGGGAGGATGGCGCAAGGTGGAGAAGAAGAAAGGGAGAAAACAATAGCTACTCCAACTTTTTTATTTTTTATTTTTTGCATCTTTTGGTTTCGGTGAAATCCGAAACAGAACATTTGCATATGCTCTTTAGCATCTACAAAATGTAATTTTGTCTTATGAATAAAATTAAGACTTTTTCCATAGGAAAAAAAAGAATTTATACATATAATTCACTGTTGGGTTATAAGTCCATAAGTTAGTTAATACATATTATTCAATATAATGGGTTATTTAAGTTATATTAAGTTTAATACTCAGGTTTCTTCATACCATTTTACGCAGATGGACTAACGTAAAAGCTAAAATAGTTTACGGTGAAAATACAAAAATTTGTGGTTTTTATTTTTTTATTATCTTTATAAAATAAATACTTCATTATTACCCTGCGGCGGGTAATAGTAACGCATTCACTTTTGCGTTGGCTTTCATTTAGTTAGACAATTGACCAAAAATCAAAAGTGATTTCACAAAATTCACATTATAATATTTGAATTTATTTTTATTTATTATTAATTTAATTTATTTATTTGCATATTTATTGGTTAGAACCTTATTTTGCCATCATTGTACTTGCCACTATGACAGTCAATCGTCAACACATTAGCCATCAGTGCATTTAATAGAAATAACATTGCATTTCAAGTCTATACTTTTTAATGCCCATCGAAGGTTTGCGACAATGGAGTTTGCATTTGACTGAACATTGGAAGAGTTATTAAACATGGGGTATGGGTAAGTGGGTAGCCTCTAACCTTGGTGTCATGTCAACCACCAAATACGAATCCTGAGGAATCTTCTTCCTGATATTGCATTGATATAAAAAATTTAACTATTCCATTTCCTCTTGTCTATAAAAATTATATAAAATTTATTAGTGATATAACATAGTGTTTGCTCTGAAACACTCGTTTGACTTGACCAACGCCTGAGGCAAGTTGGATCTTTTAAAAGACCAAGTTACTGCGAATAGACATTGCAGTTAATTGATAATGATTAGTATATGAATAGATAGGAAAACTGTTATTAATTATTATGGATCTTTTAAAAGACCAAGTTACTACGAATAGACATTGCAGTTAATTGATAATGATTAGTATATGAATAGATAGGAAAACTGTTATTAATTATTATTTATAAATGTATGGTGTTTTTTAATAATTATAGAGATTAATTTTTGAAGATAATAATTAATGAATTGTTATTACTTATTATTATATTATCAAAATAAGTTATATTGTTTTTTTGTTTTGGATCAATTATTTTTAAAATTTAATAATGTGATTAAAAATATATTTATTATTAAAAAATTATTTTTAATAATAATAAAAAATCTGAATAAAAATTTAATTCATAAAAATAATCTCATTTATTTATACAAACAAAATCTCCAACTTAAAAATCTCATCACTTCAATTTTATTAAGAGAAGTTAAATGACTCATAAACAACATTTTAATCGTGGCATTAACCTCGTCAATTTACATTCGTTGACCTGAAGCTAATTTTTTATTTCTTAGAACACGTTCCACTAGATTCGCGTTGTAACGAAGTTGCACCTTGGGTTCAGAAGACAGTTATAAATTAATGGGGCAAAACACGCGTTACACCAGGCTTATTATTATTTAAGCTGAACTTGTTTTGTTTTGTTTTGTTTTTGTTTTTATTTTTATTTTTTTTGTTTTTGTTTTTTTGTTTTGTTTTTTTTGTTTTTTTTCTTTTCAGCAAGAAAAAAACTATATAGTTGATATTGAATTCATATAAAAACATAAATATACAGCTATGTTGATATAGAGCAAGAGATATCTGAAAATGGTAGATAAGAAAGGCGGAATGTCGACATTGAGAGATATGGAGATAGTGCTGAGGCAGATCAGATAAAAAAACATACCGGATTGGCAGCATCAAAATGTGAAAAAACTATATACCGGGCAGGGAGAAGTCCTGGATCAGGTGGCAGACACTGTCCACAGTAACCTGCATCCGCCCAGAACCATGAGGCAGTGATAAACCCATCTTTGATAAAGCATCCGCTCTCGTATTTTTGTCCCTGACTATATGGGAAATTGAGTAATCTTTGCTGCTGGACCACATTGCTCCAAGTCGATTTAACCATCCGGAGAGATGTATGTTTTTTATAATGTGTTTGGACAGCACATGATCGATCGTGATTTTCGAGTCTCCAAAAATATGAAGCTTTTGAAGACCAAGGAAGGCAGAGACGGAGAGAAGTCCAACCAGGGCCATGATTTCGGCTTTGTTATTTGTACCCGGACCACCATTCCAATAGATGTCAATAGCCTGCCCATCTACAGGGAATATGGAAAAACCACATGCACATGAATTCTGCAGAGCAGCACCATTGAAAAAAGCGCAGGGGTATTCATAAAAAAAGCAGGGTTGTTTGTTCCTATCAAGTCTGAGGTTCGATTGTTGTGGCTGTTCAAGCTTCTCATATAAGCAGAGAATGGATTCAATGATACTAGAACATGGTTCTTTTTTTGAATCAAAAATCGCCCGGTTCCGCCATTTCCATATGGCCCATATTGTGAGTAATGGGATGGGTCTCCACTTGATTTGCATTTTGCTCCACGCTATGAATGCTTCATCCATAGAAGGGGCACTGACAAATGTGAAACCATAATGAGCAGACAAAGTATGCCAAATTGACTGGACCTGCGGGCATTGTAGAAACAGATGGAAATTGTCTTCAGAATTTGATCTGCAGAGGATGCAGATGGCAGGACCTTGCCAATTACGCTTCTGGAGATTCAGCCAGGTGAGGTTCCTGTCGTGAAAAACAAGCCAGGCGAATGTAGTGATTTTTAATGGGCATCCGGACTTCCAAAAAACAGGCGGAAAGATGTTACCATGTGAGGTCGATTCAGATAATAGAAGTTGCAGGTATATGTGCTTTGCTTGAACAGTTGATGAACCACCAGGACCATTCCAAGAAAAACTATCCCTGTCCGTCGAGCGGAATAGTCCAGACGATTTAATGGAGGTGATTAAGGCGTTCCATTGGGTCTCCAAAGAACCCTGTAATTGCAGGTCTGAGGCTGTTTTCCAGATTGGAATCGGACCGTTCCATTTTTGTATCACGCTGGCCCAATAGAAGTATCCCCTGTAGTGTAAATTTTTTATGAGCATCGGAGGAATGTGAATCTTATCGCCCGCTCCAGCAAAGGTATCAATTCCAATGATGATATTGGAACCGGACTGGAAATTCCAAATTAAGTTTTCTCTGAAGAAAGGATCCAATCTACGAAATCCTCTCCAAATATATGAACCCGTTGTTGATCCTGTGTTTTGCTGTCTGTACCAATATGTCATGTCTCGATTCTTCATGTATTTAGCTCTTATGGTTTTGCTCCAATAGGATTCGCCCATGATTGCATTCCACATAGATTTGCATAATAGCGCTCTTCTGAAAAAGTGGAGATCCAGAATACCCCATCCACCGAGTTTTTTCGGTCGTGACAGCTTCGAAAGTCTGCACAGATGGTATTTCTTCCTGTCCTTCTGACCACCCCATATAAAGTTGGCAATCATGCGGTTTAAACATTTGATAATGGAAGATGGGATGTAGAAAAGGAGCGCCCAATAAACCATAATTTGTGCCAAAACAGCTTGTGTGAGAATGGCGCGTCCTCCCAAGGATAAACACTTGAATTCCCATGTAGATATGCGCTTGTAGAACCGATCCGTAATCCAGGCCCAATCAGCCAGTCTGTAACCCACAGGTTTCAAATTGAAGCCCGGATATTTGAGACCTCTCTTGATAGGAAGAGATTTGATGTTAAAGAGCTCTGTGATGAAAGAAATAATATCTCCATTTACGTTTTCAACATAGAAGAAAGATTTAGTATCATTGATGCACAAGCCGGAAGCTTTTTGGAAATTTACCATAATTTCATGGATGCAAATCCACGTTGTCATGCAGAGTAAAGCCGACAGAAGGATATCATCTACAAAAAGGTTGTACGACATGTGGATCTCCCTGCAAATGGAGAGAGGCTTGATTCTCTCGTGAAGAATAGCTATTATGGCTATACTGTTTTGTTTAAACCAAATCTTAACGATGTGATTAATCCTAAAAACTGATATCTAAATTATATTGTTTTGGTTTGTTTTTAATTTTACTCAGTTATTATTATTTAATTATCTATTTACTCAATTATTATAATTTACTAATTTATTGAGAAACTTATATTTCTAGTCATTCCATATAAATTAATTTAAATATTTGCTTTTAAAAATATTTATATTTCTAACCATTCAATATAGATTAATTTAAATAGTTGCTTTTAAATTTGCCATTTCATATGGGATTGAATAATAAATAAATAATAAATTGTTTATTTATTTATGATACAGATTATTAAAAATCTAAATTTAAATTATATTATAAAATAAAAAATGCGTTTCATCTATAAATTAAACACATAAAAGATTAATTAATGAACTTGTTATCACCATTATACCAAGTCAAATATATTCAATACGTGCTAATTTATTAATTTAGGTTCCATACAAGCGAGACACCTATATGCCACCGTTTCCTTACCTGAGTGAAAATTTCAGCCTTGGATTCAATTGATCTTTCAAGTAAGAGTTTGGTCATTAAGTAAAATATGTGCTAGAAATAGTTGCTAGGTATTCAAACCATGTACTGTTTTGGGTTTTGGGCTTGCCTTTTGAAATCAAAACTGGGCTTATCCTTTACAACTTACATCCTTTAGTTTTGTTTTAATAACTTTTTCTTCCATAGTTTACCATTGTATTGGCGAGCTATGAGAATTTTGCAAATAACATTTGATTAAATCCTAGTCTTGAACATAGCTTAAATGTTTTTTTGTATTTTGCAGGAAAGTTTTTTGTATCTTGTATTTTGCAAGGAAAGTTTTTTGTATCTTGCAGAATTTCTTTCCTGCAATGACAATCACGGTCTGTCAAGATGATCAAAGGGTACCTTAAGGCTAGGATATAAGGTGAGTGTTCCTTCAAACATTGTTTTGGATTTGATTGTTTTTCTATGCTAGAGTTGCTTATTGTTTTGTAGCTTTCTGAGGTTGTGTAGAATCACAACAGATGTTAAGATGGATAGTTAATCTCCATGGTGCTTATGGGACCTGGTATGTGTTTGCTAAGCAAGACCTATCTAATGTTTGCAATTTTTTGGCAATTACTCGATTTGATTTCTCTGGCGCATGCACTGGATATCACCAAGAAACTTTTGAAAAACTCAAGGTTGAAAAAATTTTGACAGCCATAAATTTAATTAAAACGTAAATCAACTAAATCAATTTATAAATGTGCATGTGAACGCTGTCATATATAACATTGACTTAACCTTAAATGCGTAAATTTAAAGGTGCCTTAACCTTTACTCCTTAGTTATGAATAAAAAAATATTAACCATAATGATATATCCTTTGGAGTAGCAACACTCATAACTATTAATTATTTGCTTAATATATGCCGTCTTCTCTGAATTTATGGAGATGTCGTCTTTTTTTGAATTTTAAAAAAGAGTGGTAAAGTTGAATGGTTTCACATCATGTGAAAATCTACTTTTCACTGTTGGGTTGTTTTAGAATCTGCTTTTTATTGTTGGGTTGTTTTAGATGGTATTGTTTTTCTTGAAGAATGATTAATCGAACAACATTAACATGTAGTAATTAGTTATGGTTCGGTTGTCTTTACTATGGGTTGATAATTCTATGTTGACATGTTTTGCTACCTTTAGAAATGAGATTTAAAACCAAGGTAAATGTTGAAAGCAAAAAAATATTGGGTATATATGCAATCATGAAAGCATATAAACTCAAGAGTCAGTGGTTTGGATTTGAAACCAATAAAAAATGTTGAAAGCAAGAGTTCATAACCAACTCTAGAATTGAGATTTAAAACCAAGGTAAATGTTGAAAGCAAAAAAATATTGGGTATACATGCAATCATGAAATCATAGGAACTCAAGAGTCAGTAGTTTGGATTTGAAACCAACAAAAAATGTTGAAAGCACAAGTTCATAACCAACTCGAGCAGATGACTAGCAATGTGTCTATGAGCCAACATAGGAATGCCAAAACTCCTAGAGTTGTCAAAATTTGAAATCAAAATACAACTTGAATGAATTGGCTCATATTAAAAGTATATCATATTTATAATGTTTTGCAACTGAATCGTATGCATTTTATAATTCAAAAGGTTTGTTTAGTGAGATGTTTATGTGCTTATTTCACTTTTTTTTTGAGGCTTTTAAATTCCTTGTATCTATTTGGTTCAATGTCAATAGATCACCATAAAAAATAGAGGAAAACATTTTTGAATACTCCAAAGAAAAATAGCTTTCAATTTAATCTACTTTCAAAACCATTCACACATGTTATTTACCTGATTCAATGACATTGTGATATGTATGCCCTTCTTTTATGTTTAGATGAATCTCAATGCAATTTTAGTTGGTTTTTCTCAACCAATTATTAAGTCCAAAGAGCTACTTCAACATCCACAACTTCACACCAAGCTTAAATGGTTTTGTTGAAAATGAAGTTAGTGATGAAATGGTTTCTTTAAGAAACACTCAAATTTCACGGAAAGAAAAAGGTTTCTTAAGAAATTAATAATTTGCCGAGAAACAAAAAGTGTGTGCTAAAAATGCAACGTTTGATTGCTTTTGTACGTAATAGGTTTTTCCTAAGTAATGCCCATTAGTAACTTAAGGATTAGACTTGGAAAATTGTTTATATATTTCATTTTATAAATAGAAATTCATGTTATAATTTTAAAAGCAATTATATGTTTTCACAAGATTCTCCCACTTCATTTAGGGAAAAAAAGATTCTCCCACTTCATAATTATTTAGAATAAGAATGAATGTCAATCACGTTTTTCTATTGGACAAACTTCTCTTCATTCACTTTGGCAAGATGAGTCAATTTCATACTACAATTGTCAATCTACATTGCCCACTCATATTCAATAAATTCAATGATACAATCAACTACATGACATATTCTATGGGTAGAATGAGCACGAATTTATCTAATATATTTATTGTTTTTTACTTTAATTTAACTATATTTAAAATAAATGGTAGGGATCACCTATACAACCTTGTCAACGAAAAAAAATAATAAATATTTTCATAGTCATCACACATATATCATTTTAATATATTACAATTTTATTCATCAAATACCTATTATTAGTCCCTGCCTCGGACTAATAGCGATCAATCCATCGTTGACCATACATTAACCGGTCTTTTGACCAAAAAAATTTATCCACTATCAAAGTTTAACCAAAGTTTATCTCTGCAAATATTGGTGTAAAAAATTTATAACCAAAGTTGTGAATTGGAGGTCTTATTGCACGCTTCACGTGCCCCGATGCAAATGAATTATGAACTTTAAAATCTTTCCCTATCTTAATTATTTGATCTATTTGATATTTTCAGTTTACATAACTGTTTACTTTAAAATCTTTCGTATCTCAATTATTTGATCTGGCTGTATGACTAAGGACACCGTAAAAAATGCAATTGCATAAAATAATTTTTATATTATTATATTAATTGAAAATAAATATTATTGGGCGTTAGATAAAATTTACAAGTGTATGAGCTACGAATGTAAGGTGAAATAACGAAGTTATATTAATAATAATAAAATTTGAATAAGAGGCTTTGTCATCTATGAAGCTTCCCACAACTGCTAAAACAACAATTTGTGGCTCCTCCCTTCGCTTTTGGGGTTGGGTCTTCCCACAACAATTCTTCGCTCCTCTCTTCACTTTTGGATGGGGATGAACATAGTTGGGTCTAGTACTCGATCTTCAAGTGCACTTTTTTCTTTGTGATGCAGATAACCCCAATTAATTAGTCATAGTAGCTTCCAGAAGACAATTTCTGTAATTTCCGCTGGTTTTGAACATCAAATAACCTTGTTCTTCGGTGTGGTTTGTACGCTCTTTCCAGTGCAGATGCAGATAGAGTAACAGTTTTAGCAGCACTACCAACAATTGCATTTACTCGAGGAGAAGTGAGGATGTAGATAGAGTAACAGTTTTAGCAGCACTACCAATAGTTTCATTTTCTCGAGGGGAAGCACCGAGAAGTAAAGTAGCAGAGGTCAAAGCATTCCATAACCCATTTACCAAGTTGAACCAGTATCCAAGGTTGAATAGAACAAACTCATAATAGAACACTCTCCAGAAAGGGCGGAATAAGAGTTGGTTTGTCTGTTCTTGAACTTCCAATATTTTCTTTTGAATTTTCATGAATATTGATGCATTATAAATTAATACTGAAGTCTGTTTATGTTTGATTTAAAATTTACTTATGTTTTCTCTTGAATTTTTAGTGTTTAATTTTCAAATTTCTGTCTAAGTTTAGTCTAAAATTTATTCATATTTGCTTTACTGTCTAAAATTGATTGATATTTGCTTTACTGTCTATGTTTGGTCTAAAATTCATTCACGTTTTCTTTTGAGTTTTGGAATTTTCAAGAATATGGGAGGATTCTTTGCTTTACTGTCTATGTTTGGTCTAAAATTTATTCACGTTTTCTTTTGAATTTTGGAATTTTCAAGAATATGGGAGGATTCTTTGCTTTACTGTCTATGTTTGGTCTAAAATTTATTCACGTTTTCTTTTGAATTTTGGAATTTTCAAGAATATGGGAGGATTCAAATTTCCAAGAATATTGGAGTATTAAATTATGTCTATGTTTCTCTAAAATTAACTCATGTTTGGCTTCAGAATTTTATTAAATAATTTGTTGAAATACAAACATTTTTCATTCAATTCAAATTTACTTATGTTTGGCTTCAGAATTTTATTAAATAATTTGTTGAAATACAAACATTTTTCATTTAATTCTTTGCTTAATTATAAGATTCTTCTTATAATTCCAGGATTAGGCTTAAAACAATTGATATACATGTAAACTCAAAAGCCACAACTTCAAAATCTTTAATAAAAAGTATTATACAAAACTCGACTCAAGCATATTCACAACGCTGCATGCACTGTGATTTAAATGAAAAGAATTTTAACTTCAATATCCTTAATAAAACGTGTTAGCCAAAACTCAACTCAATCAATCATATTCACAAGGTTGAATTCACTCTGATTTAAATGAAAATAAATTTAATTTGGCCCCATAAAACAACAATTGTAACTCAAAAATTAACACTCTTGAAAAACCAGTTTCAATTTACAATCGCAACTCAAAAAATAACACTCTTGAAAAACCTGTTTCAGTTTACGCCTAGCCTCTCCTTCAGGTCTAAAACTTCCTTCATATGATCCAGGTACTTCAGGTGTCTTCTGCACCTTTGTTTCTTCCTTTTTATACATTTCCTTTTTTCTAACCTTTGTTGCTTTTATGTACATTTTTTTTCCATTTCCTTTTTTTCAAACTTCTATTTATACCTGCCATTTCCTTTTGTCCAACCTGTAACAAATGCCTTTTTTTCCATTTCCTTTTTTCGTACTTCTATTTATACCTGCCCGATTACTATATCTAAAGGGGCATCAATAGAGCAGTTGGTTGATTAGGCAGTTGCTATGGCTGATGATGCAGTAGCTATGGCACAAAAATGATTTGGTTATTTATGTTTTTCTTTCATGATGTTCGAGCCAACAGTGGTTTGCATCGCTGTCCACCTGTTTCAATGGTGCTTTGCATGGAGGCCCATGTGTCAATCCATACTTTTTCCGTTAAATAACAAGATATCCGTGGTGTGATATGTTGGGTTATAATCCAAGATAGTGGCTCCATTTAATAGACCATTCCAATAAGTTCCAGAATTCAAAAATCAATGCTGACTTGGAACATTTTTATAAAATTCATTTATATACATTGATTTTATATTAAAATAACCCTCTCATAATATTCAAAGTATCTTAGTAAATACTGAAAACAAGTGATGTGATTATATCAATTCATCCTCATGCCGTGAACGCATTGTTCATGAATGGTAGAAATATACTAATAAGTAGAGGACCAATGTCCTTGGGATTCCCTATTGGTTAATGTAATCACACAGTGCATTGGGATTACTTATAAAAATATATATTTTTCAATATAAAATATTATTTTTATGATTTCGTGAATTTTTAAATATTTTTATTATTGTTATTTTTGTTTTTGTTTTATTAGGGAAATTGGAGAGTATTGGATTCTAATTACAGTTCGTTAATTATTATAGTTTTTGTCTTTTAAATTATATATATAATTATATAAATATTTTGAAATTTTATTTACATTAAAAATTAAAGTAATTTAAATCAAATATTATATATATATATATATATATATATAACTTTATAACTCCATTTATTTAGTAAAAATGAAATGCATAATTATACATTTTTTTTGTGTTACATATAATATAATCAAATACATTGAAAGTCATTGAAAGATTAAGTATACATAATTTTTTAGTGTAAAATCTTTTATATTTTATGATGTTATTGGTTTTATTGAAGTTTGAACATAATAAATTGTAATATCTTGTTTCTTAAAAAATGGATGATGTAAAGAATTAATATTTAATATCAAAAACTTGTACAAATAAAAATGTAAAAAGATTTAAGAATTTTTAACTTAAAAATATTGTAAAAGATTTAAGAATTCCCAAGTTAAAAATATCCAGATCAATTACATAATTGCAAAATCAATAAAAACACTACTCTTTTCTTCAAAACACTGCACTGCATTATGAATAATGAAAAATGTCTTATAGTTTAGGTGGTGAACATCTTTGCTAGTTTTTAAATCTGAATTAAGTCTTAAAAAATATTTATTTTTAAGAATTTCTAACTTAAAAATATTGTAAAAGATTTAAGAATTCCCAAGTTAAAAATATCCAGATCAATTACATAATTGCAAAATCAATAAAAACACTACTCTTTTCTTCAAAACACTGCACTGCATTATGAATAATGAAAAATGTCTTATAGTTTAGGTGGTGAACATCTTTGCTAGTTTTTAAATCTGAATTAAGTCTTAAAAAATATTTATTTTTATGTGTAGTAGCATGCATCTATTTTAACTATTATATTATTTAATGTTAATAAAGATAAAATAAAATTATATATCCATTTTAACCATTATATTATTTAATCTTAATAAAGATAAAAGAAAATTAAACAAAATATTTTGTTCACGTAAATATATATAAACTTTTATTAAAAAAAAAACAAAAACAAAAACAAAACCATTATTTTTCATTATCTAAAAAGTAGGAAACTTTTCCCTAGCATTCCAATAAAACCATGGAAGAGATCTCCCAATGCACTAAGCTTGATATATAAAGCTTTTAATTTTATTTTATTTTAAATATATATTTATATGTTTGGGAAAAATATTAAAAATACACATATGTGTGACTAAGACATATGCACTGAAGGATAAGACATCAAAATTTTCTCACCATAATATTCAAAATATGTCAATAAATATTGAAATATGTTTCAGCTAATCAGTAGGTCTAACTAAAACAAAATCCATAGGTTTCGAATAAAACCCAATTACATATCAAATTCCGCACATCACCATCGATTTGACAACTCTAGGTGAACTATTTCAGTTCCATTTCAAATCCCATTTCAAATCGGACAGTATACAATCCATTTGTGTTGTCCTTGCAGACCCGGCAGGGACTACCGCCACGACAGTGGCTCCTTGTTTTAATATGTTGCAATTTTATTACATCTATACATTGCTAATTTATAAGATATCGGTCCTAAGCTTGGTGTTCTCTCCCATTAGACACTTCGGAGTTGGTCTTTGTCCATCTAACTTCTTATTAATGCATTTTAAATTCAGTGTTTTGGAAAGCATGGTAAAGTTTGGAGAGCATGAGATAGAATTTTAAAATATTTTTAGTTTACATCTTAATGTAATTAGAGTGGCTAAAAGTATTAAAAAGAATTAATGGGTGGATAATCATAAAATATTATTTTGAAAATTATTGTTAAATTTAGAGTTAGATATATAATATTTGGTTTGTATGTAATGTTTGATATCTTGGGATATATAATATAACTAACATATTAAAAAAACATATTTTATATTTGTTTTATCATATAATATTTATTATTATTATTATTATTATTATTTAATATATATTTTTGTAATTTTTTTAATTAAAAATAGGTTTAATAAACTTTTTTCAATCTAAAAAAATTTGAAAACGTTTACGTTGTTGTTGTTGTTGTTTTTTTTTTTTTTTAATTTAATGAAAAAAATTCTATATTTTTTTATAACCCATATATATATATATATATATATATATATATATATATATATATTAGTCTCTTTAAATTGAAATATTAAATATAGAGCCCATAGGGCTTTGGATTGACAGTGAATGAGTGCACTGTTAAGGCACTTCTTGAGATAGGTCATTGGTTCAAATCCCCGTGGGTGCTTACCTACCAAAAAAGAAATATTAAATATAGATTCCAGAGACTTTATAGACCAGTGATAAAATATTTAATATAAACTATTTTCTTTTAAGTTTTAGGAATATATTTATATTGCAAGTAACTGAGATCACATTCATATCAATTCAATTCTATAAACTCAACTCAACTCTACAGGCCTTGTGGACAAGTAATAAAATAAGGGGTTAGTTAAGTGTGCATTTCGCAATTTTTTTTTTTTTTTTTTTTGTCTTCAGGATTCATTAATCAATATATTTCTTATAACCACCAAATGTTTATTTAAGAGGCTTGCATTGATTGATCTTTTTTTTCATTTCTAGTATTTTTTATTTTATTTTATTTTATTTTTTTCTAAAAATTGAGATTTTCAATAGAGTCCTTTAAAATCTCATTTTTATTTGGAGGGGGCATTTTTCTTTTCTTATTGAACATTGTACTATTGAAATGTTTTAACTAATCATGCTAATTTTTTTTTATTGATATGTGTGTGTTCATATAGACAAACTTGAGAGTTAGATATGGAAAGTTTTTACTTAAGATGAGCCTTGAAATATTAGATTTATGATCCACATTGAAATTGTTTTTTAGTTATTAATATCCTTTTAAACACTACATGTCAACTCCATCTTGAATACCCAAAGAATAGATGAAACAAAATTTATACAAGCACTTTTTATGGTCAATTTTGCCCAAAATATGGTACATATTTTTTAAGAATCATAATTTTAAGTTGTTTAATCTACAAATTTCTAGTGCCTCCAGGTTTTTTAGGGTGTTGAATCTATTTATGCATTTTAAACAACAAAAAATCATAAAATTGTATTGTTGGAATCCAAATATATATATATATATATATATATATATATATACACTTAACGTCGATATTGAAATATTATATTCATGGGCAACATTGAAATCATTTTTTATTATTAATAATCGCATGTATCCTTCGTATTAAATTGTAAAAAACACCTCTGAACACAATAAATTATAGAGTCCATAATTTAATTGTTATTGTTGTTAACATAAACATTTAAGTGTGAAAAATATTTAAGGTGGAGAGCGTTTGGAGTCCTGCGTGGTAAATTATTTTTATCGACGTTTTGGGCTAAGTATCACAACCCATCATGGAGATCTACAAAAGAATATTTAAGCTGTTATGCGTCATTTTTCAATCAAATTATTGAGTCCATAATTTAATTGTCATTGTTAACATAAACATTTAAATGTGAAAAATATTTAAGTTCTTATGAATCATTTTTAAATCATGGTTAAAAATATAGTGGTTATGCAAGTTGGAAATTGAAGTTGCTTTACATTAATAATAAATGTGAGTTAAACTCTTCTTTTCTTATCTAAGAAATTATTGCTAACATTTGACTTACTGCGCTCCCGCCTTTGCTCCCTGAACCAACCTCTCTGCTCTCGATCCCTATCTCTGGATGGCTTCCATGACCCCTCTGGAGTCCTCTCTGGGGGGGGGGGGCGCTTCCCCCTCCCCCTCTACCTGACCCTGCTGTTACGGCTTTCCTGTTTCTCATGTCTTCGGTTGGCCCTCCCCGCGATCATGCCTTTGTTTCCAAATTCGTAAAACGATTGGACTCTATCCCTAAAATAGATTCATTCCCCTCTGTCCCTCACAAGGAAGCTCTCTCCTTGCCAAGTGAGACTTAGTAGGGAAATTTACCAACATCTGTCTCTCTCCCAAAGCAGTGCTGAAATCGATAAGCGAAAATGGTCTCCAAAAGTCAAGGGGGAAATCTCATCTTGCTTTTGCAAAAGAGGATACTATACCTTCTATTTCGAATCCAAAGAAGACAAATATTTAATCTTCAGGAATGGACCATACTTCATGGATTTAAGAGTCTTTATTTAAATAAGTGGAATCCAAACTTTGATCCAGAACTTGACATTCTTATACAATGTCGGTATGGGTTTGTCTCCCTCACCTTCCACTCCATTGCTGAGGAGATGACTCAGTAAGAACCATATGGAATGCAGTCAGAGAATACATAGATTTAGGTGATCCAAAGGAGAACATGCGTGCATGCAGAAGCATTTGTGTGGAAGTTGATTTAGCCAAAGGACTCCATGAAGCAGTGAAGTTGAAGGTTGATAATTGGTCACACATACAACAAATAGAATACAAGAAATTGCCCTTCAAATGCAAGGTATGCCACGCATATGACCATTTTGCTAATAGATGTTCAAAGAAATTAGTAATAGAACTTCAACAACTCAGAGAGGAACAATGGGAAACAATTAAGCGCAAAAACAATAACCCCAACAAAAATCCAAAACAATTTGAACCATCTCATCCCGCAACATCCCTGTCAGCCCCTCATTCAACATTTACTAAATTCAATCTCTCGGCCCAGTGAGGGGCCTCCATACCCATCTCTTCCAATACCTTTAATATTCTAGCTAATATACCTTTAGATCCAAGTGTTATTCAAGATAAAATTACTGAACAAGGAGAGGTGGAGGCTCCAGAAGAACAAATTCCATCAATCCAACCATGCATCGACCTCTAAATTGAGGCTCTCGAACAAAATCGACAAAACTTTGCATCTCCCTTTTAATCCTAAAGAACCCTCAAAGGCTCAAAAGCTGGTACATGATGATCCCATCCCCCTTCTCCCTGATTGACCCCTCGCTTCTCTGAATCTCTTAACTTCCTTGTTTTCTGCAATTCCGATGATAAATAAAGCTAAAGAAACTATAGCACCCCCAAAAGCATTACAAAGGAAATCTAGAAGAAAATCAAATAAAAAGGTTTGTGTCGAAGCATCACAAAAAGAGATGGAAATGGGCATTCGTCAACCTATGGATTCATTTTTAGGAAAACAAAAAGCACTAAAAGAACCTCAAACCCAGGTAGGGAGATTCAAGGGATTTTCCACCCTCTCTCAAGGTAAATAATGATTTTGGTCTCCTGGAACTAAAGAGGCCTTGGGACTGCTACAAAAAAAGCATAATGAAAGATCTATTAGTAATAGAAAAACCCACAACTCTATTAATCTAGGAGACCAAATCAAGTGAGGAAGGAATGACATTTATAATCAAGAAAGCCAATGATTTTAAAGGGATTGCAATGAGCGTGAGAGGTGCTTCAGGAGGAATATGCACAATATGGAACCACACAATATTGGATATACAAAATACTCATCAAGAGCGACATTGGATAAAAACAAACTTTGAAAATAAAGAGAGTGGGAATTCCTTTTCAGTGTACAAGGGTTACGCCCTGATGCACTACAGAGACAAATAAAATGTTGGAACTCCTTAGCACTCAAGCTAGATTCAAATGGGGGCCACTCTATTCTACTTGGAGAACCTCAATTTTGCAATGAACATTGAAGGAAAAAGAGGTCTCTACCTCCCAGATCCTAGTAGAGACAAACTAGGAAACATTATCATTGATCACAACTTCATGGACATCAAACGAAGGAAAGGGAAGTTCACCTAGAGTAATAGATAATTTCGACTAGGAAATATCAAAGAACGATTAGATAGATTCATAGTCCACATGGATAACATAGCTAGATCCGTTACTATGTCTTCAAAGATACTATCAACAACAATATCCAACCATAAACTTGTAAGTATAACCTTCGAAGAAGGATCAAACTTCGACCCTCTCCCCTTCTGTTGTAACCCCTCTGGTCCAAAACAATGAAGTAATGTTGTTGGTTGAACAATCATGGCACACAAGAATAAATGGTCCACCAAGCTTCATTTGGGAAATTAAACTCATCTTAACAAGTCCGCTCTTAAGACCCAGGAAAAAAATAACTACAAAGAGTCAATATAGGAAAATGCGCTCTCAAAATGGTGATGGAAGAAGTGTAGACAAGGATAGAACATGAGGTAGAGACAAAAGAACTCCAAGCATGAGAAAAGGATATTTAATAGAAAACCTATCAAATAAATAGAAAAGAGGAAGAGGATAAGAGAATTAAATCAAGAAGCCTATGAATCCAAGTAGGAGACGAAACTACAACATTCTTTCATAACCAAACAAAGGCTCAAAGAAACAAAAAAAAATCAACTCTATCTACAAAGAAGGGAATATATTAATTGAAGGGGCAGAGGTGGTCAAACAAGAAGCCTATAAGAATTTCAACAGGCTCCTGACAATGGATCCCGAGTCAAATGATTGCAAGGACATGTCAATTATGATTCTAAAAAAGTAACGATAGAGGAAAACACTATTTTAACAAATGTAGCAACTGAAGAGGAAATGCAACGAGCAATCTAGAGCTTGCACCCTAACAAAGTTCCTAGACCAGATGATTTTACCATTTCCTTTTACAGATCTTACAAGGGGCTCATCAGAAAAGTTCTCCTCAAAATGATTCATTGGGCACAAAAGAAATTCAAAATTTGGGAAATACCAACTCAACATTTATAACCTTAATCCCCAAAGATACCAGGCCATCCTCCTTCAATCACTTCCATCCAATCTCCTTATGCAACTCCTCATACACAATCTTAACCAAATTCCTAAGAAATTGGCTAAAGATCCTTCTCCCTTACCTGATTTATGAAAACCATGGTGATTTTATTCAAAAAAGGCAGATAGTAGACAACATCGTTCTAGTTTAGGAAGAAATCAATTCAAGTCTCTCTAGAGAAGAACAAGGCTTCATCCTTAAGCTTGATATGGAAAATTCCTTTAACAGGGTAAGAAATTCCTTCCTTCTTGTTGTTTTAAAGAGATTTGGCTTACTAATGAATTTACTAATTTTATATCAAAGCCTATATTAGCAAGCCTTGGGTTGTAGCTTTAGTAAATGGAAGATTGGGACAATTCTTCTAAAGCACAAGGGGGATAAGGCAAGGGTTCCCTCTCTCATCCTTCCTATATGTCCTTATGGTAGATGTCCTTAGCAGATATCTAGAACAAGACAGACAAAGAGGGTTGATCATTGGCATCCACTTCAGTAGAGGAGAAAAAAATATAAATCACACACAATTCATAGACGACACTCTAGTAATTAGGGGAGCTTCAACAATAATGGTAGGAAGAATCAATATAAATCTCGATCTCTTCCTCGAAGCATCATGAGGATTACCAACAAAATCAAGAGTAATATATAACTGGAACACACTCCCTAGAATCCTTAGATGATTTTCTCAAAATTTTGATATTCCTTATAAATCAGAATGTTAACTCATTTAAAGTATTTAGGAATGCCAATATTCAAGTAAGCTACAAATACTGAGGTATGTGCAGAGATAATGGATAAGATGACAAAGAAATTACATTGGTTAAATATTGCAGGTTGCGCCATCATAATAAAATCTATATTATCAACTCTACCCATCTACCAATATGTGATATTACAAGCACTAGCTAACATTCAAAAAACAAATTGAAATCCTCCCAATAAATTAATATGTCAGGGGAGAAAGACATAAAAAAAAATATATTCCACCTCCTCAACTGGAAAAAGGTTATAACTCCCTATGAAAGAGGGGGGATTGGTACGAGGAAACCTGAGCTTATGAGCATAGCTTTGGGAGAGAAAATCCTTTGGAGACTCATCAAAGAGGGTCTATCTTGGTGGAAATAGGTCATTGAAGGAAAATACATTAACACCTCTCGACAACAACTTCTTAATTCCCTTATTCCTTTGCAAATCTGCTCTCCAATTTGGAAACTTTGCAAGAAGGCTCCCCCTCTTGTAAATTCTCACACATATAAAATCCCAGGGAATGGAAACAAGATAGAATTTTGGGAAGAGAGTATTCTTGGCAAGCCAATCCTATTCACCTTTCCTAATCTTCGTACTCTAAGAGATTGGTGTGCATATAGAGGTATATTTCATATGGAAAAATTATCTTCTTGGGAGCAAAATGGATTAGCTTGGAAGGCCTAGAAACCTTTGCCTTTCCAAGATGGAATGTCCCATTTCTAGAGCTTCCTTATTGAAAATTTAAAAGGTGTTTCCTTGAATCTAAACACTCAAAAGGATCACTTCAAATGGAACTTATCAAGAAAATATTAGACAGTCAAAATTGGATACAAGGCACTTCAAGAAGAGAAAATCCAATGACCTATCTAGCCATACTGGAAAATTGTATGGAAATCTGAAAGCTTGCCCAAGATCAAATTCTTCATTTGGATGCTGCTCATGCGGGATATTTTGACAACAACGAATTTAAGGAAGTGCAAAATTCAAGGACCTTCCAGATGCCCCCTCTGCATGAATTCAGAAGAGAAAATTCAACATTTGTTCCTCCTATTCCCCTTTTCTCAAGCATGTTGGAAAACCTTGCTCCACCCCCTCCAGGTCCAACTAAATTTTTATCTAACTCTTGCTAAATTCTTGCACTTTTGGCTCAATCTCCTAGCATTTTTCTGCTGGCAAATATGGCTAGCAAGGAATAAGATCACATTTGAATAAAAAACTAGAGACAAGGAAGATCATGGCTAAAGTTTGGAGCTTAACAACTAAAGCTATCATATCAACAGGGAATAACGAGTTGGATCCCAAAGTTTATAGGAAATAGAGTCACAATGGTTACAATTTGCCACAATGGTTACAATATGTCCTCACAAAAATTGATTAAGATGTCCATAGGCCTCCAAACAATCTGCATTCCTTACAAAATTGGCAAATAAGGATAAAAGAACAATACTTCATGGTTTGGATAAAAGAACAAAATAGATATTGTCTTTTTTTCAATGGAGCTTCCAAAAACAACCCAGGGAAGGCTGGAGTAGGGGGGTCGTCGTCACTCCCAAAAGAGAAGAAGGAACTACCTCTGAATAGGGCTTGGGAAATGAATCCAATAACCAATAAGAGGCTTACACCCTTCTTCTGGGTTTTAAAATCCTCCAAGATCTACAACTAGAACGGCTCATAACTCTAGGGGACTCATTCCTACTCATGAGATAGTTGAAGGCTCAAGTACCAACAATGTTGAGATAATGAAAATCCTAACTCGCATTCAAGTTCACCTAACACACTTAGAAGGAGTCTCCTTATATCATATATTAATGCAAAACAATAAGGATGTTGATCGACAAGCAAATAGAGCTTGCCAAATACCCCAAGGAGTAGTAAGAATTGACGCTGAAACTTGTAACATTCCCATTCATTGAACATGAGAGACAACTTAAGTTTATCCTTGGGACTTTGTCTATCTATAACAAGTCCTAACTCTACACCCACCTCCAAATCCAACAATAGAAAATAATACATTCATGAAAGGATGAATTAGAGTCTAATCCTCTCCCTCTCAGAAGATTCTCACTCTCATGAAGGATGCTTTTCTTAGTCTAAATCCTTTGTAGTATCTCTCTCTTTGAATCATATCAATCTACGTAAGGATTTCAATCTCACGAACCCCCTACATCACATGTGCGAGCACACCTAACTGCACTTTAAATCCTTCCTCTCTCATCCATCTCCCCTCACTTTCTCTTGGTATCTCCCTACTTCATACTGTAGTTCCTTTCTACTTGTATTCCTCTTGCATTTGATCCCTAATGATCCTCTGAATCTCCTTGCAGATGTTGTTAATTCCTTCACACAAAGTTGACCCACACTGAAGAAATTTAATGCCACTGGAATGAACAGTGTGAATTGGCATTCAACTCTGAGATTGGGTGTTTGCAAGCTAAGGAAACATTAATCAAGGAGGAACTCAACCGTTGAAATCAACGCCGCAAGCATCTTGAAAATGCGCTCTCTTCTCTACAAGAAATTATCATCGCTCAACACCAATGAATATCCTCTCTTGAACAACAAATCTCTTTGCTGGAACGGAAATATTCTGAAGCAACTGATTCAAACAACAAAGACCAAATTTGAGCCATGGAAGACGATACGTCCATCAACCAGGACAAGTAGGGATGATCATACAAAAGTCAAGAAGATGCACCACCAGTACTTAAAACATTTTTGTATCTAAATATGAAATTGAAATATGTATTCCTCTTGTCTTAATTTGTACGCTACTATACAAACAATAAAATAAAAATAGGCAAAATTTCATTAGTTAATAGTAAGAGCAAAGTAGAAACACTCTCTTAGGAATTTTTTCCCTCTTTTACATCGATGTACTCAAACATCCATAACTATAACATTTTTTGGAATTAATACAATATAACCATTTTTGTTTTAAAGGAAAAAAATTTGAATTAAAAAAAAAAAATTGATATAGTCCCTACTTGCACTATTATTTGGTAATCCAACCCTAATTAACTCACTTATAACTTAACAAGTAACAAGACATCCGAAAATAAACCAAACATCTCATTAAAAACTCAAACTCAAACTCAAATAAAGTTAAGGAAGAGGAAAACCCTACCTTACAACCACTTAAATAAATTAAAAATATATATTAATAATTATAAACATTTTTAATAAAAGCAAGTTGTTTTTATTATACCAATCCTAAGGAGGAGCTTACTTATAATTACACTATTTATTAGTTAAATGTTGTAAAGAATAAATGAGAATATGGTGTACATTTTGAATTTTAATATGGTCTTTCTAGGATTGTTTTTACGATCAATGTGCTCTATATATTTTCTTTTAATATGGTCGTTCTATGGATGTTTTTATGACCAATGTGATGGAGTTGTCTATACTCTTTTTATTTTTTATTTTTATTTTAATAGGTAAAGTGTGTTTTAAATTTTATTGGATTATTTTAAAATAAAAAAAATTAATGAAATTTTTGGTTAATAAAGAGATTAAAAATATATATAATTTATTAAATATTGAAAATAATTAAAATAATTAAAATTTTAGCAATATATTTTCTAATCTAAATGTTAGATTATAAATTTAATTTTTTTCCATATTTAATTAAAAATAAACATTTATATACTAATATTATGATTCATTACTTTGATGGAGTGATTGATCATGGTGAAATGAATGTGACGAGATCCAAGGAGGTTATTCCTGAGGTATTATTTGACAACACGTGATGATTCAAGCAAACAAGCGGACGAAAGGGTGGTTAACACTTAGAAACTTCGAGAATGCCGGTAAGTTGTTTATATTTCGACATACAATTTTTTTTGGCGTCTTGTCTGGTTGGTTATGGGAGTCTTGGGAGGTGGAAAAGGCAATGTTGTGTATGCATTAGTTGTTACCTTGTGCATGCTGGGAAATGGTGTGTTGCAAGGAAGAATGATCTTGTTGTGTGGAGGAGCGATTGCTTTTGTGGGTTGGAAGGGTTGAGTTTTAGAATTTGGGACCCTGGTGCTTGGCACAGGGAAGTGTTACATGGAAGTTGGTAGACTGTGGCATGGAGAGGGTCATGCTGGATTGTCTTAGCTATGGGTTACCAGTGGAAAGGGAAACCTATGTAAGCCTATCGAGTAAGTACCCATGACCTGTGTTTTAACTTGGTGAAACTTTTGGGGTTTTCGATTGTTCTTTTCACCCAAGTTGGCTTTTTTGAGTTCCAAACGTTTTTTAGCTCTACATATGTAGAGTCTTGTGGTCTTAGTAGTAGTGTTGGGTCTGAGATTTGCATTGTAATTGAGGGTGGGAATTTGACTTCTTGGGTTTCACATTTGAATTTCTGGGTTTTGAATTCCACTCTGGTGGAGCCTTGGAGGCGACCGGGGGTGGTAGTGGGCCTTAGTGTTGGGAGTATGTTGTTTGCCCTTGTAAGGTTGGAGTATCTTCATGTTCCACTTGGTGGTGCAGTGGTGACCTGGTGAGGAACTAGAATAGGGAGGGTGTTGTATCTCTGGTGTTAGAGTTTGGTAACCCAACGAGGTATGATGCGTTAGAGAGGGTGAGCGAGGTGTGGTGGCATTCCACTTGGAGACATGATGGGTCGTGGTGGCAGGGAGGGGCTAGTAGATGTCGGAGGAGGAGAGGATGTGGGGTTGGATGGATAGCTGGCCCAGGAAGTTCTGCTAGCCCCCATTCCTTTAGCTTAACCTCTGTCTCTAGAGTCCTTAGACAGGAAATTGAATCACATAACAACACTCTTAACAGATATGGGACAACAACAACATGAGGATCAAAATGAGACCATTTCCTTCTTACAAGATATTCAACAAAACCAATGGGATTTATTGGAGAACATGGCTTCTCTACGGAGGATTCAAAGGTGCACCCGTGCAAAGTTGGACTTGCTGGAAGGCAAAATTGATCATCTAGAATTTTATGCACACGGGGGTCCTAGACCCCTTGATCATCTTAATGTTGGGCAAGCCCGACCCCTCCTTAACATTTGTGATGATCGTAGGTTGTATTTGCATTCACTTTGTTTTTTGGAACTTCTGTGCTTTTTGTATGAAGACTCACTATAGATTTTGGCAAATGATTAACAACTTTTGTCTATCTCTCTTGGCCAACAAATCTCGTTGGGATGAGGTCGGGAAAGAAAGGATTTCGAGGAAAATCTTATATAATGTTTTGATACATTAATAGAAAAAGTTTGATCGATAAAAAAATATTATGATTCATTGTTTATTTTATAAATATATTATGTCAAATTTATTGATTATGAAAAGTTGTATGTGATTCTCCAGGCTTGACCTGTGGCTTGAGAAATTGCGACCCAGGGGCATTTAAGCTGTCAAAGTCACCTGGGGATCGCACCCAACCTGGGCCACACCAGCCTTAAGTTGACTGGATTTTAGCATGTCTCCTCCCCCTAGCACGGGCGCAACAGCCTCCGTGAGATTTGATCCTGGGTCGCCTTGCTAACAAGGCCCATCCTCAATTGGTTGTACTAGTAAGACTTGACATATATACTCACTTTTTAATTATATAGATTTATTTTAATTTCGATTACTAAGAAAAAATGAACAATTCAATTCATATCATGTCATGAAATGAATTCATAAATTTACAATAACCATTACCCAGTAGTAGCTTGGTATTAAATGCTATTGTAAGAAGCGGTATATATTTCACATAACCTTTAATGTTTTTCCCCTAGATGGTTATTGATTACCAATACATAATTTTTTTTTTTTTGCGGGGACATTGCAATCTTCCAATTAATATCAAACTTTTAACCCAAGGTGTTACATGTATGACTTAGGATATCATCTTTTGATTAACCACAATATTAAATGTTATTGTACCTGCCACTAGCATGATATAACAGTATTTCATTGACTTGCTATTAGTTTTGCTTTGACTAAAAAAAATAAAATATATCGAAAGTTTAACATTATGAAATTAAACTTATTATTTTAAAATAAAATTTATTTCTATTTATCTCAAATATGATTGGTTGAAATGTCTTCCCTATTGTGTAATGATGGCAAGATTTGACTTTTGTGTACTCTATTATTAATTACTATGTACTATATCACTAATGTACAATAAATACAAATAATTTGAAAAACAACATTATATATTAACTACTATGTACCATAAACACAAATGGTTTGTAATTAAATTCAAAAATTCCATTTTCTCATTGTTGTAAAGTATTGAATAGACCATTTTTATGGGTTTTATTTTTTAATTTACAAAAAAATAATTTAAAAATATGTGGAAATAATGTGTACAATTTGTACAACTCTCATTATATCAATCTATACTCTAATGGCAGGACATGTGTACTATAATATGAATATTATATAAAAAAGTTGTCATCGTTCAATATTAAATAAATAATTGTTAACTTGTTATCATTATCTTCAATGCCATATATATATATATATATATATAACTTTTATCTACAAAAAAATGCTTAATTAGATTAAAAAAATTAATTAAAAAAACAGTAAACAAATATTCATATAATTCATTTTACAATTTTATTATTGTTTGGAGTACATACAACACATCATGATATTAAAATATTTTATTAAACTAAGCGGCATGAACGCTAGCTATGTAGCCTTCTTATATAAAGTAATATATGTCTCAGGTAACATTTAATGTTTTGTAGCTAGATGGTTATGGATTACCAATACATAAAATAACACATTTTTTGAATGGTAAATATTTTCAATATTGATTATGAAATTTAGTTTTCAATAGCTATTTAACACAACATATTACATGTACGAGTTAAAAAGATAACCTATTCATTAAGTCTTATGGATCGGGGTTAGTTTTAATGTAAGTCTTATGGAACCATATGGCTAGACGATCAACACATTTCTATAACGTAATGTGTTATTTAAGTAATATAATATTTATCAAAGTTAGTTTTAATGTAAGTGTTATGGAACCATATGGCTAGATTATCAACACATTTCTATAGTGTAATGGGTGATTTAAGTAATATAATATTTATGTTTTTTAATAATATTTTTGATTTATGATTATAAGATCAAAAGAGATATTAAACAAGGTCGCATATATAGCTTTCCATGTCGTTTAGTTTAATAAAATATTTTAATGTCACGATGTGTTGTATGTACTCCAAACAATAATTAAATTGTAAAATGAATTATATGAATATTTGTTTAACCTTTTTTTATTAATTTTTTAATATAATTAAACATTTTTTTCGGTAGATAAAGGTTATATATATATATATACATTGAAGATAATGATAACAAGTTAATAATTATTTATTTAATATTGAATGATGATATTTTTTTTATATAAGGCTCATATTATAATACACATGTCATGTCATTAGAGTAGAGATTGATATAATGAGAGTTGCACAGATTGTACACATGTTATTTTTACATATTTTATTCAACTTTATATTTTTATTTTTATTTTTTTGTAAATTAAAAAATAAAACCCATAAAAATTGTCTATTCAATACTTTACACCAATGAATAAATGGAATTTTTTAATTTAATTACAAATCATTTGTGTTTATGGTACATAGTAATTAATATATAATGTTAATTTTCAAATTATTTATATTTATTGTACATAGTAATTAGTGATATAGTACATAGTAATTAATAATATAGTAAACAAAAGCCAATTCTTGTCATCATTACACAATAAGAGGAGAGACATTTCAACCAATCATATTTGAGATAAACAGAAATAAATTTTATTTAAAATTAATAAATTTAATTTCATAATGTTAAACTTTGGATAGATTTTATTTTTTTTTAGTCAAAGAAAAACTAATAGCAAGTCAATGAAAAATTGAATACGTTATATGCCAACGGCAGGTATAATAATAAATAATTGTGTTTTTTAAATAAAATTTTAAACATTGATATAAAATAGACTTTTGATTACAAATTATTAATAAAGTAAAATCAATAAATATTTTTATATTCATGAATACATATACTTATTAGAGATGCATTTTAGATTTAGTAATTTGGAAAAGTATGAATAGAATTTTGAAAAGTTTTAATTTTACATTTCAATGTAATTATTGTTGGACAAAGAGAATTAAGTCATGAGATTTTTATAAGAAGAATTTCGGCATAAATCACATATAGAAAGACCTTTGTCGACGCGTTTCGAACCAACTAGTGTGGTTCATCGTCAGGACAAGTTGAAGAAACAGATCCAGTCTAGCATGTTAAATAGTCTAAGCAGAGACTCCAACGGGACCCAGGTCAAAAATTTTTGACCTGGGTCCTAGAGTAAAAAATTACCCAGGTCAAAAAATTTTGACCTGGGTCCTAGAGTAAAAAATTAGCCGTTAATCTTTTGTAGCCGTTGGAGTCTCTGCTTAGACTATTTAACATGCTAGACTGGATCTGTTTCTTCAACTTGTCCTGACGATGAACCATATTAGTTGGTTCGAAACGCGTCGACAAAGGTCTTTCTATATGTGATTTACGCCGAAATTCCTCTTATAACTATGATGGATCACAGAAGCCTCAATTCTACAATTGATTCCCTGCACGGTAAAGTCATGAGATTTTATTATGAAAATTGTTTTATGCGTGTAGAATTTAGAGGTAGATTTATAATATTTGATTTACATGTAGAATTTGATAGGTTGTGATATATAATATAATTATCTTAAATTCATTTTAACTTTGGATTTATCATCATTATGTCAAATAAAATCAAATATTTCATTATGTAAACATTTTCTCAATTTTCAATCTTCCAACATATCTTATAGCAACATTTAACATCTTTAAATTGGTGAAATAACCAATAAAATACTTCATAAAAACCATATAAATTATTGGCAAGCAATAAATTCCTAAATTATTGACATTAAAAAGAAGGGGTTAGAGTGTTTGTTTCTCATCCTTTTTGTAACAGCCCCAAATTAAAAATCTATGTAATAAAGTTAATAAAGGAAAAGCAATAACCAAGGTCATGGGACATGTATTCCAAGTTGAATGTTGGGAAAAAAAAAACATAGTGATGGGGATCAATTGTGATTAATTAATGGCTATGGAAATTGGCGAAGGCTTTGGAAAAACATGAGGCATTTATTGGATTTTATTTATGAAAATAATGGAAAATAGGAGAAAATGAAGGTGAAAGGTCACAGGTTGCATGTGAGGAGGAAAATAAAGAAAAACAACAGAAAATGAAGAAAATAGACGCCTCATTGATAAAAAGGCTTATGAGGATCAGTTCACAACCTTTTGTCAGTTTTGGCTTGGAGCTCTCTCTTCTATTCTCTCTCTCTCATACTCTTGTACACTTAGCTTTCTTGGAGCAATCTTGGAGGAGTGTGGTGTACTTGGGATTTGGAGCAAGGAGGCAAAGGAAAAGTAGGAAAGCGCAAGAGGACAACGGGATCAACAACCACATCAAGTTTTGCTTGTAGGTATTGAATTGCATGTATGATTCCTTGCTAGTTTTTGCATGCATGGCACATGCATGTGTTTTCTTGGTTATGACCCATCATTGGCATGTAGGATTTCCTGGATTGACGGTGGTTTTACATAGCCTTGCAATTTTCTGGACAACCATAGTGTTGTGGGTTTTATCTTTGTTTTTTGGTTGGTGCTCATGTTCCTTTGGTTGTGGGTTGTGTTACTAGTCCCTGGAGCCTTGGTTGGACAAACACTCTAGATGCCCTATAACAAATTGGGTTGAGTCACTGGTCCTAGAAGCCTTGGTTGGAAAAACGCTTTGGAGCCCTTGGTAGGTTGAGTTACTAGTCCTGGAAGCCCTGGTTGGAAAAATGTTCTAGAGCCCAACAACAACTGTGGGTTGAGTTACTAGTCGTGGAAGCCTTGGTTGTAACAAACGCTTTGGAGGCCCGGAAAACTTGGGTAGAGATTGTTATGGCGATAGTTAGTGATGTCCGACCATGAGGTGGAATCATTGGTTGAGGGTTGAGGTGGTTTGGCCTCTAGAAGCCCATGTTTGGTGTTCTTAGTTTATTCCCTGAGATCCCACATTCATGCTTGAAATATGGCGTGCAGATGATTAGCTGAAAGAGATATTTGGTTTAGCCCAATCTATGGTCGGGTGGTACGTGGAAGTCCCTGACTTGGTTAGTTTTTGCATATGTTATTAAGAGATTTTTTCATCTTATATTTCATGTATAAATGTACTTGTTATTATGTGGTTTTAATGGTTGTCCTATTATTTTTATTCTTCTGGTTATAAGCATGGTTTTATGATAGACCTTAGTCATGACTCTCATAATGTTTTGATTAGTAATGAATGAATATTGAATGTATGACCTAATAGATGATAATACAACTATTTCAGGGGGCATAAGTCCTTTTTGATGATTCTCAGATAACTACGAGATTCCTACGTTCAAATATGTTGTTATCACCTGTATATTACATGCTTATAATATGTTTGACGAAATTCCTATCATGGCTGTTAGGGGTCAAGTCCAATCCTTTTTCAAGTGTTTGTATCAGTAGTCTTATTTCATTTTTATTTATCAATCTTCGAAGTTTCATGAAGTTATGGGAAGAGGCTTGAGTCTTCACCCTGAAAAATTAGCTTAGAAGTCAGGGTCGCTGGCACATAATTGCTTGAAAAAGGCCATGGTTGCATGGATGCCTTGTTGTGTGAACAACTGGAGGGTATCAGTTGCATGTAAGGCTTGTAATGGGAGTGACTATGGGTCTAGTTCAACAAAACATCAAGTTGTCTCAGGGTTTGGGCACCTGGAAGGGTTGGTTGTCTCCTGAAGGTTCTGTAACTGTACATGGGGATTTGAATCATATCATAGTAACTCTTAGTCACATGTTTACCCTGGTGGACAGGTTAGCTTGGGTAAATGTGGGAGGAGGGTATTACAGAGTGGTATCAGAGCATGGTTCAACCCTTGGACTGGATGGGCAGAATGTGTTTGTCATGCATACATGTTGGTTGCATATGTGTTCATTATGCTTGTGGTCTATTTGTTTGTTATGCATGCATGTCATTGGTCATTATTGAAGTTGGGTTATCATATAGAAGTTGATGACATTGTTGCTAGGATGTGTTTGGCGTGAATGCATGTTAGTTGTATATGCATTGGTTATGCTTGTTAGTGTCTATATGTTGTTGTGAATGCATTTTGTCTAGTTGGTGTTTTACTTGTGACATCATGCATGGTAATTGGGATGATGATTGAGATGATGTCTATATACTACTATGATTATATTTATACATGTATTGTGATAATTTGGTTGATATTGCAGACAAGATATCCTCCCCTGAACTATACCGAGGTATGTTGGTTATGTGTATGTTTTGGTTTAGCTGACATGATATACTTGTAGGAAGAAGAAGATAAAAGATGACTAGAAAAATGGTAGACTACAGTTCACGAGACACCCCCTATAGATCAAATGAGAAACATGGTGATGGGTACTCTCCTGACATAGCAGACACTTTGAGAAGTTTGAAGGCAGAAATAAGAATTTTTATAGAAGATAATAACATAATCATTTAGTCACAAGAGAGAATTTCCAAGGCACAGGAGAAACAAGCATAGGTTAATGTAGTCATCCTTAAGAGCTTGTCAAACTTGCAAAATAGGGACCACTTAGGATTAGTCATGGACATGAGGACAAAAGTAATGGAGCATATGGTAGCAGTTCACATAGTGAGCATAGGTCAGATAGAGATGACATAGTCAGAGATGGAAGGTTCTTGGATACACCTGATAGACGAGGCAGTGGACATGGGATTTACTCTAGTTCCAGTTTAGACATGTATCATGGTCATCATCGTTATCATCCTTACAAGAAGAGTGACAGGGGATATTTTCCGGATGAGTTAAAGAAAGCAAAGCCACCTACATTTGATGGAGAAATGAAGAAGTCACAAGATGCATAAGCATGGCTACTTGGAATGAATAAGTTCTTCAGATTGCATGATTACTCAGAGAACATGAAGGCGATAATAACTATGTTCATTCTTAAAGGTAAAGCATACATTTGGTGGGAAGATGTAAATAATCTCAGAGGTATTCATGAAGAAGAGTTGACTTGTAGTGATTTCGAGAGACTTTTCAGGAAGAAGTATCTTTCTGAGAGATACTATGATGATAGGGAAAAGGAGTTTTATGAGCTGAAGATGGTATCCATGACCGATGAGCAGTACACTAGCAGATTATTGGAGTTGTTGAGGTAAGTACCTTATCTGAAGGAGGAGAAAGCGAAGATTCATAGATTCATCAGTGGGTTTCCGATAGCATTCAAAGACATGATTGAGCTTGATGAGCCTAGATCATTGGAGGAAGCCATCAGAAAGCTAAAACATTGTTATGAACAATCGAAGCGCAGATTTGAAACTAAGCAGGATTGGAAAGGTAATGAGAGGAATAAGGGAAAATGGGATATAAACAAGACCTCAGGACAGAGGCAATAAAGATAATGAAACACCGCCTAAGAATTTCAATGCATATGATAGAGGAAAAGGATTTTGGTCCGAGGAGCAGAATAAGGGTGATGGTAGGAAGCCCTTGTAGTGTTGGACTTGTGGAGGAGAGCATCGCAAGAGAGATTGTCCACAAAATTAGGGGGATAGACTACAGATCTACAATGCTTAGGAGGCACATACAATGGGGGATGTTGGATAGAGTATTCCTCGGATTTATGTAGAGTTGGATAACAGGTACGTGGATCACCAAACATCTATTATCGAGATGGAAGGTAAGCTTTATGATCAATTTGTTTCTATTTTGATTGACCCATGATCTAATTATAGTTATGTTAATATTGACCTAGTGGATAAGTGTGGTTTGAATAAAGAAGTGCATGTAGAATCTTGGTTAGTGCAGTTAGCTACATGTACAAAGAAGAGAGTTCATCACTGGGTAAGAACTTGTGCATCTGAGTTGAATGGCATGCCTACATTAGTGCATTTGAATGTGCTTCCATTGGGATCATACAATATGTTGTTGGGTATGGAATGGTTGTATCTTAATAGGAACAAGGTGGATTTCTATGACAAGGCTATTGAGTGCTTGGATGATAATGGAGAACATAGGATTAAATGATAAACATGGATTAATTAGCACTAATCCCGCTTAGCACATAATCCGCAGTTATCATGAAATGCTAGTGGTTAAGTAATGTTGGTCACATGTGGAGGGTTATCTAGCGGTTAATTCTAGTGGTTATCTCCACTAACCGCCACGGTTTCCAAACTTGGTCACATGCGAAGGGTTATATGGCAGTTAATGCTACCTGGCGGTTACATCACTGCTAGAGGTTAAGGTTACCGTTGTTCACATGCGCGATTAATGCTAACCTTTAACCCCCAAACTCCATAGTTTAACACTTTAATTACAAACTGCGCCCTATGTTTGTTAAGAAACATATGTGTGGTATAGCGGTAAGGTGTTGTGCTTGTGTGGGTGAGATCATAGGTTCAACTCCCCAGCCTTCTTATAAAATTTTAAATGACCCTTGAGAGGGCACGTGGTGGCCTCCGGCCTTGCCATGTGTCACCCTCTCATTGGTCCACCCAATGTGCTATTGATCAATCCGATGCCGACAAGTGTCAAAATCCTTTTAAGCCACCCATGGGAATATTCCAAGGAATATTCCTTGGAATATTCTTTTTTCTGACTGGGATGTACAGATGCCTAGTCAACATCCCAATCAGCCTGTACCAAAATTCGCCTATTTGACCAAACAATCAGAACGCTCTAACTTTCTCATATGAACTCTGTTTTGAGTGAAACGAGTTGCATTGGGATCGTATGGCCGAGACAGACGCGATCATTTAGGTTTCAAGAAATTCAGAGAACTTTGATTTTTGAGAAAATTTTTGCCCCTAATCCAAATTTTGATTAGACCCTAACATCACCCTAGGAGGGAGTGCACGTGCATATATGCCCAGAAACTTAAACCTGAGATGATGTTGATTTTTTCTAAGTTACCATCATCATAATATTGCCATACTTTAATACCTCTACCGCAATCATACCTCCACTTAATTTTTTCTGGTTTAACATCATCATGGTGCCTTGGCAGCTGTAGGTAAAGTACATTATCATCAACAAAGAGTTGTAAACTCTGCATTCACTTCTGACTGTAACTATGCAATGTTAGCAGTGTTCATTCTAGCTATAATTGTTGAAACATTAACTCACTTTCAACGATGGATATATTAGCCAAACTAATCCGTCATTAATTACATGATAAACATGGATTAATTAGCACTAATCCCGCTTAGCGCTAATGGATTAATGGCCTTCTTTCCAAACTAATCCTTCATTAATTAAATGATAATCCCTTGGGTTTTTAGTATTAATCCCTTGAGTTTATTATTCCCCATGGTTTATAATATGAATCCCTTGGGTTTATTAATCTAAGGGTTCATATTCCTAGGGTATAATATTATTCATAAGGTTTATAATATTAATCTTTGGGTTTATATAAATCCATTGGGTTTATAATCACGGTCAACCATGGTCTAACATCATATTGCGACGAAGATTTTTTCAATATGAAAATCAACCAATGTCGCATTGTGACAAGGATTGTCTCAATATAAAAATCAACCATGTTCCAACGTCACTTTATGACAAAGATTGTCTCAATATGAAAATCAACCATGGTCAATAACCATGATCACATTGTGACAAAGATTGTCTCTTGGTCCAATGTCAATCACATTGTACAAATGTAAGTGCCTGAAATCGATATAAATCACACTGAAAGAAAAAAAGTGCCTGAAATATAAGTTAAGGAATTTACAAAAACTATTGAAATTTCCTTAATTTCTAATTTGATATCGAACTGGTAAGATAAAATCTTAAATGTTACTATTATTAATTAGGAAGAATTTACTTCATCTTGTTTGAAATTGTTCATTTACCTATAAAAGTTATGCGTAGGAACAAGATCTTCTCCCTTTTGTTGTGAAAATTATATCTATGTAAAATAGATTTTCCTAGCATTATATTATAGTATTTATGTTTATTAATGCATATGCTTTCTTTGATGGCTTTGCATTTTGTAAATGATGTTGGCGCTTTAACAAGTGTTCTGGGTTCATGGGGTTTTTTTCAAATCATTTCCTTAATGATAAACCAGTTGCTTGAAGCGGTATGGAGAATCTGTACGAGGAACTACCATGATTGGTAAGTAGCCCCGATTTCAAAGGGTTACTGGGCATTGAAGGAGAAAAAAGGTGGCTCGTTGTGCTAGGGTTCAGTCAACTCCCTAAAGCATACTATGTTTTCTGAGTCTCTTGCATACTATTATATTGTATCATGTATTTTCATCTTTTCATGGATACATTACTTGTGGTCTCGTAAGGCTTCCGTGCCAAGTTGTCTCTCTCCAAGTTCGTTTCTAGTTTGGGCAGAATTTTGGACGACAGTTGCTGTGATTCTCAAATTTGGGTTTTCTGTTGATCCGAAATTGATCAATGGATGATCAAGGATCTAGAAAAATCCTAAAAGTCAAAGTTAATGGATTCAAGTGGAAGCAGCGCCATTGCGTAGAGCTCGCAGAAACGACTCCAATGCAACTTGAACGAGTGCATTTGGCCTCTAGATGAATAAGAAACTACTTGTTGAAGTTTGTGACGAATCAGTGCATGTCGCATTTTTACTGCTCAACACATGGCATTTACAGTCAATGTCAAGTCAACTCCAGTTTGGATGCAAGTCTTCATTACATGGTTAAGGTAAAAGTCTCATAGCACAAACATATGGTTTATGAACATATATATTATGTGGTGTAAAAAACATATATTAAAACATAAGCCATGTTATTAAAGTTTCTTAGCGCAAGTATATACATTATAGAAGGGTGAACGCACATTACAAAATGGTGAATGCACATTACATATGGTTGAGAACCATATAATATGCATATGTTAACGCTGCAAAGGATATTACAATTATGTATTAAACATAGTTTATGATATAACAATATGGTGCAGAGTTTATGGCATTACAATATGGTGCGGAGTTTATGGTATAACACGGGTCCAAACGACATGTCATGCTCCGAAACAACCGGACTTATCACATGCAACAATTCCACCATTCCACTGTAACCGCATAGTTTGACATCACCGTTCTCACATGACAACACCGCCGGAGATATAAACTGTCATATGCCACGGGCTCCAATGTGATACCACCGCCGAAAGCGACATGCTATGTTTAATATATAGTTCAATGACAATGCCACGGGGTATAACACTATGGGTTTGGGTTATAAAGAATATGATAAATATAGAGTGGGTTTATAACCATAGAACCATATTGTTATATGGTTATAACAAATGCGATATGTAATTTAATTCATTACTATGTTTGCTATATTTGGTTTAGTCACAAACACTATATATATGTATTGTTATGCCATGAAGGAGGGGATAGGAGAGGTGAGCTTGGTTCCTTGAGTGGAATTGTAACATTCTATGCAACAGAAGAGTTTTTAGGGTAGTTTTGGAGACTTGGAGGCGAAACTTTGCAGGCTTATTCCTGGAGCTATAAGAGGTCTTTTTCTGAGCCGTCAATTGCATTGGAATTATGAGGTCGAGTAGAACACAGCTGGACCAGCCAAGGATCTTGTTGATGTAACTTTGATGTATTTCTTGGGCTTTGAAGTTTTAATATAAGGCCTCCCCGTTGAAGACCAGGGCCCAGAGATCTATTTTGCTGCAAAAATTTCTTATCGGTTCTTCATGCTTGTGCTTAATGGTGTTTTTAAAGGATCATGCATTAACACTTTCTAAAAGACAATAAATCACATGTCAATTAAATATCTTTTTGGGATCATTTGGTATTAGAGTAGGTTGTTGATAACTGTGATTTGAAGTGTGCATGATCACCAGGAGCAAATCAAATCTTGGTGAAGGAGAGCTTGTTGAAGGAGATCTAGGAGTTGGCTCGAGAATAAGGACAACTCGAGGAGAATAGATGGTTGAAGAAGGAAGCAATGATCATTCGTTTGGATCTGATGTAGGCTTCATGGATCATTTTATTTGTAATATTTTTACGGTTTCAATTAATAATATCAAGAAGAAAATTTTCTTCGGATTTGTTAGCTCTGCTATGAAACGCTGACTTTTCAAAGTCAGTAATGAGCTTGGTCTACTGGGTTGAGCCTAAAAGGAAGCTCATAGTGGTCATTTTCCCTTCCTTCCTTCACTCCACTTATTCTCCTTCACCTCTGTTTCCTCTGTTTTATTCTAAACCAGCTATAAACTCCTTTTACTCTAAACCCCGAGCGCAAAAGCCCAAACCCTCATAAAACCATCTCATATGCCCTCGCATGCTTGCTAAAGCCTTTTATCGTTTCCCCGCCGTTGATTCCCTCCCACCGATCCAACGGCTCCCGTCGCGCTCGATGAAGCAACCTGCGCGATCAAATCCCCACCGTCAGATCATCTCCGCCGAGATCTGACGACCTTCGCACTTATCGCGCCCGCAACTCACCCAAACATTAGCGCGCGATGAGAGCGGGTTTTCTCCTTCATCCGCCGCTACGTGTCGATAGATGAGTGGGATCGCAGGCCCCCGCCCTTTTACCGCTCTATGCCCAAAGGCGGTGCGATCCATACCGTTTACCGCCTGACCTATCCGGCCCACCCGATAACTACCACGTAGCTCCACCACCCGATCACCGTTCGATCTATCCACTGTGGATCTAACGGCCCAAATTCAACCCGCTCCCACCTAGGCCAATATCATCCGCTGAGCCATCTTCGCCGTCCATTTCTTCGATCCGATGGCCAACCTTCCCCCTCATCCAACTCGTCCACTCGCCCATGTAGTCCGCGTCCTTTAACCACTCTGTTTGCATGAAGGAGGAAGGTGACTAGCTTACCAATACCAGTCGCAGTAGCTCCCTAACAACCATATTTAACAAATGGCATGGCCAAGGGTGAAAAGGACATAGCACGACCCTGTAGCTTCATTTATCAGTTATGGAATTTCACTGGTACGAGCACTCCAACTGTCTAAGAGGACAACATAGCACCAGAAAGGACCATATTCACCCACTACAGCAAACAAACATAGTCAGAGACTCCATCAGGCAGTTAAATGTGGTTGGTAGTCAATTATGACCTCTCCATACCTAATCGGCCCAAGTGCCTTGTAATGTAAAGTCTATAAATACTCAGAAACAAGATGTAATCAGGTTTGATGGTTGATGTTTCGATGTAAGGTTCAACTTCTGGAGACTGTAGATATTTTGTCACTTGCAGCATCTCGTCTTCATTTTCAACTAATACAAGGTTCTTTTGATGTTAACTGCTCACTTTCCATTTTCTCATGTTCTAAGTTGTGCCTGATATGTTGTATTCTTGGTCTTTGAAGTTTAGCACTAGAGAGCTGTCATCCTATCTATGTGTTAGATTGTTGAATGTATCATTAGATAATTTATTCAGGTTTCTTTTTATCTAGTGCCAGAGAGCTGTCATCCTGTCTGTGCATTAGTAGATTAGATTTACAGGGTTTTTTACTGGTTGCAGCCGACCATCACATGGTCTTGTGTAGTTTCTGGTGTGGTCAGTATTCTCCATATTCACCCAATCTCTAAACTGTGAGTAGTTGGTGGTATAAAGCCTTGTAGTCTAGGGGTGTTCACGCATGTCTGGAGTGAAACAAAGTAGGAGTGGTTATTTGGCTTGAACAAGCATCATTCCTTCCATTCATCCATTGCAACAAATAAGTTGAATTTATATGTTACCAGGCATCTCCGAGCTACAACCTAGGAGAGTTTCTTGGAATCCTAACATAATTGGCGCCGTTGTTGGGGACAGGAGATTGAAGCTCAAATTCCTTGGGAGAACGACACAGATCCAACTTTGATGATAGACAAAGTCTGGATACATTTCTGGTTGTAATCATCTATCTGGTGACTCTACTGGAGGACCAACCTTTTGGCGACTCCACATCATAGTTCTGGCTCAGTTTGTGAGGCATACTCGGAGTAATCCCCAAAAATCACCAGCTGACCCAGTGCCTGACCCTGAGAAGATTGTCAAGCAGAGTAAAACTTCATAGAAAGGAGCATCAGGATTAGTTAAGCCTAAAAATTCTTATGTATCTCTGCAAGAGAGGCTTGTAACTGAGCATGTACATGTTGAAAATATAGAGCATAGCACTATCAGTGAAGAAATATTTCCAGAGATTCATAAAGCTCCTTGTTCAATAAGTTCCCCTTTGGATCTCAATCTAAAGAAAACCTCCCCCACAGTCCATCATTCTCATTTATCCCTGTCATTCATTCCTCAGCTCCCTACCTTCCAAACTGCCAGTACTCTTCCATCTACCCCAGTCATGGCAGGCCCACAAGCACCCACAAAGATGGAAAGAATCATAGTTGCTAGGTATGGACCCTTAGTCCTGCCTATTCCTTTGAATGCCATGCCTACAAGAGAATATCAAAAATACATGCCTAAGTTCACTAGTACAGAGGGAGTAACAACTAAAGAACACCTTGAGTCTTTTTATAGCTATGCTGATAACCTAGATATCAGTGAAGACGATGTGTGGATGAGGGTATTTTTCTAGAGCCTTGATGGAGAAGCAAGAAAGTGGTTTAGAGAGCTCACCCCTAGGTCTATAATAGACATTGAAGCATTAGATGATGTGTTTTTGAAGCATTGGGGAGATAAGAAAGACCTGCTATATTACCATACTGAGTTTGGCAACCTCAAGAAGGAAAATGGGGAATCATTGTTTGATTTTAATAAAAGATTCAATCGTATGTACATCAAGATACCAGCTGAAGTAAAGCCTACCCCCACCTCTTCCAAACTCACCTATGTCAATGCATTTGACTCTAATTTATGCCTGCTATTAAGAGAAAGAAGATGTGCTACTTTAGCTGAAATGCAAGATGCAGCCTTAGAGGTGGAATCCAATATCATGGTTGCAGAGAAACTAAAGGGCCATTCTGATAGAAGAAGGCAGAGAGGTGAGGCTTCTTCTTCCTCTGTTTCATCTTCAAAGCCTAAAATAGATAAAATGACTAAAATGATAGAGTCATTGGTTGCTAAAATATCCAAACTGAAGGTTGAGCAGAACTCTGGGAAAGCAAGGCTTCCAAATACATTTGCTCCTAGAACTACAAATCCATTCAGAGGGGCAAATGATCAATTGCAAATCATTCAAAGAGGTAAAGAATCCAACGAAGAATAGAGGGTTAAGACTCCTTTCCAGAACGTAGTCATGGAGGAGTAACTGTTTGATGATGAGGATGAGATTCAATGCATGGCGAAGAATCATTACTCAAGGACTAGACCGGTCAAGAGTGGGATAGAGAAGTTGTTCTACAGACTGAAGACCAGCAATATAATCTGAGGTCAAGAACAAGTAATGTCAAAGAGAATCCTGCCCAGAGAGCTGCTGCCCCCACAGAGTAGCAGAGCAGCAAGCAGAAAAGACTAGCAGCTGATCCTATCATCCTCAAAGTGCCAGCTCAAAAGGTAAGAGGTCCTGACAAGTCCCCTTCCCCTTTCAGTTTTGAATCAGAAGTCCAGAGGTTGAAAATATCTATACCTCTGATAGAACTTGTAAAGAGTAAGGTCTCTAGAAAGCCTATCCTTGATGCCCTTGAGCTGAAAGCCACACATCCCTCCACTGACTATGTGAATTTGCAAGATGATAAACCTGCAGTTGTGCTTAGCCTAATGACTGAACCTGTTGATGACACTTCTCCATCATTTTATGTCTCATTGACCATTCATGACAAAATCCTCCATAACTGTCTGCTGGACACTAGTGCCAGCCATAATCTGATGCCCAAAGCTGTCATGGAAGAGTTAGGCCTTGATATCACCAGAACATATCATGATTTATTCTCCTTTGATTCAAGGAAGGTGAAATGTCTGGGGTTAATCAAAGATTTAGCCATCACCCTAACTTAGCTGCCCATGAAGAGCATGATGATGGACATTGTGGCAACAGATGTTCCCCCTAAGTTTGGTATGTTACTCTCTATAGGGTGGATTAAGAGATTGGGTGGGACATTACAAAATGACTTATCTTATGCCACTATCCCAGTTTTTGGAGGAGAAAGCAAAAGGCTATACAGGGAAGCCCAGCTGGCCTACATCATTAGTGATGAGAAGAACCCCACTAATCATCCTATCTACGCTGTGGACACTGATTTTGGAGCATGCATCCTCCAAATTGAAGAATCTCAGAAGGCCTCGATGCAGATCAGGAAACCAGTAGCCCAGGCCATGGAAAAGGAAGGAACACAAGCTTGGGATATGTTCTTTGATGGAGCCTGCTCAAAAGAAACTGCAGGAGCAGGAGTGGTGCTGGTATCTCCAAAGCAAGAAAGCACACATCTGTCTTTTAAGCTGACGTTTAAGGTCACCAACAATAAAGTAGAATATGCGGCTCTGATATTGGGCTTAAACGCTACCAAAGACAGAGGAATCAGAGACATAAAGGTGTTTGGGGATGGTGATCTCATCATTTAACAAGTGAACAAAACGTTCCAAGCAAGGCACCCAAGGCTGAAAGCATACAGAGATGAGGTATGGAGACTCAAAGACTCTTTCGATAGTTTTTGTATCTCATACATCCCTAGAGTCAAAAATTAGCTTGCTGATTCCCTTGCTGTGTCTGCTAGCCTTTTCATCCCTCCCATGCCCCCTAAGTTGGTCTATGAAGTCCAGATAAAATATAGACCATCCTTGCCTGATAATGTCCAGCATTGGAAAGTTTTTGAGGATGATGATGAGGTGAACAGGTTTCTGCAAGTCATTGATGAATTCTATGAAATGAAAATAGATCAAGAGAATGAAACCTTGGAGGAAAATCCCCGGCCCCAGCTAAAAAACAGAATTGGCCATGATAGCGTTGTTCAACTGCCTAGTAATCATATACCTTAAGGCCTAGTTCCCCTAGAGAAGCTGTTTGACCAGAATGATGTGCCTTATAAGGCTGCCCAAAAATAAGACCAATCTGCAGTCCATAGGCATAATATAGGGAGTCCAGATCATGCAAAGTATATAAATCTGTCTACCCACTTGTTTGCTACCCAAAGTTCTGAGTACTGCACCTTAATGAAGCAGTTTGCTGATGTCTTTGCCTGGGAATATAGTGACCTCAAAATATATTATAAAAAGATCATCCAGCATAAGATCCCATTGGAGAAATGAACCATCCATTTCAAGCAGAAACTGAGGCCCATAAGTCCTCTGCTCCTTCCCTTGATTGAAAAAGAAATCAAGAAATTGTTGGCTGCTAAAATCATAGTCCCTCTGAGGTATTTGAAATGGGTAGCCAACTTGGTAGTGGTAAGGAAGAAAAGTGGAGAAATCAGGCTCTGCGTTGATTTCAGAAACCTAAACAAATGCTCTAAGAAAGATAATTATCCTCTGCCCAAGATGGAGCATTTGCTGCAGAAATTCTCAGGAGCTAAAGTGATGTCTTTCCTAGATGGATTTTCAGGGTATAACCAGGTTGCTATACATCCAGATGATTAAGAAAAGACTGCATTCACCACTCCTTTTGGGCTGATGAATGCTGGAGCCACCTTTCGGAGAGCTATGGATATAGCATTTGTAGGAGAGAAGGATAAGTTTGTCCTTGTCTACCTAGATGATATAACAGTATACTCTAGCAGCCATCAAGACCATCTGCAGCATTTAAAGAAAGTGTTCCTGAAGTGCAGAAGGTTTGGTATATCAGTGAATCCCAAGAAGTCACAATTTGCTTTAGAAGAAGGCAAGCTCCTTGGACACATTCTTTTTGCTGCAGGTGTCAAAATTGACCCAGAAAGAGTGAAAGCAATACAGACCTTGTATGTCCCAAGATCGAAAAAGTACATCCAGTCCTTTCTGGGTAAAATAAACTTTGTCAGGAGGTTTATTCCTAATTTTGCAGAATTAGTAAAGCACATCACCTCCATGTTGAAAAAAGGATCAGAAATAAAGTGGACTGATGCAGCAAGAAGATATTTTGAAGCCATCAAAAGGGCTATCATGGAAGCTCCCACTTTGATCAGTCCAGACTACAATAAGGAGTTACATATCTTTTCATTTGCCTCAAATGACACCCTTGCAGCAGTTTTACTGTAGAAAGATAACAAGGGTTCAGAGCATCCAGTGGCATTCTTTAGCAAAACATTAAGGGATGTTGAACTGAGGTACGATACTATAGAAAAATAGGCATATGCTCTTATCAAATCTTTGAAAGCTTTCAGAATATACATTCTACATTCCAAGGTAATTGCATATGTGCCCTTTGCTTCAGTAAAAGATGTCCTAACGCAGCCAGATGCTGATGGAAGAAGGGATAAATGGATTGCAAAGCTGATGAATTCAACATAGAACTGAAGCCCCCCAGCTTGTCAGAGGTCAGGGCCTTGCCAAACTAATGGTTGAAGAAAATTGCAGGGTGCTGGACATGAATCAGATAAGCACAATTTCAGAAGATGGATAGACAAAAGAAATAGCTGAACCAGGGCAGAACCAGTTGTTGGCACAAAATCTGAATTCTTTTGAATGGTATTCTACAATAGCTCAATTTTTGCTGAAGCTAGAAGTTCCTCCAGGCCTTAGTTCAAACCAAGCCAGGACTATTAAGCTCAGAGCAACCAAGTATTGCATTCATGAAAACTTGTTGTACTGGAGGGATCTAGCTGGAATCCTTTTGAGATGCCTGGACAAAGAACAATCCATGGAGGTCATGCATCAGTTCCATTCCAGCATCTGTGGAGGACATCACTACTAGAAAACCACAACCCACAAGATTCTCAGAGCTGGGTATTATTGGCCCACCTTGTTTTCTGATGTATTTTAATTTGTAAAATCTTGCGATAGGTGCCAGAGATTTGAAGGAAAACAATAGTTGAAGTCCCTGCCCTTAAAGCCAATACATGCTAGCGGTCCTTTTCGGTAGTGGGGTTTGGATTTCATAGGAGAAATCAATCCACATTCCAGTGGCCAGCACCGATGGATCTTAGTAGCCACTGACTACTTCACTAAATGGATGAGGCCATCCCTACTAGGAAAGTTGATCATCATGTGGTCATGAAGTTCTTAAATGAAAACATTTTCACCAGGTTTGGTTGTCCACACAAATTAGTTACTGACAATGCAGTAGCCTTCAGAGCAAAAGAGTTGGTGGACATGTGTGACTCAATGGGAATTAAGTTAGTTCATTCCACCTCATATTACCCTCAAGGTAATGGTCTAGCAGAATAATCCAACAAAAGCCTGATAAGGATAATCAAGAGGCTGCTAGAAGACAACAAAAGGAATTGGGATTCCAAGCTCAAGTATGCATTGTGGGCTGACAGGGTAATCACCAAGAAATCCACAGGGAATTCTCCATTCAAGCTGGTATATGGCACTGAGGTTGTTTTCCCAATTCAGTTAACCCTCCATGTGGCAAAGTTCTTGCAGAAAGAGCAGAATGAAGAAAATGACATGGCAACAAGGATCAGGGACTTGGCAGAAGTACATCAAATCAGAGATCGATTGGTTGAAAAGTCTGCAACACATCAAAAGAGAATCAAGGAAGCCTTTGACAGAAAGGCAAAGATAGACAGTTTTCAAGTTAGGGACTTGGTTCTTAAATGGGATGCACTCAAGGAGAAGAGAGGCAACCATGGGAAGTTCGATGCTCTGTGGACTGGGCCTTTTATCATTTCTCAGATCTAAGGGAACAATACTTTCACGCTGCAAAGCGTGGAAGAAGAAACAGTTTGTGATGGCCCAGTTAATGGGCGATTTTTGAAAATTTATGTTGTTTAAGGTCTTCAGGCCTTAATGTTGTAAATATGTTGTTTTATCAGGTTTTAGCGTAGAATTAATTAGATTCCATGCCCAATGGAACACTAGGCAATGTTTTTAATCTTGTTTTTGTAGGAAAGGTAGTGGTCTACAGTTCTTGAGACCTCACAAGGAGGATCTCATCCCCAGAAGGAGCCAGTGTTAGCTCTACTATGCAACGCTGACTTTTCAAAGTCAGAAATGAGCTTGGTCTGCTGGGTTGAGCCTAAAAGGAAGCTCATAGTGGTCATTTTCCCTTCCTTCCTTCACTCCACTTATTCTCCTTCACCTTCGTTTCCTCTATTTTTCTTCTAAACCCGCTATAAACCCCTTTTACTCTAAGCCCCAAGCGCAAAAGCCCAAACCCTCATAAAACCATCTCATACGCCTTCGCGTGCTTGCTAAAGCCTTTTATCGTTTCCCTGCCGTTGATTCCCTCCCACCAATCCAATGGCTCCCGTCGCGCCCGATGAAGCAACATGCGTGATCAAATCCCCACCATCAGATCATCTCCGCCGAGATCTGACGACCTTCGCACTTATCGCGCTCACAACTCACCCGAACGTTAGTGCGCGATGAGAGCAGTTTTTCTCTCTCATCAGCTGCTACGTGTCGATCGATGAGTGGGATCACACGCCCCCACCCTTTTACCGCTCTATGCCCAAAGGCGGTGCGATCAATACCATTTACTGCCTGACCTATCCACCCCGCTCGATAACTACCGCACAGCTCCACCGCCCAACCGTCGTTCGATCTATCCGCTGCGGATCCAACGGCCCAAATTCAACCCGCTCCCACCTCGGCCGATATCATCCGCTGAGCCATCTTTGCCATCCATTTCTTCGATCCGACGGCCAACCTTCCCCCTCATCCAACTCGTCCACTTGCCCATGCAGTCCACGTCCTTTGACCACTCCATTTGCCCGAAGGAGGAAGGTGACCAGCTTACTAGTACCAGTCGTAGTCGCTCCCCAACAACCATATTTAACAAACAACATGGCCAAGGGTGAAAAGGATAGAGCATGACCCTATAGCTTCATTTATCAGTTATGGAATTTCACTGGTACGAGCACTCCAACTGCCTAAGAGGACATCACAACAACAGAAAGGACCAGATTCACCCGCTACAGCAAGCAAACACAGTCAGAGACTCCATCAGGAAGTTAAATGTGGTTGGTGGTCAATTATGACCTCTTCATACCTAATCGGCCCAAGTGCCTTGTAATGTAAAGTCTATAAATACTCAGAAACAAGATGTAATTAGGTTTGATGGTTGATGTTTCGATGTAAGGTTCAACTTCTGGAGATTGTAGATATTTTTTCACTTGCAGCGTCTCGTCTTCATTTTCAGCTAATACAAGCTTCTTTTGTTGTTAACTGCTCACTTTCTATTTTCTCCTGTTCTAAACTATGCCTGATATGCTGTATTCTTGGTCTTTGAAGTTTAGCACTAGAGAGTTGTCATCCTATCTATGTGTTAGACTGTTGAATGTATCATTGAATAAGTTATTCAGGTTTCTTTTTATCTAGTGCCAGAGAGTTGTCATCCTGTCTGTGCATTAGTAGATTAGATTTACAGGGTTATTTACTAGTTGCAGCCGGCCATCACATGGTCTTGTGCATCTGCTGGTGTGGTCAGTATTCTCCATATTCACCCAATCTCTAAACTGTAAGTAGTTGGTGGTCTAAAGCCTTGTAGTCTGGGGGCGTTCACACATGTCTGGAGTGAAACAAAGTAGAAGTGGTTATTTGGCTTGAACAAGCATCATTCCTTCCATTCATCCATTGCAACAAATAAGTTGAATTTATATGTTATCAGGCATCTTCGAGCTACAACTTAGGAGAGTTTCTTGGAATCCTAACAGGATTGTTTCAATATTCTTTTTCACCCACTTTGAAAGTATGCTAATATATTATATAATTTAAATACTTTAATCAAATCCAAAATTAAAATATATTGATGATGCAGAAAATAAACACAATTAAAAAGTAGGAATCTGTTTATCTAATCTTTCAACTTGTAGGAATTCTCCCTCTTTTTATAACCTTGTTGGATCAGATTCTTTTTATCTAATCATCGTGAAGATGAACCATATTTGTTGGTTTGAAATGCGTTGACATTAAAATAACTATGTGATTTATCCAGAAGATAAGTTGTACAATTAAAATCTCTAAAATCCTGCATTTCCAATCCATTATGTAACTGTGCTCACAAGAAAATGAGAAGTCGGAGTTAGCTTTGAGTTAATCATAAGATCATATATATTTTTTATCATTGTTAACACTATCAAACTTTGAATTTTTTTGAGTCATATATCTATGTATCTATGCTTTTAATGAAAGGATGATTTCTCCTTCTTGGAAAAAATAAAAGATATTTTTATCATTATACATATTTCATCATAAATGCATTGTGATTAGGTTAATTTTTTTCTTTTGTCAAAATTGTGCACGCAGACTACATATAATAGGATGAAAATGCCATTAAAGGGTTCTTGAATTTTACCAAGGACACAAGTCCTTATTGGCGTCTCAGTGAGCCTCTCATGCATTGCAGTAATCAAAGAATCTTGTTATAGCTTTTGTTATATTAATGCATGTCCATCCAACATTAAATTTTTAACTTTCAGAGGACACATGGAACTCCTAGCCTAAGTTTAGTTTCAATATGGTTAAACTTTGTGTACTAAATTTAGAAAATTCAAATGACGTAATCTAGACAAATAAAAATTGGAATGATTTGTTAAAAACCTAAGACAACAGAATTTGTGTGGGATTAAATACGTCATCTAGCACATAACACACACTTGTAGGCTCTTACAACAATCAACAAGGCCACATAGCTAGCGTTCCCTGCTTCTTAGTTTAATAAAATATTTTAATGTCATGATGTGTTGTATGTACTCCAAACAATAATAAAATTGTAAAATGAGTTATATGAATATTTGTTTAACTTTTTTTTTTTAATATAATTAAACATTTTTTTGGTAGATAAAGGTTATATATATATATATATATATATAATTGACATTGAAGAGAATGATAACAAGTTAATAATGATTTATTTAGCATTGAATGATGGCATTTTTTTTATATAATGCTAATATTATAGTAAACATGTCATGTCATTAAAGTATAGATTGATATAATGAGAGTTGTACAAATTGTACATATGTTATTTTTACATATTTGTTTTCAAATTTATATTTTTCAATTTTTTTTTTTTTTAAATTAAAAAAAAAAAATCCATAAAAATTTTCTATTCAATACTTTACACCAATGAGAAAATGGAATTTTTGAATTTAATTACAAACCATTTGTGTTTATGGTACATAGTAAGTAATATATGATGTTATTTTTCAATTATTAATACTGTCGCGCACGGTATGACGCATTCAAAAATGGGTTGACCTTTTAATTAGTTTTGGTTGACTAAAAATTATTTCAGCAATGTATAAAGTGGATATTAGGAAAATGAAATATTTTTTTTTTCATATTTTATTTATCCCTGTTCTGATTGGACAATCCGTACTTTAAACTTTTGGTACTGACAAAATCGTGCCAAATAAAACACCGGAGGAAATAATAATTTTTAAACAAATATTGCCTTTGTTAAAAGGATAAAGCTTAAAACAGAGATTGCCTCTATTAACAAATATTTGAAGCAAATCTCAATCTTGAAACAAAAACCATAAAAGAAACCAGCATACTGTGCACATTTGAACCAAATGACACCGATCTAATCAAACTGAGGTAAAACTCCCTAAAACATGAAATTTCATGGTAGGGCGAAAAATCCTGTACCAAAATTTTCCAACAGCTTTTCCAAAGTGAAATTCCAGTCCAATATTTAGCCAAAACTTCAAGAAAGACTCGAAAAGTAAGAAGATGGAAAACTGCAACAAATACATGCACATTAATTTAGTTATATTTGAACAAAGCGACAAAGACTAGCAACTATGTAGCACTTGTTATCGTACTAAAAATGAATGATGTAATCTTGAAGGAATTGAAGTATGGATTTTATTAAAATAATAATAATAATAATTTAAATAAGGTGTTATTATATAAAAATGATAAATAAAATGTTTGGAAGATTCGTTTGAGTGATTCACCCTTTTCCCTGAAAACTAGAGTTATCTTTAGTGCCTTTTTTTGGATTTTCTAGTACACTTCTCATAAAAATTTGAGGTGAAATCTTGATTTGCATTATTTAAATTGGTTTTTTTATGGTATATATGAATTCAACACCCTGAAAAACCCTTAGGGCACTTCGATTGTGCAGTGGTTAGCCATCAAGCTTGTGATTTCAATAAATTCCTATGAGATTTTAGATAAATTAGACCAAAAAAACCCACCAGAAAAACTTCCAAAAAATCTCACTAAAAACAACATAATATGAAACCAAAAAATCTTTTTATACCATTTTTTTGTAAACTTCATATATATATATAACTATTATTCACATAATAATAATAATAAACAACATAATATGAAATCAAAAAATCTTTTTATACCGTTTTTTTGTAAGCTTCATAAATATCATTATATTATTGATAAGTACATTATAGCTTCTTCTAATATTACATTGATAACTTATTTCTACCCGGGTCCCATTTTCCCAACAGTGAAGACAAAATTCACTCCAATCTAACGATTCATTTTAAAATCGAAGAAATTTCGTCCAATAGTCTAATTAAATCTCTTTCACCACGTTTAACTATTTCTAAAATTAAAAATGTATTGTATGTTGAGGATTATTAATTTCGACACTCTTCAATCTTGTTCGTATAAAAAGGGGTGTTTTCGTTATCCTATTTAAATTTTAAAATTTATTTTTAATAAATTTTAATGTTTTTAGAATAATTATTAGATGATATAATTATTGGTGAAATTGTAATTTTTGAGTTTTAAATTAAATTTTAATTAATTTGCATTCTTTAGTTTATAGTTTTGAAAGTATAATTTTAAATTAAATTTTAAATAAATTGACTAAGAAAATGTTAAAAAAGTTAAAAGTCTAAAACTTTTAAATTATTATTTTGTTGTTGGTTTTTTTTTTTAATACTTTATATTATTTAGATTTGTGAAAATTATTTATTTATAATTGTTATAAGAAATATAAAAAATAAATATATAAATATAAACATGTCACTTTTCACTTTATAAAGAAGGGTAATGTATTTTTCAGGGCTCAAGGTGATTCAAGGTAATATATTCTTGAAGATTCAAGGCCATTCAAGGGCAAGGCTCAAAACCATTACAACAATATACTTAATATGAGCTCAACATGTCACTTGTGGGAGTTAAACCTTAGTGGAGAGGATAACTATCATTCTTTCCAACCACATGAGACAAACTCAATTGGTATTTTTTAAAAATTGATATTTACATTAATTCAATAATTAATATTAATGATCTAGATAGGGTCATTATATTGTTTGTCATATATCTCTATACTTTCATATTGGAAAAAATTGAAGGAATTAGTTTGCAGGGCCTTTAAAACCAACGAGTCTTAGTTTGGAGAATTGGGGTCTAAAACCTTTTGGGGCTATTTTGAGGCATTAGGTGAAGTTCTTGGGGTCCAAAAATTCTAATTTACTCCAACCACTTTGGCATTATTCTACACCAAGATACCTTTACAATGTTCCATGAAGACGTCAATTAGAGTTCATATGCAAAAGTTATGCCTCTAAGAAGTTGACTTTCTGGTTTGACCATTATGGTTCTAGAGAATCTCATGTCAACCCCATTACTCATTCAAAAGGGGTTAGCTACGTGAAGGCTATGAATAAGACTCTAGAAGGGTCAAAGTTGTAACTCTACTTGAGAGTTTAAGGAATCTCACTTGATCGATGGTTGGCTATTGGGCTATGTTAAAATTGGGATTGGGTCTAATGGTGATCACCAATTTTTAAATTTATTCTATATGACAGCCCTTTACTAATGTCAATTTCCACACAACTTTTTATGTAGGTATACAAGCCATTCTTTCCTTGGGAGAAATTTGTAGCAAGATAATGACCTAAGGAATTACCAATGTCCTCAAATACTGAGAAATGACATAGATGGGCAGACAAATTTGGATGTTGAACCCAAATTGGAATTTTTGTGATGGCTACTATAGAGGGATTGAAATCTTGAAACCAGGGGGTAATGAAAATAATAGCTTTACCCCAAAACCAAGGTTTGCCAGTTAGGGCCTTTTGGTAATCCTCTAGCTCACTGAAAAACACTATAAAGAAACCCTTAGAAACGAAGATAACCTTGCATTTCAAAGTCCAGGCCGCATGAATCCTCTTATAAAGGTCCGCTGAGTGTGGCCAAAATCCATTGAAACAACAAATGAGGCCCTTCTTAAAGTAGATCTGAAGGTAGTTCTCTAGAGTAGGTTCGAAATTTCTACAGATGGAACATTCTCATCTTTTTCCCCTGGTACGACCTAGGTGCAACTTGGGCCTATTGAGAGCTAGATCCTGACTTGGGGGCATCCTTGAAGGAAAGTGACTTTGAAGCCAAAGATGCCCCACCATCCTTGGCATCACCACTTAGGCACATAATAAGAGATATGGAGGCATCCTTCACAATGTTGTAATCTTTGAGTAGTTGATCCATTTGTAGCTACCTTCCTTTGTAAAGGAGCCTGAACGCACCCTCTTGGATTCCTGCCAACACTTTAATTTTGTCTTTGAGCATAAAAACACCATCAGTTGCATTGACATGATGCAAAGGAATTTACAGGACAACGATCCAACAAGAATTATGAAATTTAGAAGAGAATTGACCCTGTTTCCTTCCCTAGTTGATTGATTCCTTTTTTCAAACACATTGCTTTCTTCCTCACCCTATTTTTCAAATCCATGACATAATGCAGACTTTTTGGACAATGGCATTCAACCCACACCCTCTTCCTGTCATCGGTCCACTTGAACCTGGCAGGTTGGGTTTCTCCAAGTCCATGCTTCAAGACTTGGCCGATTGCCTTCTCATCCATCACACATTGTTGGGTCTTAACATGGGCATTCACAAGGACCAAAATGGTAGACCCATTACAACTCGCAAGCCAAAATTGGGGACTAACCTTAGTAAAAGCCCTCATAACCTGCCCTCATGGCAGAACGTTCTCATGTCTAGGTCACGGGAACGAAACCATCATAGGCTCGTAGCTAGGCAACATGATCAAACCCTTGGAAGTCCCACAACTAGGTCACGGGAACGAATCAAAGGGAGTGTCACATTCTAGTCTTTGATATAGGAAACTCACATGTTCATTTGTGATATCAAAATCTAGTATTTAAATGTCAATTCAAGGTAGTGGGTCATTTATGTTGTATTACATTTAATATTCATGTTTCTTCATTCAAAATGATAAGTTATTTAAGTTATATTACATTTAATCTTCACGTTTCTGTAATAGATTATTTAAGTTATATTACATTTAATATTCAAATTTCTTCATACCATTTTACAAAAATGATTTAACATAAAATTAAAAATATTATAATTTTTAATTTTTAATTTTTTATATCTATTTATAAAATTAATACTTAATTATTAAACATTTTTATATTTATCAAATGCATATGATTTTAATATATTGCAATTTTTTTCATCCAATACATATCATTTTAATATGTTGCAATTTTATGACATCTTTTTGTATTGAAAAGTAGCAAATGCTAATTAATAAGATGGATATGGATCCTAAGATTAGGGTTCTCTCCCATTAGAGATTTTGGAGTTGGTCTTTGTTTATATAACTTCTTATTAATGCATTTTAAATTGAGTAGTTTGGAAAGGATGAGATGGTTTGGAAAACATGGATAAAATTTTAAAAATGTATTAAGTTTACATTTGAATATAATTATAGTGGATAAAAAGAATTAAGTGATAGATGATTATAAAATATTATTATGAAAATTGTTTTATGAGTGTTAAATTCAGAGAATAAATACAACATTTATAATGTTTAATAATGTGTAAATATTTAATTTGATTGGTATATAATGTTTAACTATTTGTAATATATAATACAATTATAATAAATTTATTTTAATTTTTTAATTTACATTCAATTTTCTTTTAAGTATAAATAATTTTTAAATTAAAATAATAATAATAATAATAATAATAATTTTAAAATAGTTTGAACAAATTCTTTCAATCTAAAAAAGATTTGAGAACCACCCGTAACCATCTTAAATTGGAATACTTAGTATAGATTCCGCAGGCGTTATGGACCATCAATAAAATATTTAATATAAACTTTACAGTCATCGTGGGCAAGTAATAAATTCGTAAGTTATTGACCTCGAAAATAAGGGTTTAGTCAAACGCACATTTATCAATTTTTGTAAAGACTCATTCCTCAATATATTTCTTGTAACCACCTAATGTTCATTGAGGCTTGTTTTTTGGTTCAAAAAACGTATTTAATGTTGTTTAAGGTATATATTTAAAAATATATTTTAAATAACAAAAAATCATAATATTGGAAATTGTATTGTATTTTATTTACATATATATATATATATATATATATATATTTAAACATTATATGTTAACTCCGTATTACATGTAAAGAATAACATATTTCTTTTGAATATTGACAAAATATCTCTTGTACAAGCATTTTTTCTGGTCAATTTTGCCCAAAATTTATTTGAGATTTTTAAGAATCATAATTTTAAATTGTTTAATTTGTAAATTTTTAGAGGTTTTTTAGGGTGTTGAATCCATTATACATTCAAAAATGCATTTTAAACAACAACAAAAACACAATATTGCTTAAAATTGTACTGTTAAATTGCCACAACCCATACACAAAGTTAAGTTACATTAATATGAAAATATTTTACTTAAAATAAATATTAAAATATTATATTTATAAATAACAATGAAATCATTTATTATTATTATTATTATATTTTAAATATCGTATGTCAATTCCATATTTAATACTAAACGAATGACATGTATCTTTCATATTAAGCTATAAAAAGCACTTCTCATCCCAATAAATTATTAATTCCATAATTTAATTGTAATGGTTAATATAAACAATTAAGTGTGAAAAGTGAAAAATATTTAAGTTATTACGCATAATTTTTAAATCATGATTAAAAATATAGTGGCCATGCATGTTAAAAATTGAAAAACTTAACCTGGAACAAGACACCCAGAAATGAACCAGGCAAAACCTACCCTCCAACCATTTAAATAAATTAAAAAATTATTAATAATTATAAACATTTTTAATAAAAGTAAGATGTTTTAATTATACCAACCTTAACGAGTACCTTATTTATGATTCCACTATTTATTAGTTCTAGGGAGTCTAGTGATCACTAGAGCGTTGATCGAGTATTAATTGAGTCAGTCTTTGACCATAAATTTGTTCGTTTGGGTGGGAATTTCAGCGAAAATTTAACCAAAGTTTTAATTTGAACTTCTATTCAGAAACTTCACGTCCTTAGAGACAACATTAGATATCCAAAAAAAATCTTATCGAAAGTCTAAAAGAAAGTAAACACTTTCCTAAATCATATCCAAACTTTTTCTGAACTCTGTCATTTGGACATTTTCTGAACTCTGTTTCAGGACTGAGGTGGTCTCTTTGTTATGTATGCAGAATATTATATTTTTTTAATATAATCTATGATGATTTTCTCTCTTAAAAAAAAAAACTTTACATAATATTACCCCAAGTGTTAGCTTTAAATCTCGAACATGACCATTTACAATAGTCACCTCAAGTCAAAATCAAAGCAAAAAAACCATTTGCAGTAGTCACCTCACCTCAATTAAAGGAACACAGATCCTTCATAAGCTTCATCGTCCCAGTACGGCAAAATATGACAATGATTTTAATTTCAATTAAATGTCCCTTTTGCATGCAAAAACAATAAATGCTAGACTAGACTATAACATCCATTACCAAAACTACGTGTGCATGTGTCTGCTACTTTGGCCCTGAAATTTCTGAGTCAAATGTTGGAGGATTTAATATCTCCGTGGATTATTGGCCGATCTGCAACGAAGAAATTAAAGTTCAGTTCTGCAATTCTCTACAAATTTTGAAGCATTCTACATTAAAAAGACAAGATAAAATTTTAGGCTGGTTGCTTAATTTGTCACACAAAAACATTAGTAGTATGGAATATCATGGGAGAAAATAAATATGAAATTCAAAGTTAGTTTGAAATATCATTTCTTGAGATTATTTTGTCTACTGCAAAAAGGAATGAATTAGGAATGGCATATCATTATATTCAACTCAATTCTATGGAATTTCTCCAGTTTGCAGAACAGTGAGGAGTGAACTCAAGGCCAATTTCAGAGAACATTACTTCGATTTCTCAGAAATACATGAATCATGGATCATTAAGAAAAATTGTAAGATGGATCCGATTTTTTTAGTTGCCTGCACGCAACATATGTAAGTCTATTGGTGGGTTGCTGTCAAGTGTGACTCAATGTATTGTATAGATATCAGTGGTACAGATATTGTATATAATGTATTATAATGTTTCTTTTAGTGGGGAATTTCCTCCTGAAATAAATATGGAGGAGAGGCAAGGATTAAGGACTCAAAATAGTGAAGTACATAATGTAGAGCCCTATTTCAAATAATTGTGAGCTTAATTTAACAATAAATATTCAAAATATGCCCCATGAAGAAATGGAAAGATAAATGGTAGTTTCAAAGGCTTGCATTAATGTAATGAAAGGTGAATGCAAATTTAGTTTTTTATATTCTTTGTTTTTGAATTTCTGAGAAACCTTTAGAATATTTTAAACACAAAGTTCCAAAAATAAAATGAATTTGAGGTTTTATCTCAGATTTCATTTATTAAATTCCTTCCATACCAAAAAGGTTTGATAGACTGGGGATCATTATGTTTGAGAATGATTTAGTTTGATTGTTGTAGTCAGGTCCTCAATATATGATCTTTATTTTTATTAAATAATTGAATCCCAACTTTTTCATTAGGGAGGGTACAAAACTCAATATAAGATATGTTTTACAATCAGGCTATATTAGGGGTATTTATTCAATGAAAATGAAAGTCATTAAAGGATTTGTAACTAGCCTCATCGACATATGAGATAGTGTTAACAACCAGAGTGAGTAGTTTGGGCATTGAAACATGGTGAATTGGGAAAACACTTCCCTACAATTTTTTGGGATTGAACAGATTCTTGCATTTATTTTTCTCCTCTAAAATTATACTTGCATAGGTAATATTATTTTTCTCTTTTGAAACTATACTTACACAAGTAATAGAGGTAGTAGAAGCAACTATATAATATCAGAGCTTCGAAGATTTATTATGTCTGAAATAAATAACAAGCAAGGATGCCCAAACATTGATTATATCTATAATATAGATAGGTAGTACATGAAAGCTTAAAGTCGGGGTAGGGCAATCATAGGATAAAAATTACTATTGTTATTGTGTTAACAATCCTAAATAGAGAGTAGGCTTAACTGGTAAGTGTAGACCAACTCTAATAGAGAGTGGACAGGAGAGGCCCCAGTTAGATAGACAGTGACAGATCTGATTCTTAAGCCAATTGATCCATTTTTTAAAGAGGACTATTTCGCATCCATCCATGTTGTAGCGTAGTAAGTGTTTGTATTTTCTAAAGACATTTATGGCCGCTTCAAGGTTCTTAGTTGGAATACAGTTACAATCAATAAAACATAGTGGCCTACATTTATTAAATGTAATGTACAAAAGCACTTAGGGCATTTTTTGCTTTTAAATATTTTATCAAAATATAAACGATTAATAGATTTCATACCCAACATGGATTAACATTGTCTACGACCCTTGTTAGTTAAATGTTGTAATGAATTTTAATATGGTCATTCTATCGATGTCTTTATGACCAATGTGCTCATGATGATGTATTTACATTTTTTGGGGGGATGTAAATTGTGTTTTAAGTATGATTCAGTTAAATGTTGTAAAGAATAAATGAGAATATGTTGTACATTTTACTTTTAATATGGCCTTTTTATTAATGTGTTTATGACCAGTGTGAGTGTCTATAATTTTTCCTTTTGGGATGTAAATTGTTTTTTAAGTTTTATCAGATTATTTTAAAAAAAATTGAATGAAAGTTTTTATGAATAAATTTAAAAAAAAATTATAAAAAATTATATAAATTTATTGATTATATATATATATATATATATATATATTCTAAATTCTATGGGAAAAAAGACTAGTCCAATTCATGACATGTCATGAAATAATTTATAAGTTTTATGTGATATATATATATATATATATATATATATATATATATATAAATTTTTTTTTTTCTATGGAAAAAAGAACTAGTACAATTCATGTTATGTCATAAAACAAATTCATAAGTTTTACACTAACCATTACCTTGTAACTTGGCATACACTAATTAATATATATATATATATATATATATATATATATATATATATATATATTCTATATTCTATGGAAAAAAGGAAAATTGAAATTCATGTCATGTCAGGAAATGAATTCATAAGTTTTACACTAACCATTACCTTGTAGCTTGGTATACATTAACCATTACTTTGTAGCTTGGTATTAAATGTTATTATAAGTTGTATATGTTTTACATAACTTTTAATGTTTTGTTACGGGGATGGATATTAATTAACCGTACATAAAATTATTATTATTATTTTGACATTACATTTTTTTTAATAATGATTTTATTGAATTTGGTTTCAATTAATAACAAATTTTTAATGCAACATGTTAGGATATTACCATGTAATTTAATATTAAATGTTATTATATAAAGTGGTATAGTTTGAGAGGCTTATATGATTTTGTAAGTTGTTTCTCATTTATGTTATGAATAACAAGTGTTGGAGGGCAACATAGTCCCTGCCATTTAAGTGGATGTTATGTTTTTAGAAAAAATATAAATTGATATGTGAAGTGGAAAAGTTATTTGCCCACTTAGGATAAAGAGTTTCATAAATTTTTGGTGGGTAGTAACCACTACTAAATTTTCACATTTACACTTTTACTCCTACAAGTTAAAGCATTGAATAAAACATAAATAATGGTAAGCATTAACTCTAATAGATATATTTATTTCCATCTTATCCCTATTCATCTCTTATGCAAATACTTGCTTAAATTATGGTGGACACTAACTGATGGTAAATAGGTTATTTTCATGAGTTGAACTATTTTCAAGGATTTTAATTTTAGGTGGTTTTCCTATGAAGCTTAACAATGAAAAATCATGGCACAAATATTTAAAAATCATGGCATAAATATCGCAACTACATCTAGAAATTATGGCCAAAACATTTGAGTCAGGTATCCACATGGCACAAAAGCTGCAATAAAATTTTCAAAGTTATGGTCCAATCAAATATTTGAAAATTATTTTTTCCCATACTATTGAAAAATAAATAGTTGTTTTTCAAAATTAAATATTATAACTTGAATTGGTCAATGCTGAACTAATATTGATTAACAAGAAAATATCTGATGCATCTTGAATAAGACTAAAATTTGTTTGAGTAATGATCCTGATGAAAAATTTAACGACTAACACAACCACATTAAAAATATTAATGTGGTTGATATAATCGAAAACTTCATTTGTATCTATCATTGATAAATATATAATAATAGAAATAATAATACAAAAAAACTATTGCAATAAAAATATTATTATTATCCTTATAATAAATAATTGTTATTTAATAGATTTAATTATAATAATAATACATTTATTTAATAACAAATAATTATTATTATTGTTTTAAAACAATTATAATAATATTTACTTAATAATAAATAAATATTAAATATTATTGTCAATTAAAGATAATCATTAAAAATAAAATATTAAATATTATTGTTAATAATAATTAATTAACTTAGGGTTTATTTACTTAATTAATTAACTTAGGGTTTATAATTAATGAACTCTAAGTTAATAATTAATTAACTTAGAGTTTATTTATTTAATTAATAATTAATATTAAATAAAAAAGAATAGAGTTGTCTTTAGTGCGATTTTTTGGACTTTCCAGTGCTAGAATGCAACTAAAACATTTGAGGTGAAATCTTGATTTGTGTTATTTAAATTGGTTTTTTAACTGTATATATGAATTCAACACCTTGAAAAACCCCTAGGGCACTTCGATTGTGCAGGGGTTACCCATCAAGCTTGTGATTTCAATAAATTATTGCGAGATTTTAGAGAAATTAGATTGGAAAAGCTTCCAAAAAGTCTCACTAAAGACAACTCGAAAAAGAATTCACTAATTATTATTATTTTATTAATTATTAATAATTAATTAATTAATTAATAATTATTAAATAAAAATAAATAAATTAATTAATAATAAACCGTTGAATTAACCCATAGGATTAATAATATTAAACCGCATGATTAATATTATAAACCCTATAAATAAAATTATACCCCAACAATATGAACCTTTAGATAAATAGAGCTAAGAGATTGATATTATAAACCCAGAGGACTAATAAACCCAAGGGATTAATACTAATCTCAAACTGAAGGGATTAGTATTAATCCCTTGGGTTTATTAGTCGTTTGGGTTAATAATATCATCTCTTGGCTTTATTTATCTAAGGGTTCATATTCCTGGGGTATAATATTATTCATAGGGTTTATGATATTAATCCTAGGATTTATTAGACGTTTGGATTTATAATATTTATCATAGGGTTTATGAGTCCCTTGGTTTTATAATATTATTCCCTTGTGTTTATAATTCCAACCATTGTTGACCATGAATGATGTTATAAACCCAAGGAATTGATATTATAAACCCAAGGCATTAATACTAAAACCTGAAGGATTATGAATCAAAGGGAATAATATTAAACCCAAGTGACTAATATTACAAACCCAAGGTATATAAACTATAAGATAAATATTATACACACTAAAATAAATATGGTTGATTTTCATATTAAGACAATCCTTGTCAGAATGCGACGTTGGACCATGGTTGACCATGTTTAACCAAGGTTTATTTTCATATCATGACAATCTTTTTCACAATGCAACGTTCAACCATGATTGACCATGGATGACCATGTTAGATTTTATAAAACATGGTTGAACATGGTTGACGATGGTTGACAATGATTGACCATGGTTGAACATGGTTGATGAAGGTTGAAAATGATTGACCATGGTTGAACATGGTCGATGAAGGTTGACTGATTATCATATTAAGACAATATTTGTCATAATGAGACATTGGACCATGGTTGAGACGATGATTGATTTTCATATTAAGACAATCATTGTCACAATGTAAATTTGGACCATGGTTTACCATGATTAACCATGGTTGACCACGAATAATTTTATAAAATATGGTTGAACATGATTGAATTTATAAAACATATTTGGCCATTGTTGACCATGGTTGATATTATAAACCCAAGGGAATAATAAGCCCTAAGGATTAATACTAAGACCATGATTGAATTTATAAAACATCGTTGATGATGGTTGACCATGATTGATATTATAAACCCTAGGGATTAATACTAAAAACCTAAGGGACTATAAATCTAAGTGAATAATATTAAACCCTAGGAATATGAACCCTTACATTAATAAACCCAAGGGATTGATATTATAAACTGAAGGGAATAATAAACCCAAGTGATAAAAATTATAAACCCAAGGTATATAAACCCTAAAAAAATATTATAAACCCTAAAATAAACATGATTGACCATGGTTGATTTCAATATTGAGAAAATACTTGTCACAATGCGACGTTGGACGATGGTTGATCATGGTTGACCATGATTGATTTTCATATCAAGAAAATATTTGTCATAATGCGCATTCAACCATGGTCAAACAATGGTTGATTTTCATATCAAGGCAATCTTTGTCACAATGAGACGTTCAACCATGATTGGCCATGATTGACATTAGCTAACCATGGTTGACCATGATTGTCCATGGTTGACCATCATAGTTGATCATGATGGAAAATATTCTAATCAAAGTTGATCATGGTTGATGAAATTCAAACATTGTTAATCATGGTTAACCATGGTTGATCATGGTTGACCATGGTTAATTTTCATATCGAAACAATCTTTGTCACAATGTGACATTCAACCATGATTAACCATGGATGACCACGTTTGATTTTATAAAACATGGTTGAACATGGTCAACCATGGTTGACCACGATTATCATATTGAAAAAATGTTTGACATAATGTGACGTTGGACCATGGTTGAGACAACGATTGATTTTCATATTAAGACATTCATTGTCACAATGCGATGTTGGACCATGGTTGACCATGATTAACCATGGTTGACCATGATTTATTTTATAAAATATGGTTGACCATGACTGAATTTATAAAACATGGTTGACCAGGGTTGACCGTGATTGATATTATAAACCTAAGAGAATAATTAATTTTAAGGATCAATACTAAAAACCCAAGGGACTATAAACCTAAGTGAATAATATTAAACCCTACGAATATGAACCCTTATACTAATAAACCCAATGAATTGATATTATAAACTTAAGTGAATAATAAACCCAAGGTATACAAACCCTAACATAAATATTATAAACCCTAAAAAAATCATGGTTGACCATGGTTGATTTCCATATTGAGACAATCCTTGTCACAATGCAGCATTGGACCATGGTTGACCATGCTTCACAATGATTGATTTTGATATCGATACAATCTTTGTTACAATGTGACATTGGACCATGGTTGACCATGGTTGATTTTCATATCGAGACAATCTTTGTAACAATGCGATGTTCGACCATGGTTGACCATGATTGGCCGTGTTTGATTTTATAAACTATGGTTGACCAATCATGGTTGATCATCATAATTGATCTTGATGAAAGATATTTTAATTAAAGCTGATCATGGTTGATGAAATTCAACCATGGTTAATTATGGTTTTCCATCATTGACCATGGTTGATCATGGTTGACCTTGGTTGCCGATGGTTGATTTTCTTATCGAGATAATATTTGTCAAAATGTGACGTTTGAGCATGGTTGACCATGATTGACCATTTATGACCATGTTTGATTTTATAAAACATGGTTGACCATGATTAACCATGATTCACCATTATTATGATATTGAGACTGTCATAATGTGATGTTGGACCATGGTTGAGACAATGATTGATTTTCATATTGAGACTTTATTGTCACAATGTGACTTTGGACCATGGTTGATTTATAAAATATGGTTGACCATGATTGAATTTATAAAACATTGTTTAAGATTATTAATATTATAAACCCAAGGGAATAATAAACCCTAGGGATTGATACTAAAAACCCAAGGGACTATAAACCTAAGTGGATAATATTAAGCCCTGGGATATGAACGTCTAGATTAATAAACCCAAGGTATATACCCTAAAAAAAATATTATCAACCCTAAAATAAATAAGGTTGACCATTGTTGATTTCCATATTGATACAATCCTTGTCACAGCGTGACGTTGGACCATGGTTGACTATGCTTGACCTTGATTGATTTTCATATCAATAAAATATTTGTCACAATGTGACGTTGGACCGTGGTTGATTTTCATATCAAGACGATCTATGTCACAATGCAACATTCAACCATGGTTGACAATGATTGTCCATGGTTGACCCTGTTTGATTTTATAAAACATGGTTGACCATGATTGACCATGGCTGGCCATGGTTATGCATGATTGTCCATGGTTGACCATCATAGTTGATCATGATGAAAGAGATTTTGATCAAGGTTGATCATGGTTGATGAAAATCAACCATGGTTACTCATGGTTAACCATCGTTGACCATGGCTAATTATGATTGACCATGGTTGATTTTCATATCACAACAATATATGTAACAATGTGACATTTGAGCATGGTTGACCATGATTGACCATGGTTGACCATGTTTGATTTTATAAGTTCACCATGGTTGACCATGATAGTTGATCATGATGAAAGAGATTTTAATCAAGGTTAATCATGGTTGATGAAATTCAACCATGGTTCATCATGGTTGACCATGATAGTTGATCATGATGAAAGAGATTTTAATCAAGGTTAATCATGGTTGATGAAATTCAACCATGATTCATCATGGTTGACCATCATTGACCAAGGATAATCATGGTTGACCATGGTCAACCATGTTTATTTTAGTGTTTATAATATTTATCTTAGGGTTTATATGCCTTGGATTTATCATATTAGTCCACTGGGTTTAATATTATTCCCTAGGGTTCATAATCCCTTGGGGTTTTAGTATTAATCCCTTGGGTTTATAATATCAATCATGGTCATCCATGGTCGAATGTCGCATTGTGGCAATGATTGTCTCAATATGAAAATCAACCATGGTCCAACATCTCATTGTGACAAAGATTGTATCAATATGAAAATTAATCATGGTCAACCATGGTCCAACGTTGCATTTGAAAAAGATTGTCTCAATATGGAAATCAACCATGATCAACCATCTTTATTTTAGGGTTTATAATATTTATCTTAGGGTTTATATACTTTGGGTTCAAATCTTGTGAGAAGGAATCAAAGATGAAACCTAACTATGGGGAATAAAAATTATGAACTCAACACATTCTCTCATAATAAAAGAAAATAACTAATTTACATTTAATTCAAACTCCAAACCTATTCACAAACTACTTTGCATTCAATAATTTATTACAAAAAGAAAAAATCCAAAATCCCCATTAACATAACTGAGAGAAAAATAAAAAATAAAAACATAACCGTAAATTCAACCAAAATGACATCCCTCGAACCAAAACATTAAAATTGTAGATTATACCAATTAATTAATAGTCAATTTAAATCTCATTATACCAATTACATACATAATCTACTCAACATAACAAAAAAAAAAAAGTGTGAAAATATTTTCTTTAAACTCTTTGCGCATACTCCCTTGTAGGAATTAACTTCATTGCGCCTTATGAATGGGTGCATGAAAAAGACATTAAAGATTATGAAGACCATATTATAAATTTAAAGAATTTGTTTAATATTTTTTAATTAAAAAAATAGAAAACAAAACTTTTATACAAAATGATATATTACATTTGCTAATAAATCTACAAATTAAAAAAGCACATTTATAATAATGTAAATTCAAAATATAGTTTTTTTTTTTTTTAACAACTAAAATTTAATCATTTAAAAACTTAAATTTTATTATTATATTTAATTTTTAATAATCAAAATATTTTAATTAATTTAAAAATATAAATATTTGTATTATGAAATAATAATTCAAAATATTAAAACAATACTTTTAATTTTTTTTTTTATTTAAATATTATATATTAAAAATTAAAACCAGAAACATATACAAAAGTGTGAAAGTACAAATGTATATTAGACTAAAATACATGTGTGCTTGATTTTATTGCCATGTGTTGTGGAGTTGTTAAAGAACCATGCAAAGCCATGAGAAGACCCAAGCGGGTATCATTATTCAATGCTTAATTCTTTCTATCCACTATAATTACATTACATTAAAATGCAAACCTAAAACCTTATAGATTCTATCTAAACCTTTCCAAAACTATTGAATTTAAAATGCATTAATAAAATGTTATATAAGACAAAGACCAATTCCAAAGTCTCTCCAGTGGAGAGAACACCAATGGCACCATCTGTTTTTTTAGTATCTATCAAAAAAACATAGTGATATTAAACTTAATATGACTCTAAAAAAAAACCCAAAAAAACCTATTACATTAAATTATATGTATCAACTAACCCATGGACCTATAAGATTTAATGAAAGAGACATCTTCTAATTCATACACATGTATCAACTAACCCATGGACCTATAAGATTTAATGAAAGAGACATCTTCTAATTCATACACATGTATCAACTAACCCATGGACCTATAAGATTTAGTGAAAGAGCCATCTTAGCAGTCATACATATAACATGGTGTGGTAAAAGTTTGACAAGGATAGAAAACAAATTTTACAATTAATATTGAAAAAATTATAAAGCCAAAAGAAAGTGTTGCAGAAAAAGTTATAAGATATTAATGGTTAAAGAAATCTTTTTGGAACTTTTCTGGATTGGTTTTGCAAGCAATCCACATCAAAACTAAGTTGTTAATTAAATAAATAAATAAAGAAGAAGTATCAAAGATAGAATCATCTTTTTAGGTCATACATATAATATGTTGTGTTAAAAGTTTGACAATGATAGAAAACAAATTTTATAATTAATATTGAAAAAAATATTAAAAAGGTGTTGGTTGGAAAGTTACAAAATATTAATGGCCAAGGAAATATTTTTGAAACTTTTCTGGATTGTTATTGAGCAACTCACGTCAAAACTAGGTTGTCCAATAAAAGTATATATATATATAGAAAAGAAAGAAAGCATACAAGAAAGTAAAGTAGACTCATTTTCTAAGTCATACATATAACATGTTGGGTTAAAAGCTTGACAATGACAGAAAGCAAATTCTACCATCAAACTTAGAAAATTATAAAGACAAGAAAGGGTGGGCTGAAAAAAGAAACTATAAGATATTAATTATATAGGAAATCATTTTGAAACTTTTCTGGGTTGTTATTGAGAAACTCACATTAAAGCTAAATTGTCAAGTAGAAAGTATAATTTTATACGGGTTATATATAGAGAAAGAAGCATAAAAAAAATCAAAGTAGAATCATACATGCATAGAGTGATTGGCATTTCATTTTTTCTCGATTCTCTTTAACTAAAACTAAGATAAATCTATATTTCTATTTAACTAAAATTAATATAAATCTATATTATAATGAATAAGTGAGTGTGTTATTAAATAAATTAATTTAAAAAAATTAAAATATAACATATTTTATTAAATAAATTTAAGAATGAATATTTTTCTTTAATGAATTTGGCATAATATTTTCATAATAATAATAAAAAAGGTATAGTTATTTTTTTTAATCATCTATTAAAATGGATTATATATATATATATATATATATATATATATATATATATAAATTTTGGAAAAAAAAATACATTTCAAAAGATTGGATTATTTTTAATATTTAATAAATTCAAAAATAAAATGAAAAAATTATATAATCCATTTATTAATTAAGAATTTGTCATTTAAATATATTATTTTTAAAATAATCTAATAAAATTTAAACACAATCGGCAATTTCTTTAAAATATACCTATATAAAAATTTATACAACTAAAATTGTATATAAATAGATAGATGTGGCATATCATCATGATCATATTGATGATAAATATATCCATATAAAGGGAAAAAATAAAAACATATAATAATAAATATTGTAATCATACTTAGTATGGTATTTTTTACGATTGATATAATTAAAACATTTTGCTTTTGTGAAAAAATGTTTATGATTAATCATTATTTTTTTATTTGTTTAAGTGGTTGGGAGGTAATTTTTGCACTTAGCTAATTTTAGTCTCAGGTAAGATATTTAGCCAATTATGATGAGTTCATAAAGCTAAGCATCCCCATGAGTAGGACCCCCTTGGGTACATTCTTCGATGTCTCTACCCTTTTCAAGTCATACGTTACCTAATTAATATTGGCTTGTAAAGCATTGATGTTCATAAAGTTTATAGTGAAAGCCACCAACAATAAATTTTTAGTTTGTTTTGTTTACACTGATATTTATTATTATAAAGCAAATTCAATCTACCGCTTGCATGGACACTATAATTTTAGCCACTGATGCATAAAAACTTAAATAATGGTTCACACCTAAATGTTTAGGTCAACAAAGACAATCAAGCAAATTTGCATGGCCACTATAATTTTAACCATTATTACAAAATGATGCATACCAACCTAAATAATTGTTCACACCTAAATGTTTAGGTCAATAAAAACAATTAAACCATGGATTCAATTATTTATTGTGCAATTTTGATTTATGCAAATTTTCGCACCTAAATAGGTCAACAAAAATAATTAAATCATAAACTCAATCTTTTAGGTTAAACTGTTGAGTTATGTAATTCTTTATGTATTTGACATGGAGTTTTGACAGGTGGTATTTAAAAGATATTAATATTAATAATAAATGATTTCAATACCTATCATAAATATAATAGTTTAACGTCCATTTAAAATAAAATATTTCTACATTGATTTCGCATGTGTGTGCCACACACATATATGAATCAACACACACATATCAACTGAGAGTAAAATGAATCTTATGATTGGTTAAAGCATTTCAATGGTGTGTGATTCAAAATGAGAAATGTGCAGAGTTATATATATATATATATATATATATATATATATATATATATATATAAACTCAAAATCTATCATGGAGGGACATGAAAAGTCCCTCTAGGTGGAAATGAGATATCTAATGCAAAACTTATTGAAAAGTTCTATATTTAGAAAAAGAAAGCTAAATATGGTTAAGTTATTGGTGGTTTTCGAGCTCTAGGTTTATGACAACCCATGGTTTTACTCATGGTATTATTATATATGATAGCCTATTTAAAGGTGGAAAGCCTCCATGTTAATTTTTCCTGGTGACCAATAGGATCCCAACAATTGTGTCTTTAGACGTCGCCACTTGTCTTGGTGTTTCGTGATGCTAACAATTGTTACCAGAGCGGATTTGGTTTTCCTCTATCCTTTATATTGTTAAGTTGACTACAAGTGGGAATAAAGAGGCTAATGTAAAGTTTGATGAGAAATTAATTATTAAATTTAAGAATTGGGATAGAAAAATGATGGTTTATTAGGAAAGAATGAAAGTGATGCATGGTGATGAAGAAAAGTTGGGACTGGCTGCATGGAGATGACAAGTATAAATGGTGTTGAAAGGCCAGGTCAAGGTATAGATCAAAAAATCTAGAGATGTATCAAGAGAGTGGTTGTATGGACGAGAAAACGAAGATGTAATCAATGTTTGAGGTAAGTGAAGGAGCCAGCATGTGATGAGAGGTGACACCCTGTGATAACATCAGTGATGTGTGAAAACCCTAAGGATTTTTGTCCAAGGAAGGTGTATTTTCCTAGGAAGTTGTAAGAACTGTTGTTCAAGCATACATGTTACACATGAGCATGGATTTTTTTAAGGCCTTAAGACTTTGAGCAGACATACATATACAGTTGTGGTGCATGGAGTCATCAAGTTGTGGAATGGACCATTTGGAGAGGTACAATGATGGAAGATGTACTAGTATCCTAGCATGAGGGGTGGAATGTGAAATCTTAGCTGAGATGATTGATGAATGATTGGGATCATGCTAATCTCCTTGAGTCAAGTTTACAGGGGGGTCGTTGGGGTGGTTTGGGTTAACTTGATTTGGTAAAGTTATGGATGGTTTTCAAGCTCCAGGTTTATGTCAACCCATGGTTTTACACATGGTATTATTCTCTAATTTACCATATTCAAAGGTAAAAAGACTCCATGTTAACTTTTTATGGTGACCAGTGGGATCCAAACAATAATGTTTATAGAAACCACCACTTTTCTTGGTGTTTCATGATCCTAATAGAAGAAGGAAAGCAAGTTGATTTTGAGACAACATTCAATGTGTTATTTGTCAAATTTTAAAAATGAATGAAAATTTCCCAAATGGGAATTTGAGAAAAAACTACATGGCTACAAGAAATGGATTGACTAACAAAATCTTGAAAAAGATTTAACACCCTCCTCCCACATTTACCAAAGCTAATCGGTCCACCGTGGTAAACATATGACGAAGAGTTACTATGATATGATTCAACTCCCATGTATAGATAAGGAAGTGGAACTGATAAGACAAGACCAATCTGACCTTCCTCAGGAGCTACAAAACCTTTAGGAGACAACCAACTCTTCCATGTACCCAACCCCTGATATAACTTGACGTTTTTTTGAAATAGTCCCTAGTCCCTCCCATGAAAAGCCTTCCATGCGACTGAGACCCTCCAGTCACTCCCACAGCAAGGAATTCATGCGATTGTAGCCTTTTTCAAGCAGTTTTGTGCCAGCAACCCCGAATTTTGAGCCACTTTTTCAGGGTTGGGACTCAGGCCTCTACCCACAACGTCATGAAACTTCCTTCATTGATAAATAAAAATTAAATAATCCTACCAATACAAACACTTGAAAAAGTACCTAACCTGATCCCTACCAGCCATGACAGGAATTTCATCAAACATATCATACGCATGTAATCTACAGGTCATAGCAATAGATTTGAACATAGTGATCTCATACTTATCTAAAAATCATCAAGAATGATTGATTCCCGCTACAATAGTTGCATTATCATCTATTAGGTCATACATCCAGTATTCATTCATTTACTAATCAAAACATGATAAGAGACATGACTAAGATTTATCATAAAATCATGCATATAACCAGGAGAATAAAAATGATAGGACAACCATTAAAACCACATAATAACAAGTAAATTTACACATGAAATACAAGAGGAAAAGAGCTCTTATTAACATATGATAAATCCAACCAAGTCAGGGACTTCCACATACCACCCTACCATAGATTGGGCTAAACTAAATCTCTCTTTCAGCCAATCACCTTGTGCCATATTCCAAGCATGAATGTGGGATCTCATGGAATAAACCAAGAACATCAAACCAAGGCTTCCAGAGGCCAAACCACCTCAAACCTCAACCAATGATTCCACCTTGCAGTCAGACATCACTAACCATCACCAGATTGGTCTCTACGCAAGTTGTCCAGCGCTCCAGAGCGTTTGTTACAACTAAGGCTTCCAGGACTAGTAACTCAACCCACAACTATTGTCGGGCTCCAAAGTGTTTTTCTAACTAGGGATTCTAGGACAAATAAGTCAACCCACCAAGGGCTCCAAAGTGTTTGTCCAACGAAGGCTTCCAGGACCAGTAACTCAACCCAATTTGTTACAGGGCTTCTAGAGCATTTGTCCAACCAACGCTCCAAGAATTAGTAACTCGACCCAAAACCAAAGGAACATGAGCACAAAACAGAAAACAAAGATAAAACCCACAACATCATGGTTGTCCAGAAGACGGAAAGGTTAGGAAAATCCATTGCCAATCCAAGAAATCCTCCATGCCAATGACAGGTCATAACCAAGAAACCTCATGTATGTGTCATGCATGCCAAAACTAGCAAGGAAATCATACATGCAATACGGTAATTGCAAGAAAAACCCACTCTAGTTATTGATCTCATTGTCCTCTTGCACTTTCTTACTTTTCTTTTGCCTCCTTGATCCAAATCCCAAGTATGCCACACTCCTCCAAGAGTGCTCCAAGAAAATTTTAAGTGTCCAAGAGTATGAGAGAGAGAGAATAGAAGAAAGAGCTCCAAGATAAAACTTACAAAAGGTTGTGAACTGATCCTCGAAATCATTTTTATCAATGAGGCCTCTATTTTCTTCATTTTCCATTTTTTTCCTTCATTTTCCTCTCCACTTGCAGCTTGTGACCTTCCACCTTCCTTTTCTCATGTTTTCCATTATTTTCATAAATAAAATTTTAATAAATGCCACATGCCTTTCCAAAACCTTTTCCACTTCCTTTACCAATTTCCATAGCCATTAATTAATCACAAGTGATCCCCGTCACTGTGTTTTTTTCCCCCTACATACAGCTTGGAATATGTGTCTCATGACCTTGGTTATTTTTTTGCCTTCATTAAATTTATTACATGGAATTTTAACTCGAGGATGTTACAGACCCCTCCCCCTTAGGGGAACACCATCCTTGGTGTTCAATGATACCTACAACCAGCAAGACCATTGAAAAAGCAAAACATACTACCCATGGAGCTTTATAATCTTAGCTCGTTGCAACATTTACAATGAACAATCTACTGAAAAGTAAACCAACACGGCAAACATAACAACATGACATCCATACCACTTATTGGAGCTTTATATCACAGTTCGTTGTGGTATTGTAATGGCAACCATAAATAAATATGTACATATATCAAATTTCTTTGCCTCAACTAGAAAAGAAGGAAGGATACATAGCCCGCATCTGATCAACCATCTCTCATGTAGCTTCATCGGGCCAAAAGTGCTTCCACTACACTTTAACCTGTTCGATTGTTCAGTTCTGGAGCATGAGCATATTTCTCTGCAAAATGCATTGAGGTTTTGGCTGGAATTCTCCTTTTGGTTCCACCTACAATACAGACCAATCAATAACATGATCAACATCTTTCACATATCTTTTAAGCAATGAAACATGGAAAACATCATGGACTTTCATTGTCGGAGGCAGTGCAATTCGATAAGCCACTAGTCCAATCCTCTCAAGGATCTCGAAAGGCCTGCAATACCGAGGTGCCAGCTTCGCACATGACCCAATCCTTAACGATCTCTTCTTGGACTTTATGCACAAGTACACATGTTCCCCAACCTGAAACTCCTTAAACAACTTATGTTGATCTGCATAGCTTTTCTGCCTATCCAGTGTTGCCTTTAGATTCTTCTTGATTACCTGCATTTCCTGTTCCATCTCTACCAACATGTCTGGTCCTATCAATACCATATTCACTAGATCACTCCAATTGATGGGATTATTACAACTCTGCCCATAGATTGCCTCAAACGGACTAATCCTCAGTGAATCATGATACCCATTGTTATATGAAAACTCAACTAGTGGAAGATACTCTTCCCACTTTCGTTGTTGATGCATCACATACATCTTCAACATCTCCTCCAAAATTATGTTGACCCTCTCTTTCTTTCCATCTGTCTGTGGATGATAAGTTGTGCTAAAGGCCAAATTTGTACCCAAACCTGCAAATAACTCTTTCCGAAACTTGGAAGTGAACTAAGCATCCTTGTCTGACCCAATCTTCTTTGAAACACCATGCAATTTTACTATATCTCTGATGAAGACCTATGCTACATCATTAGTTGAATAAATAGACTTCACTGAAATGAAGTGTGCTACCTTTATCAACCACAACCATAATAGAATCATGTTGTCTGGATGTCCTCAGAAAATCTGTATTGAAATCCATGGAAATAACCTCCCATTTCCACTCTGGAATTGGAATCATCTATAGTAGACCACATGGATGCTTACACTCTGCTTTTACCTGTTGACAATCCAAGCACCTAGCCACAAAATTTGCTACTTCCTTCTTCAAATTCGGACAATAATAGAACTTCTTCATCGTTGTCAATGCCTTCTAATATCCTGGGTGACATGAATATGGCTTTGCAAGAAATTATTTCAAGATAAGCTTCTTGACCTCACTGGTTTCCGACACAGATCATGTCCCTAAATCTGACGAAACCATCTGTTTTGAGACGATAGTCCACATCCTAATCACCTATATCCTGTTGTAACTTGTGCCTAAGCTCCATATACCTGATTTCCTGCTAACCTTATTGTAATATCTGATCCTTTGAATATGTCCCATAAGAACTCATAGATGCAATGTGATTTACCTGTACTCTCCTACTAAGAGCATCTGCAACCTTGTTCTCTTTACCTTTAATGTACCTGATCTCAAAGTCGAACTCATTGATGGTGGCCAACCATCTAACTTGCCTGAAATTCAGATTCGGTTAGTCAAACAAGTATCTCAATCCACTGTGGTCTCTCAGTAGTACAAACCTCATGCCAAGAAGGTAGTGTCTCCACATCTTCAATGCATGTGTGATCAATGCCAACTCAAGATCATGTGTAACATACTTTTGCTCGTGCTCATTCACTTTCCTTGATACATAACATATCACCTATCCCTCTTACATCAAGACTCCAACAAGTCATCTCTTGCAAGAATTTGTACACACTACAAACTCTTTATCTAGATCTGTAATCTTTAAAACTGGAGCATTTGTCAACAATTTCTTCAACTTCTCAAAACTGGATGCACATTCCTCTGTCCATTCAAACTTCTTACCTTTTATTTACATCGATGTAATATGATAAGCAATTTGTGAGAAGTTCCTAATGAACCTCCTGTAATAACATGCTAACCCCATAAATGACCTTACCTCATCCACATTCCTAGGAGCTACCCATTCCATAATAGCTTTTATCTTTTCTAGATCCACTGCTATGCCTTCCTTGGAAACCACATGTCCCAATTAATGTACCTATGTCTGAAAGAAACTGCATTTGCTAAGTTTGGAATATAAATGATGCTCTCTTATAAATATTAACACTGCTGCTAAATGTCCGGCATGTTCTTCCTCATTCTTAGAATTTATCAATATATCATCAATGAACACAATAACAAACTTGTCCAGATAAGGATGCAACACACTACTCAACAAGCACATAAAATTAGTTGGAGCATTAGTCAAACCAAATGGAAATACAACAAACTCATAATTCCCATACCTAGTTTGGAAAGTAGTCTTGCATATGTCCTCTTCTTTAATGTGTACTTGGTGGTATCCTAATCTCAGATCAATCTTCGAGAACATTATTAGTCCCTTCAACTGGTCAAACAAATCATAAATCCTTGACAAAGGATACCTATTCTTGATTGTTACCTTGTTCAACTTCCTGTAGTCAATGCATAACCTAAGAGTACCATCCTTCTTCTTCACAAACAACAATGGTGCACCCCAAGGTGGCACACTTGGAATGCGTGCCCCATGACCTTGGTCATATTTTTATTTACCTGGAAACCTAACCAAGGGTTGCTACAAAAATAGAGAATAACAAATACAATCACACAACATCCACAATGAACAAAAATATTTGCTCTAGGAAACTCTTATGGGAGAAAACCTAGTTGGGGTGTGAGGTTGCTTTACTCCCTTTCTCTTTTATGGGAATAATGCAAGTACAAAGGAGAAGACACTCTCTAAGGAGTTTCCTAAGGCTCGTGGTCTATTGTGTTATTATATAACACTAACCTCCCTTTGTTATGTTCTTAAATCTCGCTCCAAGTTGCTCTAGTCTAAAATGAAACAAGATACAATAACATAGAATAGGTCAATCTCCACCAAGAAGTGGCACAAAAGAATGTCTAAATCAAAAAGTTGGAAACCTTGTGGTTGGCCCCCTTTGGAGGAAGAGATTTCTTCTCCTTCTTATCAAGAGAATGAGGGAACCGATGATGATATGCTCCAGGGAGATCAGGATCAAATTGTTACTACACATCAGCCTTACGAGGAATTTGTTGGGATCCCAGTTCACCCTGTAAACAAGGAATTGGTTATGACAAATGTTTCTTCAGGTATGTTGAAGTGTGTTCATGAATCTCCTTCTTCTTACTCTGACAAGGAAACACCTTTAGCTCTCAACAATAACTTGCATATTACCTTGGCTAGTCTACCTCTTATAGGTTGTGTATAAATTGCAATAAATTTGCTACTGCTAATGAAATTGAACTGAAATCAAGAGACATAAATTTATTCTACTATTATGCAAAATGGAAAACACATGAAACCATCAAAACACAAGGAACACAATGATTTTATAGGGGAACCCAACAGGGAAAAACCCCTCCACTACTTTGCATTAATCTAGATGACAAAGAGAAACAATTACAATGTCTCACTTCAACTCTGAAGCACACCCTGCACTGTAAAATTGTTCTCCTACTTCCTGACATGTTATGGTCAACACTTAGCAAATTCAATCCTCAGGTAACCTCCTAATTCCTTGTGCAATTTTGGAGGAATTAAGCTCCTAAATAATAGGGTAATTCCCTATTTCCTTGCGCAAATCCAAGGGGAATTGATCACTTGTTAAGAGAAAAAGCATTGTACACTCAACAATATATATACAAATGTGCCTTTTCTATCCGCTCAACTAGGAAAATCGAATTCCATACATAAATGGGTCTATTTTTAGTTGATTGACTAGTTAATTGAGAGATCAGTGAATTAACAACAGTCATCACTACTCAACTGACTCAACTAATGACTAGAGATAAGTTAATTGAGTTCAACTAACAATAACTGAACTAAATTGCTAGATCTTAGCAATCAACTCATGCACAACTCTACTTCTAGCCTAAAAACTTGAATTTATTGGCTTAACTAGTAGACATGGCCATGTCACTCTAGCTAACTGCAATCCAAGTAATCATGTTGATGTGGAAAATCGAATTTTATCCATTTGACTAAGGAACTAGTCAAATGAATCCTTTTCTTGCTACAATTTTAACACTCCCTCTTAGCAAGAAAAGGATTCTGCACAATCCCAATCAAACTCTCATAGGAATGTAATGTAACAAGACTCCCTCTCATTGTTGTTGTTGTTGTTACTGCAATAACTGCAATTGAGAAGCATCCAAAATATTGAATCAACTATGTCTTTGAGTTGCTTTGATTGTTGCCAGTCTCTGCAATGTCTACTGGGAAAACTCCGCTATTGTTAATTCAACATTGTGCCTCTCGCACTACTATCAATATTGCTTTGTGCTCCTTAACATATGAATGCAACTAGTTTGCATCTGTCAGTCAAGATCTGACCGAATCAACTAACAATGATCCCAAATCTTTGCAACTATGGAACTAAGGCTATACATCACCCCACCTAACTCCTAGAGGTATACTACATGCATGGTGAAATCTACTTCTAGCTTGTAGATATTTTTCACTCTAACTCCAATATGTTTCACTTGTTTAGTAGCAACATGCTTCAGAAAATATTTCCCCTTACTGAACACCACATCATAACCTCTGTCCTCCAATACAACTACAGAAATCAATTTTTTCTTTAGCCCAAGCACATACATTACATTTTTCAAGTGAAGATGGGAGCTTGACTCCCTCTTAAAGGTGACAATACCAATTCCTTTGGTACTATACCTCCCATCATCTCCAAATTCTATGTGCAATTTGAGATCCTTCTCCTCTAGGCTACTAAAGAATTCCTTGTTTCTTGGCATATGATATGAGGCAATAGAATATAGGTACCATTGGATCCCTCTTACTATGCTTGCCATGCAAGTAAAGAGGGTGAAATACAACTCGAATTTAGATGTCAGAGCATCTCCTCCTGCCCTTGTTGCAGGCTCCTTGTTGGATTTCTTGTGCAAACACTTGGTTGCATATTGTTTGTATTCAGGGCAGTGAAAACATTTTATTTTGCTGAGGTCCTTGTTCTTGCCATTGTTCTGGCTGGACTTTGCCTAACCTTGGGCCTTATTTCCCTTGGAATTATTTCCTTTACAAGCCAAAGCAAAGTCTTCTTCCTCATCTACAATGGATGTGACACCATCTCTAGTGTTGCTTTTGATCTCCTCCTGCACCAAACTAGACCAAAGTCTCTCCCAATCTGGTAGCTTGTCTATTCCATTAACTGAATCTTGATAGTTGTGCCAATATTTTAGAAGGCTGAGGAGTGCTAAGCTCACAAGTTTAGATGATGGCACATTTTATTTTACTCCTCCAAGTTCATCTCGAACCTGAGTGAATCTGGAGAGGTATTGTGGTATGGTTTCATTTTTTTTTTGCATTCAAATGCTCTTGTGTTTATCTCTCGATGCCAATTTCCTAGCATCACTGCTGCTTTGGAAGATATCTGTGAGAGTTTTCCACATTGAAAAAGGATTCTTCTTTCCATGCAAGTTCGAAATCACATGGTCCCTTATACCCTCCAAAATAATCCTCCTGGTTCTTGTCGTGTCTTTCTTCCACTGAGAAAGTGCTTGTGCATATGATGTTGTTGGTTTTGGAATATCAGTTTGTGTATATTCCCATACTCCATTATCATCTAGGACAACTTCCATCCTATCTTTCCAAGCACAAAAATTTGAGGTGCCCTCCAATGCATACTCCAACCTCAATCTGTTGAAAGAAATTTTTCCTGCACTGAAGAGAATCTGCACCAAAATATCTGCAAATTGAAATTTCTCTGAGAGAAGATATGGAACAAGGTTTCTATGTAGTCTTATGATGCTTTGATACCATGTAGAAATTGCAAGAAATTTGCTACTGCTAATGAAATCAAATTGAAATCAAGAGACAATTTTTTTTCTACTATTCTGTGGAAAGGAAAACACACGATAGAAACACTTGCAATAGCATGCAACCATCAAAACACAAGGAACACAATGATTTTACAGGGGAACCCAACTGGGAAAAACCCCTTTGTTGCTTTGCATTAATTCATATGAGAAAGAGAAAGACTTACAATTTCTTGCTTCAACTTTGAAGCACACCCTACACTATAAAATTATTCTCCTTCTTCCTAACCTACTCTGGCGAAACTTAGCCAATTCAAGCCTTAGTTGACCTCCTAATTCCTTGCACAATCCTAGAGGAATTAAGCTCATAAATAATAGGTAAATTCCTTATTTCCTTGCGCAAATCCAAGGGGAATTGATCATCTTCTCAGTGCAAAACCACTCTACACTCAATAGTAAACAATTATAAATACAAATGTGCCTTTTCCATCCACTCAACTAGGAAATTCAAATTCCATGCATGATTGGGTCTATTTTTAGCTGATTGACTAGTTAATTGAGAAATCAGTGAGTTAACAACAACCATAACTACTCAACTGACCTTCAACTTACTCAACTAATGATTAGAGCTCAGTTAACTGATTTCAACTAACAATAACTCAACTAGATTTCTAGATATTAGCAATTAACTCATGCACAACTATACTTCTAGCCTACAAAATCGAATTTACTGACTTAACTAGTAGACAAGGCCATGTCACTAAAGCTAACTTCAATCCAAGTCATCCTGCTTATGTGGAAAACTGTATTTTCTCCATTTGTCTAAGGCACTAGTCAAATGGAGCCTTTTCTTGCTACAATTTCAACGGGCTGGACCAATGATCCAAGTGGCTCTAAAAAAGCTCAAAAATAAAAGTCCTTGAATTGGAATTAAACTATGATTATATCTAATATCTCGTTGCAAGCTTTCCAATGGTGCAAACAACACATCAATCCGAGTTTGTATGCAAAAGTTATGTTTAGTCAAATTTTTGGTCAAACTAGGCAAAAGTCAAAGTCAACATTTTGCCACATGGCAGGCCATACAAATGACACATGGAAGAAAATTCAGTAGGCCTAGTGCTACCCACAAAGCTGATGTGGCAACCCAATCATAAAACCAGGTGGACCCACAAGCAGGTGACATGACAACGCCACAAGTCAACACATAGCAAGTAGGTGGCAGATGATGTGGACCAATGAGAGCTTGCCACATGTCCCAATCACATGGTGCCACATGGCACTTCAAATTAGGCCTGAGTGGCCTTGGCATGGTGCAACCTCCATTTTTTGCCTTATTCTCATGGTTTTGGGAGTCGTTACAATATGGACATACGATTTCCATATACTATATGGTTTGAAAACTATATTAAAACCATATTAAAGAAAAATTAGGAGTCCATGGGTTTTGAACCCAAAACCTCCCCAGCAACAAGTAACTTAATATGATTATTCCAACCATTGTGCTAACCACACACTTTGTCTTACTCACCCTCACACTTTGTTATAAAATGTCATTCAAATGGTTCAAAGGGAACTAGGAAGAATACGTGAGAGATGAGGGTGCAAGTAGGCCAACAAAGTCATGAATCTTAGGAAGATTTTAGGAATATTGTTAGAGCATATGTTAAGGAATATTTTAAAGAATATTTTCTATGAGGAATCTTTAAGATTCCTTAGGGGCTGATTTTTTACAGTGTCAGAATTATGTCGAGTTTGTACTCATTTGAACTAGTTTTTTGCCAAGAGTCTAATGGCACAGTCCATTTTCTGATCTGAGCAACAAATTTTTCTTCCATGTCTAGAAGAGAATCTTGGGATGAATCTAAAATATTCCTAGGGAGCCTAGATTTTACCGAGGTAGAAAGGGGTCGTGTTCATACTCAGATTTCATAGATTTTCATAGGGAATACAATGGCACATGTTGTTTCTTCATCCAAGTAGTTGATTTTCATCTTGTCCTTAGAATTGGAGGTATAAGGTATATTTTTCCATGTGTTCATTTGATTTTTACTGAGATGACGTATGATTTTGAGATCCATGCATGCCACTCTATGAAAGGATCCTTGTATGCCACTTTATGTGAGAGTTTGGTATTTTGTCATGATGAAAGAGAGCTTATATGAGTGAGAGTTCTTATAGAAGAAAGTCTCGTAGAGAGACATGCCACTCTAGTTAAGGGAGTTCTTCCTTGTATTGACAAAGATCACATAATGTACTCATCATCATCTTGCAACAACTAATGACGCAGCGTCCCCACTCTTGACACTAGGCCCAGAGACGTAGTCCAACATAGTTACCAATCAAACGAGAACTATTACATCAAAACGGGTACTCGAGCCCAAAAATTCCAAAGAAACATGAAAAAGCACCTTGAAATCGAAAAGTGTTGATGCCAGAATAAAGTAGTTGTTGTTGTTTTTTTGTTTTTGTTTTTGTTTTTTGTTCTTTGTTTTTGTTTGTTTGTTTGTTTTTTTTTTGTTTTATTTATTATTATTATTATTTTTTAGAGTAAATATTCAATATTTTTTAAAAATAACAGTAAAAAACAATAAAATCCATTCTGTTAGGTGCAAAAAACACCTTGAAATCGAAAAGTGTTGATGCCGGAATAACGTTGTTGTTGTTTTTTTTTTTGTAGGCTACATTTTCAACACTTTTTAGTAATGATGTTAAAAACAAAATATCGTGACTCTGAAAAACTCTAAATTTCTAATGATTTTCAAACATGACATTAACGATAAAATATCTCGTCTTTGAAAACCCTTAAAATTCCAACGATTTTTAAGCATGACATTTTAAAAAACCTTTAAATTCCAACAATTTTCAAGCATGGTGCTAAGAAAAAATATTTATAATTGTTTTCAGCCATAACATTAAAGATAAAATATCACGACTTAGAAAAACATTAAAAATCTTGACAATTTTTCAACAATGGAATTAAAACCAAAGATTATGACTACAAAACAATCTTAAATTTTCAAAATATTTTAAGCATGACATTATGGAAAAAATTTATGACTAAAAAAACTTTAAAAATGAACACCTCAATGAAAGAGTTATTATACCAAGAGTAATTTTTTTTAAATGCTAAATGTATAGCGATTTTGAAATCTTAGCCTAAGACAACTTGATACATTGCGAAAATTTAAAAATCAACTATCAAATTGACACGCAGTGTAGGCGAGCTCAACCCATTGTAATAAAAACTTAAAGACCAACCATGAAATTAACACATTGTGGGGCAGACTCGATTCATTATTTAAAATCAACTATCAATTTGCACATAATGGGATCGGGTTGCTAGACAAGCATTGACACATACCCTACAAAAAAATTATATATATATATATATATATATATATATATATATATATATATATATATATAAGAAAACAAATTAAAACTAATAAAACATAAAAAAACATGACAAAAAAAATCAAATATAAAAAATATATAGAAATGCAAAAATTCAAATATTGAAAAAAAAAACAATTAAAAAAACACACAAAATCAAAAGAAAACAAAAGTTCAAATATTGAAAAAAAATAAAAATAAAAAATAATAACAAGTAATAAAACATAAAAAAAACATCACAAAAATAAAATACAACATTAAAAAAAAAATTAAAAACTTGGAAAAAAAAATTCCCTGGTGGCCGTGATGCCCAACTAGCTACGGGTAGTAAGGGGATGATTCATGACAAAAAATAAATTAAATTTCATAAAATATATAAAAAACAGAATAAAACAAAATAAAAATCATAAAAATGTAAAAACAAAATCAAAACTAACTTGTAAAAATGAAAAATTTAAATGAATAAATAAATAAAGATAATAAAAAATAAATAAAAAAATATAAAAAAATAAATAAATTAAAAAATATATATAATATAAGAAAATATAAACAAAAATTAAAAAAAGACCATTTTTTAAGTTAAAAAAAAATAAAAACATCATTAAAAATACGTTAAATAATTACAAGAACAAAATGAAAAAAAAAAAAATTCAAAACAATTAAGAAAATAAATTTAAAATTATATATATATCTATATATATATATATATATAATTATGAAAAAATTTAAAACTTAAAATAAAAATTATTTAAATTAAAAAAAAGTTATAAAAATTAAAATATAAAATAAAATAAAAAATTCAAAACAATAAAAAAAACTTTAATTAAAATTTAAAAATAAAAAAATAAAAATAAAAACAATTTAAAAAAAAAAAAAATAATAAAAAAATAAAAATAAAAACAATTAAAAAAAAATAATAAAAAACCAATACAAAAAAAAACAATATAAAAAAAACAATTAAAAAAGAAATTACAAAATACAACTCCGCCCCACTTTCTCCCTTTGCTCCCTCCCCTCCCCCTTTCTCCACTCCCATCTCCCCTCTCCCACCCGGCCCCTAACCCACCCCTCGCCCTCACCACCCTCCCCTCCCCGCTCTCGGCCCTCACTCACCCCCCGCTTTACCCCCTCCCCTCCCCGCCCGGGCCCACAACCAACAGCCAAGACGCCGCTAGCTGAGGGCCCGGGCGGGGCAGGGAGGGGATGGGGGTAATGCGGGGAAGGGGAGGACTGAGAGCGCGGAGGCGAGGGTGGTGAGGGTAGGGGGTGAGGTGTGGGCCGAGTGGGGGAGGGGAGAGGGGAGCGGAGGGAGGGGAAGGGGAGAGGAGAGAGGGGGGTGACGACGGGGGATGTGGTAGGGGTCGGAGAGAGGGGAGGAGAGGGGAGAGAGGGGGAGGGCCGAGTATGGGGAGGGGAGGTGGCTGAGGAAGGGGAGAGGGGAGAGGGGAGGGACGAGGGTGGAGAGGCGAGGGGGGTGAGGGAAGAGAGGGGAGGCGAGGGATGGCGGGGGACTGATTTTTTTTAATGTGTGTGTGTGTGTGTGTTTTTTTTAAATTTAATTGTTTTTTTTTTTCAATGGTTTTTTTTAATTGTTTTTATTTTTTAAATTGTGTTTTTTAAATTGTTTTTTTTATATTGTTTTTTTTTAATTGTTTTTTTTTTTTAATTGTTTTATTTTTAAATTGTTTTTATTTTTTAATTGGTTTTTTATTTTTTTAATTGTTTTTGTTTTTGTTTTTTTTGTTTTTTGTTTTTGTTTTGTTTTGTTTTGTTTTTTTTTTTTTTGTTTTTTGTTTTTTTTTTCTAAATTGTTCATTTTAATTGTTTTTTTTTGAACTTGTTTTTTATCTTTTTGAATTGGTTTTTTTATTTTTGAATTGTTTTGAATTATTATTATTATTATTTATTTTTTTAATTTTAATTAAAAAAATAATTCTTAAATTTTTATTTTATTTTATTATTTTATTTTTTATTTTGTTTATTTAAATTATTTAATTTCAATAATTTTTATTTTTTTAATTTAATTAATTTGTTTTTTTTTAAATTAATTTTTTTGTAATTTTTCTAAGGGTTTTTTTTTTTTTTTTTTTTTTTTTTTACACTTAAAAAAATTGTTTTTAGATTTTTTTTTGTGTGGATCAATTTATTTATTTATTTATTTTAATTATATATATATTTTTTGAAAAAAAAAACTTTTTTTTTGATATATAGTATTTATCTATCTATCTATAGAAAATTCATTAGAAAATTTAAAGTGTAAAAACTAAGCCCTCTAAACAAAAAGGGTAGATGCTCATCAAAACTTTTCAAAATCAAGATGAAAATCACTAACAAAAAAAATGTTCACACTTGATACATTAAAAAATTTAAAGTGTCAAAAATAAGCCCTCTAAAAAAATGTGTTGATGCTGCATCAACACTTTTCAAAATCAGCATGAAAATCACTAACATTTAAAAAAATTTGTTGATGCTGCAACAACACTTTTCAAAATCAGCATCAAAATCACTAACATCGAAAAAAAAATGTTCATACTTGATACATAAAAAAATTTAAAGTGCCAAAAATATGCTTAAAAAAAAAGATGTATTCTGGCATCACCACTTTTCAAAATCGGGTGATTTTTTGATACCTCAAAAAAACGGGTACCAGTTCACTTTCTCGTTTGATTGGTAACTATGTTGTCCACACTAGATGAACTTTATTCTCATATTGTGTGTTTATGGTTGTTCATGATTATGGCTTCTTATTTGTTCCTTATTTCATGTTGATGGTTTGCTAAAGTGTTGTTAGAATATGCATTTCTCATGATTTCATAAAGCAAATGTAAGCGTCAGTAAAAGGTCCTATATAATGGGGAGTTTTGTGTGAAAGCATTCACGAAAAAATCCCGGATCAAGTGGTATTAGAGCGGTCTTCTTTCTTATGCAAATTGCGAGTTTGAATGATAACAAGAGATTGAACGTGTAACAAGAAAAGAAAATGGAGGATCACAGAGATATCTACAAGGCCTTCTATAGGATGGCAAGCATGGTAGATATAATGTATGAAAATTATGAGGATAAAATGGAAAAAGAGGAAAAAGAGAAAGAGAGGGCAGAGGACGATGCTCCATCTCCATCTTCAAGTGAATATTCTTCTTCTTCATCTTCTTCTCATCATTCAAATGAGGAGATCAACAAAAGCCTTCATGTGGAGAATGTTGATTGAAGAGACTTCGACAAGAAGCAGAAGAGAAGAGGCATAGATTACAGCTTCAATTACGAGCCATGGAAGAGGCCTTGGAGAAATTGAAGTGAAGTAAAGGCTTAGCAATGCCATCATCACCTGCTTGAGAATCAACAACTGAGGTGAACAATGTTGGTAGTTATTCAGTTTCATTTTCACATGATGTTATTTTTGTTGGAAGCATGGAGGTACCCATTTCAGGAACTGGCATGAGACTCCTTACCAAGATGGGGTATAAAGGAGGAGGACTTGGTGTTAATGGACAAGGAATGACTCAACCATTGGAGGTTGTACAAAAACCTCGATTTGTAGGATTGGGATACATTGAAGGAGAGCATTTGAAGGTAGCAGAAGCTTCCAAGCCATTGTTGAAGCCATTGAAGAAAAAGGGTGCTGAAAACACATCATAATCTTCCTATGACTGGGAGCATTACAGAGTAAGAGCTACAACAAGATCTTCTTGCCAGATTCACACTAGAGAAAACCAAGAAAGGTACAAAAGGTTACGATATTCTAATGTTCCTTTTGATTACAAGAAGATTGTTAATAATGAACAAAACTTGTGACATAGAAAACCATGTAGTTTTTGTGGCTTGTATAACCATTTTGTTGCCAGCAAAAGAATGGCAATAAGGAAGAGGACAAGACATGAAAAACATTCTCCACATCAAGTAAGGAACAAGGTTAAGCAGGTCTATAGGAAGAAGAATTTTTGTAGTCATTGTAATAAGCATGCACATCAGAGAGCTACATGTTGGGAGCTCCATCTAGAGTAGTGATCGAAGGACGGGAAATAACGTGAAAAGGAACTTGCAAGTGAAGCAAATCAAAGAGAAAACCATATATAGGAAGAGATCCCATCAACTTGGTTGGGTAAGAGATGGGTATCATTTTTAAGTAGTTGATCATGGCCACATTTTGTAAATTGCATGTTGCGAAATGATTGTAAAAGTGATGAAGTGTTTTCCATCACTTATGAAAGCAACATGGCAATATTTTTGACCTTTTTTTGATAGCTAGGGTATTATTTTTTTATTATTATTTTGATGTAAACTTGACCAAAGAGTGTGTTATAAACTCTTGTAAAGTATGGGGTTTGATTGGGTCATGTTTGGTCTTGTAGAAGAACCTGTATTTTGCAAGATGTACTACAGGTTTTCATAAGATGCAAGTGTCGGTTCATCACTTATGGATATGAAGGATAAAGGTGAAGGAGAAGGAAGTGTGGCCTATTAGGGCACTTGTCGTGCAGACGAGGGAGTACATTGGAGTGCAGATAGTGTTCATGATTTTGGAGGAACCAAAGCTCCTCAGTGGAGAGGAATTATTCAGGTGGCTCTAAAAAACTCAAAAATAAAATTCCTTGTATTGCAATGAAACCATGATCAAATCTAGTATCTTGTCACAAGCTTTCCAACGGCATAAACGACACCTCAATTCAAGTTCGTATGAAAAAGTTATGGCCAGTCAAAGTTTTGGTCAAACTAGGAAAAAGTCAAAGTCAAAGTCAACATTTTGCCACATGGTAGGCTTTACAGATGACACATGGAAGAAAAGTTAGTAGGCCTGATGGGACCCACAAAGCTTATGTGGCAGCCCAGTCAACAAACTAGGTGGACCCACAAGTAGGTGACATGGCAACACCACAAGTCGACACATAGCAAGTAGGTGGAAAATGATGTGGACCTATGAGAGCTTTCCACATGGCCCAATCACATGGTGCCACATGGCACCTCAAATTAGGCCCAAGTAGCTTTGACATGTTGCAACTTCCAATTTTTGTCTTATTCTCATGGTTTTGGGAGTCATTACAATATGGATATACGATTTCCATATATTATATGGTTTGAAAACTATATTAAAATCATAATTGGGGTTTAAAACCATATTAAAGTAATATTAAGAGTCCATGGGTTTTGAACTCAAAACCTCCCCAACAACAAGTAACTTCATATGATTATGCTAACCATTGTGCCAACCACACACTTTATCTTATTCACCCTCACATTTGTTATAAAATGCCATTCAAATGGTTCAAAGGGAACCACAGAGAATACATGAGAGATGAGGGTGCAAGCAAGCCGATGAAGTCATGAATCTCAAGAAGATTCTAGGAATATTATTAGAGGATATGTTAGGGAGTATTTCAAAGAATATTCTCTATGACGAATCTTTAAGATTCCCTAGGGACCAATTTTTTACGGTGTCAGAATTATGCCAAGTTTATACTCATTTGAACCAATTTTTTTCCAGGAGTCTAATGGTACAATCCATTTTCTTATCTAAGCAGTAGATTTTTCATCCAAGTCCAGAAGAGAACCTTGTGAGGAATCTAAAGTATTCATGGGGAGCCCAGATTTGAGCGAGGTAGAAATGGTTTGTGTTTATACTCAAATTTCATAGATTTTCGCAGGGAACAAAATAGCACATGTTGTTTCTTCATACGAGTATTTGATTTTAAGGTCATCCCCATAATTGGAGATATAAGGTGAATTTTGCCATGTGTTCATTGAATTTTTACTAAGATAATGATTTGATTTTGAGATCCATGTATGTCACTTTGTGAGAGGATCCTCGTATGCCACTTTATGTGAGAGTTTGGTATTTTGTCATGATGAAGGAGAGAATATATGAGTGAGAGTTCTTATAGAATAACATCTCGTGGAGAGACATGTCACTCTATTTAAGGGAGTTATTCCTTGTATTGACAAAGATCACATCATGTACTCATCATCATCTTGCAACAACTAATGAAGCGGCCTCCCCACTCTTGACACGAGGCCCGAAGACGTAGTCTACAATGGACGAAATTCATTATCATATCGTGTGTTTATGGTTGTTCATGATTATGGCTTCTTATTTGTTCCTTATTTCATGTTGATAGTTTGCTAAAGTGTTGTTAACATATGCATTTCTCATTATTTCACAAAGAAAATGTAAGTGTCATTAAAAGGTCGTGTATAATGGGAATTTTGTTTGAAAGCATTCACAAAAATATCTTGGATTGACCAAGGTTGTGAGGAAGAAAGGAAAGAAGAGTTGTTTCGAAGACAAATCCCAAGTCAGGTGATGTTGTACGATCTGTTTATTCCAGAGTAGTTTCTTCTTTGAGTCTGTGTCAAAGTCCTTAGATGGACATTGTTATATCTATGTAATTAATGTAAAACTTTTTATATTAATAGAAATCCTTTTGTATTGGCTTACACAAAAAAACATTTACTTGAATTATATGTATCAACTAACATATGGACATATAAGATTTAATGAAGGGTCATCTTCTAAACTATCCATAACATGTTGTGTTAGAAGTTTGAAAATCATAGAAAACAAAATCCACAATCAGTATTGAAAATATTATAAAAAACAAATCAAAAAGTTCCTTAATAAAGTTATAAGATATTAATTGTCAACGAAATCTTGTTAAATAGAAAATATTACTCTAGATAGAGATAAAGAAAGAGGCATAAAAGAAACCAAAACAGAACTATATTTTTTGATCACCATTTAAGAATATAATAATGCACTTTTTTTTAAAATTAAAATTAATATAAATTAATATTATAATGAATTGTCAAGTCCCACTAGCACAACTGGTTGAGGATGGGCCTCGTCAGCAAGGCAACCCAGGATCAAACCTCACAGACGATGATTGTGCCTTGTGTTAGGGGGAAGAGACATGCTAAAAAATCCAGTCTTTTAAGCGCTGGTGTGGCCAAGGCCAAGTGCGATCCCTAGGTGACTTTAACGACTTAGATGCCCTTGGGTCGGGGTTCCTCAAGCCACAGGTCAAGCCTGGAGGATCACAGACAACTTGAGAAACAAAAGAAATAAATATTATAATGAATAAGTGAGTGTGATATTAAATAAATTAATTTAAAAAGTAAATTGGGGTTATCTAGGGTGGTTGGGCAAAATTTTTGTTATCTCACCCACCCACATTCAATTCCATGTGGATGGTGTTAGTTTCCTATAATGATAGGGATCATAATTTTGAATTGACTATGTTAAATCTTGTAATATTGTACATACCTTTGCTTTCTGCAAATGTTTTCCCATATTTAAAAAATGAAAAGAGGGTATGTCCTAAAAGAAAAATCAAAGGACAAAAAGGAACAAAGATAAAAAAAAATATTAAATATGAACCCCACCAAAAAGAGACAAAAATAGATCATGAAAGTGTGCAAATTCAAGTGCCACTGCTTTTATTTTTATGTGGAAAATAATGGTTGTGTGCAGTTTGTCATAAATGCCACAACCCATGATAGTCAAATAGCTTAATCTTGACTAGTTCATGCTTTAAATTTCATGTTTATAGATAGACAATAAAGATCTAGCCAAACTGTTTAACCTTGGCAAATCAATAGTTAGGTAGAGAAATAAAAATGTGCTCATAAGCTTAATCTGAGCCATTGGAAGTTATAAGGTTAGAATTAGATATTTTGCTTGTCAAAAGGAAAGGAATGAAAGGGTTTGCTAGCTTAAGTGCACCCAATAAAATGAAGAAAAAATGTTAGGATAAGTAAAGGGTAGGTAGAAGAAAGGTTGCAGATGTACAAGGTTGTTAAATCATAAGCACATTTATCATGCTCAATCCTATGTTGTAGTGTGCAGGAGCACTTATGACAGTGAAAAGATGTTCACAAGCTTACTTGATTAACTTCCCCTCATTTCATTTCACCCCCACTACATACCTACTAATTTCCCCATTATCCGATCATGTCTTATGAAAATACCATTTTCCCTTCATTTTGACCCTTACTTGGTTTTACACATTTACCTGGAAAATAACCTTCCAAAGGTCTTCCCCCTAGTCAAAAATCCTTTTTCCCTAGTGTGAAACCTATTCCCCATTGAAAAAATCACCTTCCCCCTTATTAATTTCCCTTTTTTTACCTTAAAAAACCCATAAAACCCTTTATCCTAAGGTTTTATTCCCCCCCCCCCCGACATTATTTAATTAATTCCCTGAATTCGTATTTTCCTAACAACCCTTTTAACCCACCACCCTTGGTGCGGTTAAGAAAACCCCACCACATTTAACCTTGGTCCCACTCCATTAACCCCCACTTTATTCATTAATTAATTACAGTTAGTTGTAATTAATCTCCGGGCCCCACAAATCTTCACCCTGATTTCCCTCTGTGCAGCTTCACCACGTGACAGTCGTTAGATCTCTCACCCCCAGATCTGACGGCGTGCATCCATATCACGCTCATTCCCTTTCTGACCTTTACCAGCCTGAGAGCATGGGAGATTCGTGGTTTTGCTCGAGGCCTTTTTGGCTACGTGGCAGCTCCAATCGAAATCACGTGCTCTCAAGGAAATATCGCCCGCCTTCCATAAGTGGTGTGATGGCCCCTGAAACTGCCTCCCTACCAAAAACCAAAACCACTTATTGTTCATTTATGAATTCCGCGCCAAATTCTAACCGTTGCCGGTTAAAAGGCTGAAGAAGCCCATTTCAACTCTTTTCACTCGCTTGCACTGTGAATGCTGCCTAAGCCTTCTTGTGCCACCTTGAGCCTCTGTAACCGAAATTGACCGTCGATTACCTCCTGAACACGCTCTAAATGCCCAATTCATGCATCCAGTGCACAATTAAAGCAACTGTACCCTCTATAGTCACCATTGAAACCAGTTTGCAACCTGAACCACTAATTTCTAGGTATTTGGAGAAAAAATAGAATGACCTTCTCAATTTCAAAACATACATGCAATTTAAAGATTAATTAATTGAAATTAATTGATACATTTGCCTAATTGAGGGCATTTCCCCCTGAATACCCAAAACCCTCTTTTACAAACTACAAATCACCCTTTCTCAGTACTAGACTTACTCAAACCTCACTTCCACAGCCTGTATAAGCCTAATTCACACCTTTCCCCCTAAAAATGGCTTCCGAGACCTCTCTGGATGTGAGACCTGTGTCAACCCCTCACCTAGACATCGACCATTTGGCACTAGCAGACAGGGATTTCCAAATAAAAGGCACTGCTACCCCAACCAACCTTCTGAGACTCCACTGCTAGAGTAAGGACAGATTCCTGAACCATGCTGATGACATCCACCTTTGGGAATCCAATTTACTAAATGATTTACTGTAGAAATACACAGTAAAAATGTAAAATGTATAGTAAAAGTAAAAGGGTACAATGAAAGGATATTGACAGGTCAGCCAGGTCAAAGTGTATCAGATGAAAGGTCAGAGTAAATAAAACATCCAATGTGAAGACCAAACAACAAAGCAGATTAAAGTGCAAAATATCAAAAGATCAAAGCCAGCATAACCTAAATAACGGGGACAACAAGCAATAGTTCAATAGCTATCTCTATCTTCTTCCATGAAGATATTTCTTTCTCCTAGATTAGTTCCCAAGATAGTTTGGCATATTTTGTATATTATTTTTCTATAAATACTTCATAATTGGAAGTATTGAAGGGGGATTGCTATACACTTGTAGAGTTATTTTGATCTTAAACCAAAGTTGTTGGGCAACAGATCCCCCCATAGTAGATTTTTGGGGCTTGTAGCCCGAATTTTTGTGAAAAGTAATGTAAGACCCCACGAAATGCGGGTGCAGAGCGTGAGAGTCTAGGGTTGTCTGCCCTAAAATATTGTAATTTAATATAGAATGTGTTTGCCTACCCATGGTCTGCAGATCATGGGAATGTATAAATAGAGCAAGGCTCTAAGAGTAGAAGATAGTTTTTAGTTAGTCTTGATATGAAGGGTTATGGGTTTTTGAATGCGATACTCGCTCTGAGTCTGTAAGCCCGAGTGTTGGCTTGTTGGGGCCTGACCCAGGATCAAAAGTGATTTAGCCAAAAAAATCCCGAAATTACCGACCCTTTCGGCAAAAATCCTCGGTGCGCAGACTGAGGTCTCACCCGAGGTAGTATGGGAGGGTGCTAGAACTAGGTTTCCACACCCTAGGGATGTCTTGATGAAGTCTGGGAAGTTCGCGAACCGATCCTGTGCACTCGCACTGCTTTGCGCAGCTGTCTGACCTTTGCGTAGCTCTGTAAAGAGCGCGAAGAGGCGCGGTCTAGATCCTTTATCCTTACTACGTTATTATTATAGATCTTAACTTAATTTTATGGGCCCAATATTCTTATCAATCATTTAATATTCATAACAAGTGCGTTCAATCATAAATTGTAAGGAGATGCATAAACAAATAATAGGAGCATAAACATACATATCTACGAACAGATGCACAATATTACAGAATCAACTTAGCTTTTATTAAACTTCTGTTCCGTTACAATCCCAACTCCGCCCTGTGCACTCAGCTGCAGGGGTCTGTGCACACAGTTGCAGACTCTACCAAGCCTCTGTGCACACAGCTGCAGAGCCTCTTCCTATTCCTACAACCCAAGAATCGGACTTACAGACTTAGAGTGAGTATCGCATTCGAAAACCCATAACCCTTCAGATTAAGACTAACTAAAAACTGTCTTCTACACTTAGAGCCTCGCTCTATTTATACATTCCCATGGTTCGCGAACCATGGGTAGGCGGACACATTCTATATTAAATTACAATATTTTAGGGCAGTCAACCCTAGATTCTCGCACTCCATGCTCGCATTTCGCTGGGTCTTACATTACTTTTGACCAAAATTCGGGCTACAAGCCCCAAAAATCCACTATGTGGGGATCCGCTGCCTAACAGGCCCCCAAAACAATCATAATGACTCGTCCCGAGTCACTCGACTAGTGCAGTGATCTTCGCACGAAGTTCATCCAACAACCTCTGTGCTTCGCTGACATCTACCACACATTCATCCGCTGTCCGCTGTATCAATTGTGTGCAACTCTCTGATGCATTGTTGTCAGAGGCACCCTCTTGCCTTTGCGCATATGTATCCTACATCTGGGCTAGCTTCCCCTCAATCGTGGTGGTGACCGTAAATGCTTCCTCGAGCCAAGGCTGGATGCGGGCTTTAAGCCTTGCTTCTTTTTGGCAGGAAACGTCCACCTGTTCCTTCAGAGCCTGGGCCTCCCTCATCATGGCCAATCGCTGAGTAAGGGCGACCGTCTGCGCGATCCCTTGGACATTGTCATAGGCCTATTGCAATTCCCGTGCTTCTGTCTCTAACTGTTGTAGCGTTGGGTCCTCCTGCAATGAAGTGAGCGTGAAGAGGGACTGATCCAACAATCCCATGCAATCCTGTACAGCGTGCTATATCACTTCCAACCCTGAAATGATGCAGTGGCACTACTCTCTGACTTTCGGGGGTGTAGAGGGCTGCGTCTTCAATCACAGCTCCGCGACCTGCAAGTTCAGCTCCAACTGAACCTTTGCGGCCTCCTCCTGGGTCTTGCGGATGCCAACTGCTAGTTGGTGAATCTTTTCCGCGGTGGGGAGTGTCGCCGGCACGACCAACTATGGTATACTATTACAGGCCTCCTCCATGGCCTGTTCTAATCCCTGGTTTTGTGCGATCAGGTTGTCGTGCTGTAGGCTGAGCTGCTCTAAATTTAACTTTTGCTCGCTCAGGACTTGGAGGGCGCAACCCTCCCTGGGGCGAAGCTCAACAGTTACCCCATCCTGCAGTTGGTATAGTGTTTCTCTGGGAAGGGCGGCCAAATTCAACCCCTAGCCCCTTATGTCACCTACGACTTCTGCTAGGACTGAGCCCTCTAGTAACACCAAAGTGTTTTTTGTGCGGGCGCGCAACATCTGCTTAGCTTCGGATGCACCTTCCGCAAGGTGCAGTGTCATCGCTTCTGGGGGTCGCACCTGTAATGCCTGCAATTGCACTCTGAGCGCCCCCAACACAGTTCACTGCCCTGTCATTAATTCTTTGAGATTGTGAACTGGTTCGCCACTGTCAAGAAGGGATCCCTTATAGGTCTTCATTGTCTTTGTCTTCTTTCGTGCAATTAGCTTCTCCTGGATGCACGTCCTGTTCCTGGTGCTTTCTCTTTGCTAGCTTCGCGATGTGCAACTTGGTCTCCCTCTTCTGCTGTTGTGTTGTGATCTTTTCCAGTTTTGCCAAGTCCGGGGCATGCCACTCCGAAGACCATGACGCCATCACGTCGAAGATTGCATCATCTGTTGCAATGAACATTAGCTTTACCCATGCTCAGGCTGGATCCTTACGCGCCCAGATATACAGGTTATGCATATCTGCCTTGAATTATGCCATGCTTTGCAAACTGTTATATACTATTGGGGACAAGCACGACCTGCGGTTGATCCATGTTCATAAGATCGCCTCTACAAATTCCCAAAACACTTTTATCTCGTGAATCCTCATCGTGTCTTTTGTTGCCCAGAGCGAGGTGTACCTCATGGCCTCGAGTAGGATCCTCTCAATGGTGGGAAACTGGCTGTCCTCCGGCAGCTCCCAGGCAACCAACAGGATGGATAGGAGCAACCACACATAGTGGAAGGTCTTACCCTACTGTTGTGGGGAAAAATGCCTATGCAGGACGATCCTATCCACCTAAGGTGTGACAGTGCCTTAGCAACAAACAGAGACATCTATTCTAGTATTCTTCCTTTATGAATTAAGAATGAAGAGAGAGAGATGGATGGACTAACCGGTGTCTTCCGTTTGTCCCTCGATCCGGCTTCTCTTCTCTTGGAGAGTTCCCAGCTACTTGCCTTCTCGCTCGCCCAGCTTCAATAGGTTTCTGCAAGATCACAAGAAGAGAACACTACACAAGACATGGATTCATATTCATAACTAGTTCAGGATTAGAAACAAACTAAATATACTAATGCATTCATACATAAAAAATACACCAGTATATAGGAGAAACCAAGATAGCTTTATTGATGAATAACAAGGTTCAGGAAGAGATACAACCCAGAGGGCTCCAATCTAGCATCTCCTTCCCAACAAATGGAATTCCTATCTTCACCCCCTTCAAAGCATTAAGCACCCAATAGTTCCAGTCTCAAACCAACAGCAATTCTTTGCAATAACAAAATTCCAGCCTCTAGATCTCATGGAGGAGAGATCCATATATAGATGTTTGGAGAGAGGATGAGTCAGCTTGAGATCTGACTAGTGTCCTCTCCCTCTGTCAGTTCTTGATTCCACTTGGAGGTTCTTGCTTCCACTTGGAGATTTGGAACCTCTTACTCATCACCAGTCGAATTCCCTGAGGCAAGTGTCATTTTGGAAGCTTCCTGGGTTTTGACACCTTGAGAAATGAGCTTGCCACATGTCCATTCTCGTTCAGCGCAGGTAGCCAGTGTTCCATTTGACATTCAACGCAGGTAGCCAGTGTTGGCCTTGACATTCAGCGCAAACAGCTAGTGTAGCCACTGAAATGATCCTGAATTGACTTGTTTTTGAGCAGTTTCTGGTGGAGAACTTATGTGAATTGCTATGGTTTGTTAGCCTTGTTCCTCTAGGGGTAGGAACAACATGTTTAGGGACTTTGGATCCCTTATATTATGGACATTTCATGCTCAATGCTGTAAGGCACAAAAATGTCTATAACAGTTGCCCCCTAAAGTATGAGGCCGTTTATCGGGTGAAATGCTTTATCAGGGGGATTCGAAGTTCATCCAATGCTGGGAGGAGACCTGTAATAAGATACAATACAATACATTATTTTCATACTGCTTTCATGATCTAGCTGAGGCGGGCATTCCCATGCTCAGCTTTATAAATTCATTTTTCTGTACATAGAACAGACAATCGTCTGACGGTAGACTGATAATGTTGATGAAATTATCATCCTTTGGGTAGGATGATTATCTGCTGCAATGATGTACATGTCAATGTATTTATCTTTCCTGAATATATATCGCAGCCCGGATGGATGAAACTAGATCCGGGGTCTTCAAACTCGTTCGATCTTCACTCTAAGTACAAGTCGATCCATGTGAGAATTGTTCTGAAGTCGAACATGGAAAGACATCGCTTGATTACCGGTCAATGAGGTAAACCGTTAACAAGCGCGAGAGGAATCACTGATAATGATAATGACCCTCAAGGTACTACAGTACAATTCACGTGGTGTGAATAAAGGACTTGGCGTCGAACACCACGCAAAATCTTTCGGTCGAAGGTCATTGATGTATACCTGTCGCCGGAAGTGAGAAACTTGCCATTGAGGCATGCAAGCTTCAAAGTACTGAAGGGGTTGTTCCTAGATCAACTTCTTGGATAATGAGCTGATGTCGACAAGAAGTGATCCGTCAAAGGAGGGCCTTAATGAATCCCACATCAGTGACACGGAATGGAGCTAATGATTTTAATGGAGGTGAAAACGATCTGTGACATATGATTCAGGGTGGCGGTCATGAAAGGATGAAGGATAATGTATGGCAGTGGATGGGACACGATTGACTTTTCTGAACGACTTCTCTTGAACATGTGGCGACACTGATGCGATGGATCGGTAGCATTACCCCAAGTATGGATGGTATGGCGAGACCATGGATGTGACCGGTGAATGAAACAACCCAACCCGATTGTGGTACGGAGGAAAAGTGTCATGTTCAAGAGCGACTTGCTACCATCAAAGTTTTCTTTAGTTTCTCCCAATTTTTCCCCAGTCATTGCTGACTAGTACCTCTTTATTTTTGTCAAGCTTGAGGAGGATAATAAAGCTTGCTCTTGGGAGGGGCAATTTTGCGGTACCTCAAGTGTCGACATAGCGGACGGCGATTGGGCCAGGTCCTCTGCTATATTATAATTTTGTGCTACTTTGGCACGAGGATTAAATGTCGATTTGTGTACTACTCCCCAGTGGAGTCGCCAATTTGTTGTGGGGAAAAATGCCTATGCAGGACGATCCTATCCACCTAAGGTGTGACAGTGCCTTAGCAACAAACAGAGACAACTATTCTAGTATTCTTCCTTTATGAATTAAGAATGAAGAGAGAGAGATGGATGGACTAACCGGTGTCTTCTGTTTGTCCCTCGATCCGGCTTCTCTTCTCTTGGAGAGTTCCCAGCTACTTGCCTTCTCGCTCGCCCAGCTTCAAGAGGTTTTTGCAAGATCACAAGAAGAGAACACTACACAAGAAATGGATTCATATTCATAACTAGTTCAGGATTAGAAACAAACTAAATATACTAATGCATTCATACATAAAAAATACACCAGTATATAGGAGAAACCAAGATAGCTTTATTGATGAATAACAAGGTTTAGGAAGAGATACAACCCAGAGGGCTCCAATCCAGCATCTCCTTCCCAGCAAATGGAATTCCTATCTTCACCCCCTTCAAAGCATTAAGCACCCAATAGTTCCAGTCTCAAACCAACAACAATTCTTTGCAATAACAAAATTCCAGCCTCTAGATCTCATGAAGGAGAGATCCATATATAGATGTTTGGAGAGAGGATGAGTCAGCTTGATATCTGACTAGTGTCCTCTCCCTCTATCAGTTCTTTATTCCACTTGGAGGTTCTTGCTTCCACTTGGAGATTTGGAACCTCTTACTCATCACCAGTTGAATTCCCTGAGGCAAGTGTCATTTTGGAAGCTTCCTGGGTTTTGACACCTTGAGAAATGAGCTTGCCACATGTCCATTCTCGTTCAGCGCAGGTAGCCAGTGTTCCATTTGACATTCAACGCAGGTAGCCAGTGTTGGCCTTGACATTCAGCACAAACAGCTAGTGTAGCCACTGAAATGATCCTGAATTGACTTGTTTTTGAGCAGTTTCTGGTGGAGAACTTCTGTGAATTGCTGTGGTTTGTTAGCCTTGTTCCTCTAGGGGTAGGAACAACATGTTTAGGGACTTTGGATCCCTTATATTATGGACATTTCATGCTCAATGCTGTAAGGCACAAAAATTTCTATAACACCTACTCCTGGGCCTCCTGACAATTCATCAAAAACTCATCGCAGAGAAACTGTGCCTAGTTGAACTGGACCCCCTCTGCGCACTGCTCTGCCAATGCAATTATAGATGCTGGCACCTCATCTACGTGGCATTTCCTCATTAGCTTGCTGGCCAACAGCTGGGCGGCTACGCACACCCCTTTGTCCTTGATGCTTACTATTACATAACCTCGCTTCATCTTCTCCAGCTTATATTTGGCCTTCATAGCTTTTGCGAGGACCAAGTCGCTGCTCTTTCCGGCTATGGCTACGGGATTGTTTCCTTTGATGGGCAGTCGAGAAATGCGGTGAATTAAATCAACCATGATGGGAATCGACTCCTCTAGCTAGAGATACCCATAATGTATTAGACACAGGAGCTGTCAAATGACAAAAATTGTGATGGGCGTGCGGTGGTAGTGGAGTATCCACCGCAGATGTAGTACCCTGACCTTATCCACATAGTGTAACCATTTCTACGGTAATAATTGCTCTGTGGCCAGCTGTGGGAACTTCTCGCTATCTGCGAGGTCCTAGTCTTCGAACTTTATATTAGGTACCCGTCCCAACGGCGGACCTTCAAATCTTATTTCATCCGGAAGAAGCAGGGTCTGGAGCGCACTCTTCGTGGCCTCTAGGTCCTTTGGTATCTTGGCTGTCCCTTTCCATGGGGGGATGTAGGGGGGTAACTTTATTGCCGAAGGTACTTGGGAAACATTCTCTGCCTCATCATCCTGTGCTTCAATTTGGGCAATCAAGGCTTGCAAATATTCCTCCTCTTCTTCTGTTTCCATGGTAACAACTTTTCCCTTCTCTGCCATCGACAATTTACTAGACCGTGGGTTCCATGGTGATACCCGGACTGGCCCCATTGTCTGCTTGTCTTTCTGTGGTCGCGACATGCATGGGGACTTTGGAACCTTTGGTGCAGCTTTCGCCTCTCCAGGCTCCTCCTGGGTCACACGGGGCTCTAGGGTAACTTTCGCGAATCACACTTTGGTTCTCGCAGCCGTCATTGTTTCTTCATTGAATCTGTTTGATCGCATACTCACGGGTGACAAGGTAGCTTGGTTCTCAATGCTATATACTGGGTCAAATCTTAAACAAACAAGTGTTTCCTCGAGGCTACCCTAAGGGATTTTATAGTAACGTTAGAATTTGAATTCGACCATTCCCTCCACTTTTGAGTCATTAATACCTTCTTGGCGGTAGATCATCCCGAATCTAGCTCTTAATTCCTATCTTAATGGCCTGCCGTCTACTCCTTTCTGCCTTAAATTGGACCTCTTGTCATGAACAGTGACATCAATGGTCACCTCCCAGCCTACCCACGCAGCAACGTAGCCCCTTGTGCGCGACCACGACCTCTGTGACCTATTGGCCCTGCGCGGAATCTCCTTCCCACGTAGCTGTCCTATAGACTCGTTTATAGTGTCGCGCCTTCTTTCAACTGCTTGGAGCGCTGAGACTGTGCTTCCTACAAATAGTCAAGTGGTCGCACCCCCGGTGCAAGGCTTCACTTTTCCTGCTAGCCCGGGCCGCGGGCACCCTTCAAATACCCTTGCGTCTGGTAGTGCATCGCGTTCTTCTTTGTATGGTACACTCCCCTGTTTAGTAAGGTGCAGTCGCAGCCATGGTAGCAGGGTCACAACTCCTTCTAATGCAGTAGTAGGGCTGGCTAGACTTGGTCCCATCATGCTTAGTTTCTCGCGGCCCGCTTGTGCGACTTCGGTTTCTAGTTTGCTGATTTCTTCGTCAAATGTCACGCTTTTCTTCCTCAGTCGTGCCCAATCTTCATCGAGTTCGTGAAGTTTCAAGCTCCCTCACCGAATGGCTTCTTGTAACTACCTAATTCCTTTACCCAGGTCCTTGCGTCCTGTCCCAACTACGGGAGCTATGGTATGGGGATTCTTCTCTGCTCTCCTAGTTTCATCTCTTCTTGTCAGTGTTGGGGTCATTTCCGCACTCCGGTTTTTGCTTATGGTCCTATAGGCCCATTGAACTGATAGTACACGCAGGTCCCAGTCAGTTCGTCTCGCCTGGTGAACTCTGTTCATGACTCCACATAGCCTTTTGAATGCTCCGTCGTGGAATATTTGTGGAGTGCGTTGCCTTCCCTGTTGCCATGTCGGGTTCTGATTTTTAATCCTTAGTCTGGGAGGTGCTTGCATAGCATACGTCTGCACCCATCGACACAAGTGGGCATGCACACTACCTCGTCCTGGCTGCCCAGCTTGTGTTCGTCGCTGGGGAATTCAAAATCATAAGTGCATCCGTCTTCTACATTCGTGCCAGTTTCATATATTCTTCTGGTGTGTATTCCACCATCGTGCGGGTGTCGCGCGCAATGCCCATTCCATCGCACCGTATCGTTGCTATTTTGGTACTGTACTTTCAAATTTTTCTAGGAATTCATCTACTCTTGTTACCCCATCATATGTTGGCAGTTCCCTTGCTTCGTTCGTCACGCACCACAGTGATCTAATCATCATGTTGCAATTCAACGTTGTCACTTTGTGCAACCGGTTCTGCCAGCATTCTATTTCTTCATCTGAATTCGAAGTACAATAACTGTCGCGCTCCCATGAGATTCGCCCATCTGCAGTCGGGTTCACCCGATTCTGGTCTTGCACCGTTATCTGGTAAATTCAATCCAGCTCATCGTCGCTGTCATCGTCGCACATAGGTTCAATGTAGCGTGCTCCTTCGGCTGGATCCAGCGGAACCACTATGTGTAGAGACCTTTTCTCGAATATCATCTTCCGCTTCTTCAAGTTGATGACTCCATTCATATCAGTGGCCTAGTCTATTCCTAGCAACGTGGGGTAAGGGTTATTGTCATCCACAATCTCTATTACCTCAAAGTCCATCTGCATGCTTGCACCTTCGATATCCATTGTTACCCCTTGCAACCTTCCCATGGGCAAGACCTTTTGTTGGTTCACCATCCGTAATTGAATAGGGGACCACTACAATGCGGGCCTGCCCATGCGTTCCCATGTCTGCTTTGGTAACACATTCGCGTTCGAACCCAGGTCTAGGATTACTTGATCCATTTCATATTTGCTAATCTGCGCCGTTAATCTCATTTCCCTCCCGGTGTGTAATGTATCCTTTCCTAGTTTCCAGAATACGTACGATTCACCTGACCTTGCGCACCTAGTTATCAGCTCCTGTAGTCCTTTAACTACCTTATTATCACGCAACAATTTCATGCATGTCTCTAAAAAGGTAGTAAGCATAGAACGATCCATTCCTGGCCATGGTTGATCCTTACTACCTGAGGTAGATGCCTCCGCGAAGCTCTTCTTAGCTTCCATAAACATCTCCTTTGCCTGTTCCAAGTCAAACTCAGGTTCCTTTGTAGGAGCCTTGCGAACCCATGTATCTTCCTCGGGCTACTTCCCCTTATCTTCCCCTGTGGTCGCACCACTTCTAAGCACCATATTTCACGTTTAGGTCTTCTTTGCGCGGTTCAGACCTCATCATTTGAATACTCTGCGTCTGAGTAGGCTGAAGTACCCCTTTCTCGCACATCTGCGCAATCAACGTAGGACAATCTACTGCTTCATGATCGAATTGGGCACAGTATGAACAAGATAGTCTTGTCGAGTTGGTACACTAGCGAGCGTAGTGCCCCGGTCCTCCGCAATTGTAACAGATTAACTGGCCGTGGCCCCTTCTTGGCCCCATTCCTCCTCATCCTCGACCTCGCCCTTGAAATCCAACGTGCACCATCCCTGCAGTAGGGTCAAGGCCTCATGTTTTCGTCTGCATTCTATATGTTGGGGTCCGCTCCATCATTAACTCGTAGCTGCGACAAGTACGCTTGTCGTGGCCCACCGATCTACAAAAATTGCAAAACAACTGCTGGGGAGTCTGTGTATACTTCTGCAACAAATGACAGTTGTCCGTCGTGTGCTTTCCTCCCACCTGACAGATCGTGCACCAGAGCGCGGGTGCCGTACTTGGCCCTGCCTATGCCTCTGGTCTCAACAGCATTGGTCCCCCTCCTGCCAAGTAGTTCGCGAATACTAGACAATGATCCTTATCGTGGCCCTGGCCTTTACATTTTATGCACCACACTTCTTCGCGCGCCTTTGGCCGGGGTGCCCTATCCTGCTTCAAGCTCTGCATTTCTAGGCAGAGATTCTGAAGCTACGCGTGGATCTGTTGAACTCCCAATCCTGGATCCTGTATCGATGTTTCATACAACCTCATTGCCATTTCCAATGCTTCTACCTGTGTTGAAAGCTTTTGCTGTGACAACGTCATCCTCAGGTGTGGTGTCAAAGACGCCACAAACCACGCGCCGTGTTGCGCATCCGTTAGCGTCATATTAGCCTTTCCAATCGTACTCTTCAGTCTCTGATCCAGATCCCAGGGGGTCTCGCTTGGAAGCATATCGATCTCTTTAAATCCGATGATTGACTGTGTCTCTGATTTTGGCCGGCTAAATTCTTTGTTCAACGCAATTTGGATCTTCGCTATTCCTGCATTAGGGTGATCATTTGAGTACTTGATATACCATGTCAGCACGCGATCCTGCAGCGCGCTCACCAATGTGGCCTTCTTAATATTGTCACCCATGACCCCTTGTGCTTCCCACTTTGCTCTTACCACAAACTAGAACTGAGCGAGATCCTCATTCCCTACTCCTTTGAATACGGGTAGCTTGATCGCGCTCGCCATGCTAAACTGTGGGGGTGGCGGAGGTGGGGTGGGTGAAGATGGAGGTGAAGGAGGTGTAGGGGTGATGGCATAAGTGGAGATGATAACTGCGGAATGCGCTGTCTTATCAAACTAACCGTGCTTCTCGGAGAAATTCGAGCGTGCTCTTCCTCACTTTCTCATGAAGGTGAAATTAAAGGATTGTTCCCTAATCCTTCGATCCCTTTGTAGATCTTTCCGCTCTGCATCGTTCCAATCATTAATGTATTCTCATACCCTGCTTTTCACATAACAATATCTTAATCCAGGTATTCAGGGATTTAATATACCTACCTCGCGGTCCCTTGAGAAAACATCATTCTTCTTCGCTATAGCTCATGGTTGTGTCTATCACGAACTTAGTGATAAATCCCCCTATTATCCGGTCGAGCCAATAGTCCACAGCCTGCGCGATCTTATCTTCTGATGCCTCTAGCCTGTGCACTAACTCCAGAGTTCACACTATCGGTTCATCGAGCTTATACCTTCCTTAACCGTGGGCTAACCTCGCGATCCAATCATATAGCTCTAAAGAGAAGGACGCGAAGAAGATCTCGTAGATTTCCGTATATATGTAGCAACCCAGCCACCTCTTCTCGGATATCTGCGGAGTTCTGTTTCCCTGTGTCACGAACTCGTGAAGCTTCTGATCCAATCACTCTTCAATTTATTTCTTCGTAAGATTCCAGTGTTCCTGCATCAAACATCCCTTAGGTAGATCCCGGTCCCAGCAATGGAACCATTTATTGGCTTGTTGGGGTCTGACCCATGTTCAGAAGTGATTTAGCCAAACAAATCTCGAAACTACCGGCCCTTTCGGCAACAGTCCGCGGTGTGCAGACTAAGGTCTCACCCGAGGTAGTATGGGAGGGTGCTAGAACCTGGTTTCTACACCCTAGGGATGTCTTGATGAAGTTTGGGAAGTTCGCGGACCAATCCCGCATGCTCGCACTGCTCTACGCAGCTGTTTGACCTTCCCGTAGCTATGTAAAGAGCGCGAAGAGGCGTGGTCTAAATCCTTTATCCTTGCAACGTTATTATTATAGATTTAACTTAATTTTATGGGCCCAATATTCTTATTAATCATTTAATATTCATAACAAGTGCGCACAATCATAAACTGTAAGGAGATGCATAAACAAATAACATGAGCATAAACATACAGATCTACGAACAAATGCACAATATTTCAGAATCAACTCAGCTTTTATTAAAATTCTGTTCCGTTACAATCCCAACTCCGCCTTTTGCACTCAGCTGCAGGGGTCTGTGCACATAGCTGTGGACTCTACTAGAACTCTGCGCACACAGCTGCAGAGCCTCTTCCTATTCCTACAACCCAAGACTCGGACTTACAGACTCAGATCAAGTATCACATTCAAAACCCATAACCGTTCAGATCAAGACTAACTAAAAACTGTCTTCTACACTTAGAGCCTCGCTCTATTTATAAATTCCCATGGTCCACGGACCATGGGTAGGCCGACACATTCTATATTAAATTACAATATTTTAGCGCAGACAACCCTAGACTCTTGTGCTCCGCGCTCGCATTTCACGGGGTCTTACATTACTTTTGACCAAAATTCAGGCTACAAGCCCCAATAATCCATTATGGGGGGATCCGCTGCCCAATAGGGTTATTGTACCAATTTTCAAGTCAACAGACTGGAGCAAGTAATAAAAAGATTGCACTATAGGATTCATGAGATGAGCTATTGCAGTGAAGTATCTTCTTTGTCTGATTTTGTTACTTTCTTATGTGTTTCATAAAATTAAATGTTATCTAAATTTGAATGAATTAACTGGAAATTTAACTCAGAATTTGTTTAAGTACACTCTATTTTGCACAGTTAATCATTTTTATGTTTTCCTCTGATATCCAGATTTGAGAACCCTTAATTTCTCTCCCATCCCGGTTGACCTCTTTCATTTCTCTTCATAATCCGGCCTAAGGAACCCTTAATTTCTCCCTGGATCCAATTGGAAACCATTTCACCATCAAGCCTTTGAGATCTGTAGTAACTCCTCTATCTTGCCCTGTAGACACTGTTTTTAGAATTTGATCTAGTCCTATTTGTTTGACATTTTGACCCCATTAGCCCAATGGTAAAAGCCACCCTCTGTTCATCTAAGTAAGTGATCCCACCACCAAATTCAAATAAAAAACCCAAGCACAATCATAACTAGCCTAAAATCAAATAACTAAACAAAGTTAAATTAAAAAGAGAGAGCCCTCTTTGAGATTAGGAAGGCTAGATCCTAATCTCCAAAGTTGGTTTGTGGTTACGTCTACCATTTCTTTTTTTTGACAACTTAGAAGAAATTTTGGAGTGATAAAAGATGGCATGATGACGAAAACTATTGTTGTATTCATCCTTGACCATCACTCCGCCCTTTGTGATGAGAGAGAGGATGATTTCCCCTTAAAAAAAATCAATATATAACATATTTTATTAAATAAATTTTAAGTGTGCATATTTCCTTTTCATACTTATACTCAATGAATTTGGCATAATAATTTTATTAAAAAAAACAAAAAAATATCATAATATAGATATGTGTGTTTCTCTTTAATGAACCATCGAAAGAGATTATAAATTTAAAATGCAAAATTTGGAAAAAGAATACCTCACGATTAAAATAAATATTTTATAGAATCTGTTTATTAATACAAATCTTTTATTTAAATTTATTATTGTTAAAATAATTTAATAAACTTAAAATATAATAGATAATATTTTAAAGATATAAATAAAAAGCTTGTTTGCCTCAGGAGGATGCTATACAACCAAGTATGAGGGAGATGTTATAGTGGTGGTAAATGAGTGTAAACATTTAAATGTTGGATCAATCTAAGAGATAATGCAGTGCCCATAAAATAAAGCATTAAATCTAAAAGTACTAATAATAAAACATGGTATCTATTCCATTGAAAATAAAATAAAATGTAAAAAGAAATGATAAATATATTCAATTCAATTTGTTCTATTAATCCTCAATGGGGGCGGGTGATTTTCAAGAGCAAGGCATTGGGGGGTGAGTTGCCACCCCACCACCTCAAGGCATTATTAAGAGGAAGGCGGCATGGCTTGCCCCCCACATGCATGTGAATGTGAATGTGAATGTTTAAGTAGATCAATGGGCATGTATTTTGATATGAGCGACTTGGCTCAATACCTCACACAACAGAGAAGAAGGGGAACCAAAGAATCTCACAACCCCCTCCAAAGTAGACAGGGAGGCGGAAGTGGCATGTCTTTATGGAATTCTTGAATAGCAGCCTCACCTCAATGGTATCAATGTAGTTTCTTAACTTTTACTCATATTTTTCTTAAGCACATGACAAAGGAAATGCAATAGTCTTAGAGGTTTTCATCTAGAAAGGAGAAAAATACATGTAAGAAGAAATTCCCCTTGATGCAGAGTTATCAGTAGAGAATCATCATCTAGTTTTTACTGTGGCATGTGAAGGTGAACAAGACTGTACCTGCGAGAGTAAATTAGTCCATGGGGACATTAATTTGGTGGTGAGGCAATGAAATATAGGAAGTCTGGAGTGGGTGTGAAAAGCAGGGGGAGTTGATGTTATGGGTTGTTGGCAGGGAAAGGGTCCTTAGTCTAGTAGATGGTGGTCACCTGTACATGTTCGTCAGCTCCTTCACCAATGTGTCTCAGCGGTCGCTCTGAGATGAGTAATTCTAGTTCCCCTTTTATACTCTATTAACATACTTGACATTAAGCTATCTAGCCTTGGTTGTGGGGTTATTTCTATTACAATTTTTAACATTCGTGGGTGGTTGTTTCCCTAGCCGGTTCATTTGTTAACAAGTATTATTGTCATCACAGTCGCCTTGTTGAAGGCATCTCTTCAGCCTCATATTTTATGTTTTATGAATTTCACGGGTAGGAAATTGCTCGAACATGGAGGTTTGGAAATTATATGTCTAGGTTGGTTTTGGCACCCTGGGGGGTGCGTGCCATTTAGGAATTTGACAATGATTTTAGTTGGTAGTGGGGCATCCTTTCTGGTGATTGTCATTTATTTAGTTTTGGACTTGTGTTTTGGTGTTTGGGTTGCACAATTATTCTACAAGTTCAACTTAGTGTGTCCTATTTTATATCTTTTTGTTATTATTTTCCTTTGTAAGGAACCCGGGCCAGCAACCCCTCAGTGCGATATGTCGAGACAGTGTTTGCACAACTGGAGGGGAGGGGGCGAACGGGGCCCCTAAGGAAAAAATCGAGTCGAACAAAAAGCTTAGTAAGTAGCTAATATATTTTATTCTGTTGCTCCCCCTGAAGCTCGAATTCAGATTCATAATCTGAAGTCTCAATTTGATATGAACCACCAAGCTTTTTTTGATACAAATATTTTGGCATAGGTTTGCACACTAGGTTCCTGACCCTGGAAATACCAAGGGATGAAGGAAACAATATCTCAATTCCATCTCTTTGCATTTACAGATGAAGACTTTGCTTGGTAGGGTCTTAAAAGAAAAGAAAGAGGAGATATACAACATTGTTTCTTTGTGTAAAGACACTAAATGATCCCAGTGAAATCAACATCTTTATATGGAAGGATTGATGCACAACTTGCACATTTGGAACATCATTTATTGGGTGCACATGGCCCCCTTGCTCATCCAAGATCCAATGCCAAGGACTTGACACTGATTACATCTACTAACTCTTGACTGATTGTTATGTTTAGTGTTTACTTTTTCATTCTAGTGACTACTTTTATTTGATGTATATGTTTTGGACTACTTTTTATTCACATAGGTGGTTAAAAATATATGTTATTCGTCATGGCAGATTCAAACCACCTATGGAGGGAAACGGTCAAACTTTGACTCGATTTTTGATGTAATACGATTTGAAGATATTCTGAGGCAATACAAAATTAACTTACAAAAAAAATGTTCTATTAATTTTTTTTTATTAATAAAATTAAAAACAAATCAGGGAAATTTTTTTATATGTGCATCACAATAATAATAATAATTTAAACTGGCATAGATCCATCTAAATTTTAGATCTACCAAGTGTTGACATGAATCAAATATTTGAAGATGCAAAAGTCTTTTTGAGTGCAAAACTTGAAGGAAAGATTTGCACATCGAGAGATTTGATTCCTATCGGTCCTTGGTAGATCTAGAAGTTAGATGGATCTACGTTGGTTCTTAATAATTTTTTTTATATTTATATAAATTTCACATCTCTATGTATAGAAATATGTTTATTTTAATTTTATTAAAACTCTGATAATGTATATGGTTACTCTCGAACTTTGCAAATTAAACAACTTAAACTTATTATTTTTAAAAAGTCTAGTGAATTTTTGTCTATTATATGTTTATTTATTAATTTTATTAAGTTTTCATATGTTTTTAATTGTATGCTTTGAAATATAATAGTTACAAATATGAATTATTATTATTTAAATTTATTTTAATGTGATATGCATATTATGATTTTTTCATGCAAAATTCTATTTGGAATTATTAATAAAAATAAAATTATGATATAACTAATATATATCCATCTTAACTCTCTATCTACCAAGGGTCGAGAGGGACCAAATCTCTTAAGATGCAAACCTTATTTTGAGTACAAAACTTGAGGAAAGGTTTGCAACTTGAGGGATTTTATTTCTTTGGGCGCTTGATAGATCTAGAGTCAAAATGGATATATGCTGTTTTGCAACTACAACTAAATATAAATAGATAGATGTGACATCATCATGATCATATTGGTCATAAACATATCCATATAAAGAAAAATATCAAAACATACAACATATCTTATTTAGTCTTTAGGACATCAACCAATAAAAATTGTAATCATAAGGATGGTAGTATGGTATTAATTATGATTGATACAACTAATTTTTTTATTTTATTTGTTTAAATAGTTGGGAGGTAATTTTTGCACTTATCTCACTGAAACGAGTCTCTAGTGAGACATTCGGCCAATTATGATGAGTTTAGAAAGGTAGGCGTCCCAACGTAAGACACCCACAGGTACATTCTTGGATGTCTTGCCCCTTTTTAGTTCATAAGTTACCTACTAGTCTTGACTTGTAGGGTGTTGGTGTTTGTAAAGGTTTATAGTGGAAGTCACCAACTATAAATCCTTTAATTGTTATTTTTTTAAAACTAGCATTTATTATTAGTGTAAAGCAACTTCAATCTCCCACTAACATGGCCACTATAATTTTAGCCATTATTATAAAATGATGCATAACCACTTAAATAATTGTTCACACTTAAATGTTTAGGTCAACAAAGAAAATTAAATCAACTTGCATGGACACTATAATTTTAACCATTATTACAAAATGATGCATAACAACTTAAATAATTGTTCACACATAAATTTTTATGTCAATAAAAAAAATTAAACCGTGGACTCAATAATTTATTGTATTGAGAAGCACTTTCAAGGATATATGTAAGTCTGTATGTGCTTGACATTGAGTTTTGACATCTCCATGATGGGGATGGAAACAACGACTACAAGGTGTCCATATTAAAATGTGTGCCACACTTGACATATGTCCTCCCATTGTCATATTGTGTCAGGTAAACATGTGTATAGAAGGGCGACCCCAACTTACGTCATTTCATCATAAATGCAGGAGCGTTGGTAGAGTTTGGCGGAGGCTTGCGTTTATTCCCTACATCGCGCTCTTGGTATCTTTGCAACAATGAGTTGGGTATACTTGGAAGGATTGGCTCATTCTGTTGATGAATGGGGTTATGGTTGTTACCTAAACTGTTAGGTCCCTATACTAATAGTCTAATCCCTTATTTTTATTAGTGCAACGCCCTTATTATATTGTTGTGCCCATGTAGTCTCCATATTGTTATTATTGTGCCACATAGACGCCCACTATTGTTATTGTTGTGCCCTTACATTATTATTGTTATGTCAGCTCTGATTATATTATGACCCCTTAGACTCCTATATATAGAAAGGAGGTCTTGTCATTTGTATCATCCAATAATTGTCCATTTGTGTAATGTAAAGGAGGTTGCCTCCTCGAAGAGGCTGATTTTTAAGTCGTTGATCTATCTTTTCTATCTTTTTGTGAGCTGGTTTTATAACATTTGGTATCAGAGCTTTGGATTCTAGGGTTTCGCTGCTCCAAACTAGCTATCGTGGTATTTTTACTATAACGTTTTCTCTACGAAGTTTCAGAAGATAAAAACAAAACCCATTTGAGCTGAAATCGTTCTGAACCTCAGGTCTGAATTTCAGATCTTATCTCACTATATTTTTCGAAGATATGATATGAGGAAGTTATGGTTTATTCAAGCTCCAAAATTTCATTGCAAATAGTTCATTGTGGAATTTTCACTATAATGTTTTTTCTACGAAGGTTCAGATTCTGAAATTAAAACCCATTTGAGACAAAATATTGGTGAAGCTCGAGCCCAAATTTAAGATCTGGTTTCACTATATGTTTGGAGATACAATCCAAGACATTTATAGTTTTTGCAATATCCTGAATTACATCCCAAACAGGTGACCTTGGGAAAATCATAATAACTCTTTCTCAGAGCATCTGATTCAAATTTCATAACAACTGACAGAAGGTTGATAGACTGTAGTTTGTTGGGTATTATTTTCAGAAGCTAAGGTTGAAACAGTGACATGTGGCACATCGTACAAATTTGATCTACTGAACTAGTCTATAATTAGATCATCGCAGGAGATTGAGCATAAATCTTTCTCCGGGAATCCAATTGCGATCAGACTTGCGGGGTTAGAAAGATGACTCATAGGGCTATTAGAGGCTGAAATTATAGAGTTACATCTGTTTCAAGTTTGAGCTCCTAAGATCAAGAAAAAACGATATGAGGAAGTTTGAAGGCAGGGATCCGGTAAATTGGATACTAAAAATGGAGCAATATTTTGATCTACATGAGGTGAAACTGTTACAAAAGGTACATATTGCATATTTATATTTATAACTGATCAATTTTTATGGTATAAAGGGCTTTGTTCTCATAAACCACTTGTCACATGGTCAATTTTCATGGAGGAAATGTCGGCACATTATGAGGATGCAAAGAGAAACACCTTCTTTAGCCAATTGATAAATCTCAAACAAAAGGGTTCAATGGCAAAGAACATTGAGGACTTTCAAAAATTGAATATAAGGGTAAATGATATTCCAGAGAAGTAGAGGATTGATGTCTTCATAGGGACTTTAAAGGATAACATTCAACATGAGGTTCGTCTTTGGGAACCTGATTCATTGGAGAATGCATTCAGGTTGGAAAGTCAAATTGAAAGAAAAATTATGGCAACAAGGAAGCCTACCACTCACAACTATAAATATGGAAGTGTTTTTTCTCCTATCCTTCCACAACCTACAAGGTTTAGACCACAACAATTGGAAGAAAAAAGTGAAAAAGGGCTTTGTCACATTTGTGATAGCAAATACACTAAAGGTCATAAGTGTGTTGAAAAGAAATTATTTTACATAGATGTGAAGAAGAGGAAGAAAAGGATCAAGAAACATTAAAAGAAGAGGATACACACCAGGAACCAACCCTAGAGAAAGAATAAATGAATCCGATCATATCTTTTAAAGCATTGGCAAGAATTACCACTCCTCAAATTCTCAAGATATAAGGACATATCAAGAAGAAAAAGGTTCAAGAAGTGAAAGATCAAATCGAACATCAAGACATGAATCCAGACATATATTGTAATGAATTGGCAGGAATTACCACTCCTCAAACTATCAATATAGAATGACATTTCAAGAAGAAAAAGGTAATAGTGTTGATTAATTGGGGCAGTACCCACATTTTTATTCATTGTAAGATAACGAAGGAATTGAATTGCTTCCTATATCTAGCATCAGAGTGTCAAGTGATGGTTGCAAATGGAAGAACCATAAATTTCTCTGGAAAGTTCCATAATATCAAGCTATCCATGGGAGAATATATTTTGAATAGTCCCATGCTTTCCATTCCAATGGGTGGTGTTGATGTTGTACTAGGAGTCCAATGGCTACAATCTTGGGTACAATAACTTTTATTTTTCAAGAACTCTTCTCGATTTTTTATTTATTTACTTTATTTTTTTATTTTTTTATTTTTAATTTTTAATTTTTTGAGAAGGAAAGGAAGTTGAATTAAGGGGTATCACATGGAAACTGGGAAATATAATCAGCTCTAACAACATGACAAAGCTTCTAAAGGAAGTACAACGTGGCATAATTTCACAATTATGTTCGCTAGAGGTTCCCACTTCGAAATCATCTATTTCTCCAGATCTCCAAAAAGTCTTGGACAATCATTCCAAGGTATTTGAGACTCCCAAAGGCCTCCCAACTATTCATGATCATGCTCATGCTATTCATTTGATTCCAGGAAGTGTTCCCCCAAACATCAGGCCTTACAGATATTCATATGCCCAAAAGAGTGAAATTGAACGTATGGTTGCAGAAATGCTAGAGGTTGGTATAATTCAACCTAGTCAAAGTTCTTTCTTTGGTCCAGTGGTATTGGTACACAAGAAAGATGGATCATGGTGCATGTGTCTAGATTATAGGGAGCTCAACAAGCTTACTATTAAAGATAAATTTCCCATTCCCATCATTGATGAATTATTGGATGAATTACATGGAGCAATTTACTTCACCAAGTTGGATCTTCGTTCAGGATATCATCAAATCAGAATGAAGACTGAAGACATTCCAAAAACAACATTTAGAACTCATGAAGGTCATTATGAATTTTTGGTCTTGCCTTTTGGCCTTACTAATGGACCTTCTACATTTCAAGGTTTGATGAATTCCATTTTCAAGCAAAAGATTAGTACTATGGCATACAAATTAGAGCTTCCTGCATATTCCCGAGTGCACCCAGTTTTCCATGTTTCATGCTTAAAGAAGGTTATAGATGAGATGATCCCAGCCGAAACAATATTATCGGAACTTGACGAGGAAGGAAAAATCATATTGGAACCTGAAGTAGTCACGGAAACAAGAACCCGACAAATACGAAATCGATCAATTTCAGAGTATCTCATCAAGTGGAAGAACTTTCCTACTAAATATTCCACATGGGAGGACGATAATTTTATACATAAGCATCCATAACTACTCAAGCGTTGAGAACAACACTTTTTGAAGGAGAGGGGAATGTTATGTCCATATACTACTAGTGTAACCCCTTATTGTTATTAGTGCAACCCCCTTATTATATTGTTGTGCCCATGTAGTCCCCGTATTGTTATTATTGTGCCCCATTGAAGCCCACTATTGTTATTGTTGTGTCCTTACATTATTATTGTTATGTCGGCTCTGATTATATTATGACCCCTTATAATCTTATATACAGAAAGGAGGTCTTGTCATTTGTATCATCCAAGAATTGTTCATTTGTGTAATGTAAAGGAGGTTTCCCCCTCGAAGATGCTGATTTTTAAGTCGTTGATCTATCTTTTCTATCTTTTTGTGAGCTGGTTTCATAACATGAACATTGATGGATTTATGCTCCAAGAGAGGAATGTTTTTCTCAATATGTGTGCCATGATCAACACTTGTCCTTTCATGGTCTTGTTGAGGCATGAAAATTGTTTTTCCACCTTGCATCATTATCTTTAGTCCTCTCCTTATAAATGCATATAATCTACTACAGGGTGGCGAACATACAACGTGATATGGGGTGGTGGGGAGGAGAACTCCTCACCCTGTTTCTTATGTTTCTCTGTCATGGTATACATTTCATGTTGGGGTTGTGTGCATCCATCCTTTTACAAATTGGGGACTTGTCACTGTTATGAGGGAAATTTACACTTTGTTCACATCTCTTTCACAATATTTTTCACTATATAAGTGAGTTAATGTTATTTATTTTATTCTTGCATAATACTACGTCAGGACCGGTATTCAAATTGGTTGTCGTTCTACCCACCTAAACACTCCAAGGAACTCATTTTGCAGGTATCTCATTTAATTGTAAAATCTTGGTTTGTGGTGTATGGTATCCTGGAAGTTTTTCCATATGGTTTTAGTGTTATTTCTTTTTCTTACTGTTTAGGATGAAAACTTTGTGTTGTGTTGTTTCATGCTTTTGGTCTTTGTCCCTGTCATCCTTAGTTTGTGTTTCGTGGCCAACCAAAGTCTGTGTTTCATGGTCATCCTTGGTCTCTAGTTTTTAGCCTTGTACAATTGCCTTATATATATGTCACATATTCCTAGTGGGATTTTCAAAGGTGTCAGTTTGTACTCTATCACTTTTATAGCTTACCATTTGTTGTCCACGAGTTCTATCTGCGGCATATTGGGGATGACATGCTTCTACTCTAGACGAGGGTCCAAACATTTGGGTATTAATATTGCACTGGCCGAAGGTCCAAAACTCTGTATATTACTCTTTGAATAGTTTGTTGCTTTTCTAGATTGGGATTTCTTGTTTACGAATTTCAATCATGGAAAATTGGGGAAGACGTGATTTTTCTCTAGTCGAGGGTCCAAAACTATGGGTATTGTCCACTTCATCTTTGTATTAGTTAGGTATGTGTGTTTCATCCACTTCTCTTTGTAACTATGCCTTCTCGACAGAGAATGGCAAGTCATAGATGGGGTTCTAGTTTCTCTACTTCTCAACGTAGATGGTTGTTTGGTTGGAATTCGAATGCAACATATTTTGATTTGGTACCTATGGAGGTTTGAAAAGAAATTACTCACCTTGAATCTAGGGAGTTCAGCGATAGGCCTTACTTCTCTGATTCAAAGGTGGGTGTAGAAGACCTCAAATGGATTCGAGGCCTTGGGAAATTTAGAAAGAGGAGACTGCATTTTATACACTCCTTTGATGTGAATCAATAGATGGAGATCCTATTCCATTTGGTTCTCATAGATAAGAAAGTGGACAATTATAAAATATTTGTAGGACAAGAGGATATCAAGCCACTTCTCCAGAATGTTCGTTTCTGCATGGATGATATAGTCTCATGTTTGCGAATGGTTGAGAAGTATATAGTTTCTCATTCTGACTCTGAGGATCTCACAGAGCCTCCTAATGTTATCAATGATCCACCAACTACCACTTCTCCACCATCTCACACATCTCAACTTTCACCAGTTATCATATTCGATTGATGGGCTTGAATTGTGCAGCTTCTTGTTTGCCTTCAAATGCAATGACATTTTGTTCCACGGATCCTAGGAAGGTATTGTTAGGGTTGTTTGTGGTTTTCTACAATGGCACATATGTAACTCTCTTATCTACAACAAGCATTGGTAGTCTATTTTATATGAAACTTAGTTTTTGTTTTTCTTGCAAAGAGGTGGTGTCTAATGCTCTAACAACATGTAGTGGCATTCTATCTGGTGTGACACTTTTGCTGGAGGTGTTTGTTTTATTCTACAGATCTTAAAGAAAAAGGATAGTGATTGTGGCTTAATTTCTCCATTATTGTTCTGTTGGAGGTGTTTTTACTGTGTGACTTTTCTTTTATAGTGCTTCAATTTCCTTAGTATAAGTTGGAGGTGATAATTTTACTACTGGCCAATGAATGCCAATGGATGTAAATTATGGGTCTATTGTTATTTAGTCTTCATGCTTACTTTGTCTTGCCTAGTTGGAGACTTATACTCCCAGGTTAGCAGTTTCGGAGGACATATGTTATCAATGTAAAACCTATCTTTATTAATAGAAATCTTTTGTACCCGCTTACAAAAAAAAGGACATGAAGTTTTGACATCTGGTATTTAAATAGATATTAAGAATAATAAAAAATGATTTCAATGTTTGTGATAAATATAATATTGCTTTCAGAAAGATATGTTATTATTTATGTGTTTGACATGGAGTTTTGATAAGTGGTATTTAAATAGATATTAATAATAAAAAAATGGTTTTAATGTCTGCCATAAAACAATATTTCAATATCTACCTTAAATAAAATATTTTTATATCAATTTTTTTTGGGTCGGCGCACACATACACATATGTATAAATCAAAATAGATATGAATCTATGGAAAGTAAAACAAATCTTATGATTGGTTAAACCATTTCAATAGTATGTTACTCAAAATGAGAAAAATGTGTAATTCAATGTGTGTATGTGTGTGTCTTAACTCAAAATCTATCATGTAGAAGTGAAAATGAGATGTCTAAAGAAAATCCTATTTAAAAGTTCTATTTTTAGGAAAAAAATGTTAAATATGGAAGAAGGAAAACAAGTTGATTTTGAGACAACATTAAAATAATTCTTTATCAAATGTAAACAAGAAATGCAAGTTTCCTAAATTGGCATTTAGGAAAAAAATTGGTTACAAGAACATATTCACTAACAAAACCTTGAAAAAGGTTGTGAAACAAAAACTCTAACCCCTTATTTTTAATGTCAATAATTTAGGAATGCCAATAATTTAGGAATTTATTGCTCGCCCAAACCTTGAAAAAGGTTGTGAAACAAAAACTCTAATCCCTTATTTTTAATGCCAATAGTTTAGGAATTTATTGCTTGCCCATAAGAACTGTAGAGTTTATATTAAATATATAAGGGCTATAGAGTTTATATTAACTATTTTATTGCTTGGTTAATTGTTTAACCAATTTTAAGATGTTATAAATTGCTTTAAGATCATGTTGGAAGATTGAAACAAATTAAAAAAATGTTTACATATTGAAGGATATGATTTTTTTGATACGTGATAAATCCAAAATTTTGGTAAATTTAAACGGATTATATTATATGTCACAAATTATCAAATACTACATGTAAACCAAATATTATAAATATATTTCTAAATTAAACACACGTAAAACAATTTGCATAGTGATATCTCATGGTTGTCCATCACTTAATTCTCTTTGTCCCAATGTGATTGCATTGAGATCTAAAATTAAAACTTTTCAAAATTATATCTCATAAGTTTCAAACTATTGAATCTAAAATCATCGAAAATATTAAATAAACAGAGACCAACTCCAAAATCTCTAATAACAATTTTCATGGTGATATCTCATGGTTGTCCATTACTTAATTCTCTTTGTCTCAATGTGATTGTATTGAGATTTAAATTAAAACTTTTCAAAATTCTATTTCATATTTTTCAAACAATGGAATCTAAAATACATAAAAAAAAACAGTTATATAGACAATTACCAACTCCAAAATTTCTAATAACAATTATCATGGTGATATCTCAGGGTTGTCTATCACTTAATTCTCTATCTCAATGCAATCACATTAAGATATAAAATTAAAACTTTTCAAAATTCTATTTCATACTTTCCAAACTATTTAATTCTAAAATACACTAATTCCAAAATCTCTAATAAAGGATAACTCTAATCATTAGGATCCATGCCTATCTTATTAATTAGCAATTTCTTCTTCCTCCATTCATAATTGGTAATCAAGTGTTTATTTTATATTTATTGGTAAAAAAGAGAGTTGAAATTGTGTATATTTATTATTTTATTTTACTTTAAAAAAGATGTTGTAATATATTATTTTGTGTTGTTAAACATTTTGAATTAGTAAAATTACATAAAAATAAAAATAATAAAATAAAATAAAATAATGAAATTAATAATTAAAATAAAATTGAGGGGAATTAATCATTTTATCGTTGGTAGTTTTTTGGATATTGGTTTTGACAACCCATGGTTTTTCCTATGGTATTTTTGCATATTGTATCCTATTTAAAAGCATAAAATTCCGTTTGATTTACAACATCCATCGTGCCATGTCATGTAAACATCAACGATTTTCTAACTCTGCTAATTTAACTTTGTCTAAGTAAGGTGAAGCATGGAATTTGTTTGAATATTGTTTAGTTTTTTTCTGTGTAAGGTGAAGCATGAACTTTACTTCGATGTGTGTTTATTAATATCTCCAATATGGTATCTCATGAATATATTTTTGAAAAAGAAAATTGAATAATTAATTATTTTTAGAGTTTAATTTTGCATATAATATATATTTTTTTAACAGATGGGAAAACCTATCATAAATCATTTGTCAAACTAGCAGTGAGGACAACCATCTCTAGTTGCTAACAACGAATGCAGGCTGACTCATCACTGTTATTCAAGGAAAACCACACCACCTGGAATAACTCGCTAGTGGTCCATAAGGGGGCAGGATTTCACTCCTGCGAGATGTGACGCAGGAATCAATTATTTCAAGAAATATCAACAATTGGCCCCACATTTGCTTTACCCTTTATATTCCAGCCTTCCACTGTGCTACTCTGATTTCCTCTTAAACAAGTCTGACAACAGATATTTCACTTTTTAATAGAACTGCTTGAAAGTACTATACCGTATATCATAACATATTGATCCGACGGTCCACATTGTATCGCATAATCGCAAGTCGCAAGGGTTTAGGGCTTGGTGCTTTCCTCTTTAAATCGTTGCGATGCGATTTAATTCAACGATCACATCACATGTTATACATCACATCTTCCCAAGGTTTGAGGCCCATTTCCTTTCCCGTTGAAATATTGTGATGCGATGTATCGTAATCGGATATCGCATTGTTCCATGGCCGAGGTTTGGTAACATATAAAGGATCTCTTGCGATGCGATATTTCGCAATCGCTCTTCGCAATTTCTTAAGACCACGGACCGATCACACTCCACTGTTTATTTGCGATGCGATATTATAGTGATCGCACATCACAATTCTTTAATGCTTGAGGCCTGCCCTTCTTATAAACAAATCTTGTGATGCAATATGGTGATCCAACGGTTGGCAGGGTTTCGCACTGTTGGTTCGAAATTTGGATCAATGGCTAGGACTTAAGCGAGCATCAACAATGGTAATAACACTAAAGACCTGCGCTTTTCATTTAAATCTGTGTTTTATAACATAAAACACGAAAACAAAGAAATATTGATGTTGTCCCGTATACAAATAATCAAAAGTGAAACGAGAGTTTCCACAACATCATTATATAAACATACACACAACATCAATTATTCATTATAAAAAAATGGTTACAGAGTCTCAGTCTTTGGCTCTATTACAGTGATTAAAAGACCTCTGTTTCAATCTGAATCCACGCTCTATTACTTATCTCCTGCTTCGCTCAATCCTCTCTCATCCCTACCAATCCTTCTACATTAAATTTTTCTCCTTTTTATAAATCGAATCCCACTCTAACTACTCAATCCCTATTTTAAACAATCTAATAGTCAAATCTCTATTTTCCAGCTGTATCACACACCTATTCTAACAACTTATCTTTGGATCTAAAATAAGACAATTTATACTTATTACAATAATGAAATACAACTCATTTCTTGAGAGATCCAACCCTCTCGGTAAAAATTGACTTTTGACCATTCAGGTCAGTGAAATTCAACATGTTTAGCCACAACATGTGAACAAACTTTCACATTGCTGGCCAAGTCCAGATACTCCTGCATCAGACTCCCGGGGAAGAAAGAAATCATCCCTCAGACTTTTAGGGCTTACTCCATACTTCTGCAACTTGGTTGTTGTTAACCAGCTAGCATCCTCCACTAGTTGTCCTTTCCATTTGACTAGATATTGAAAATAAGTTTGTCCTCTGGTTCTTTTGGATACTCTTTTCTCCAAAACAACTTCCACTTCTTTCTTAATAGTCTTTGGCATTTGTTCTTCCCAGTTCAAGGTTTGAACTTCATCTTCTATAGTTTCCTCCTATAGCTTTGTCTTTGTCCCTTTGCATGGATACAAATCTGCAATATTGAAAATAGGTGATATTCCAATCCCTTCTGGCAATTCAATTTCATATGCATTAGCTGAAAACTTTCTTACAATTCTACATGGTCCTATCTTTTTCATTTTCAGTTTATTGTAAGTCTTAGCAGGAAATATTTCTTTTCTCAAATATACCATCACTAAATCTCCCACTTGGAATTCTTTCTCTCTTCTTTTCATATCCACTCTCTGTTTGTATTTACCATTGCTTTCCTGCAATCTTCCTTTGACATCTTCTTGTAGTCTTTGCATCTGTTCTGCAAACTCTTCAACTTTTGCACTTCTTGTCTCCTGTTTTCCCAAATTTCTAAGCTCATACACACCTCTTGGATTCATTCCAAAAACAATATGAAATGGACTCATTCCAATACTTCGGTTTGGAGTGTCATTATAAGAAAATTTAGCCTGAGCTGGTGCTAAATCCCACTGCTTAGGATTTTGATACACTAAACTTCTCAATATGTTTCCCAAGCTCCTATTTACTACTTCGGTCTGTCCATCTGTTTGAGGGTGGTATGCTGAACTGAAACTGAGGTTAGCTCCTAGTTTCTTCCAAAGAGTTCTCCAGAAATGTCCTACAAACTTTGTATCTCTATTAGACACAATACTTATAGGCAATCCATGTAATCTTACAATTTCTGAAAAAAATAGATTAGCTATATGTGTTGCATCATTAGTCTTCTTACAAGCAATGAAATGTGCCATCTTGGAAAATCTATCTACCACAACATAAATGGAATCATTCCCTCTTTGAGTTTTTGGTAATCCCAAAACAAAATCCATGCTAACTGCATCCCACGGTCGGTTTGGTATTGGCAATGGTTGATACAATCCTGTGTTCTGACTTCTCCCCTTAGCATGCTGACATATCCTGCACTTCTCAACAAATCTCTTAACATCAGTTTGCATTTTTGGCCAATAATAAAAATAATTCACCTGAGAAAAGGTTTTATCTTGTCCAAAGTGACCAAATAATCCTCCACTATATTTCTCCTTTATTATGTTTTCCCTCATAGAACATTTGGGAATGCACAACTTGTTGCCTTTAAACAATAAGCCTCCTTGGATGAGATAATCTAACCATTGAATTCTGTTATGAACTATTGGATTTTGAACTGCTGTATAGATATCTTTGAAATCTGCATCATATTTGTACATTTCAATCATTTCTTCAAATCCTTCAACACCAACTTTGAGTTCTTGCACAATAAAACTTACCCAGCTCAACGCATCAACAACTTTATTCCATTATAAGAAGAAATTTCAGCGTAAATCACATTTAGAAAATCATTGTCGACGCGTTTCAAACCAACCAGTGTGGTTCATCGTCAGGACAAGTTGAAAAATCAGATCTATCTTTGCCTGTTAAATACTTTGAGCAGAGCCTCCAACAGCTAACTAGGACAACGTCTAAATTTGACTAGGGACTAGGGTCAAACAAACCCGTTATAAATTAAAAGTAAATAAGGAACCTTACCTATATATAAATTATATGTATAAAGTAAATTTAATTAAATTGGTTATTTAATAAATCGTTAAACGTATCAAACTAGAAAATATAAATATTAGAGTAGAACGTATAACTAACAAGATATAGAGGTATAACTAAATAATTAAAATTTAAAAATTTAAAAAAAATAGGAGGTTAAGTTAAAAGTTAGTTGAAAAAAAATAAAAAAATAAAAAAATAAATATATTAGAATAAAATAATATTCAGTTAAAAAAAATAAACAAATAAATAAATATATTAGAATAGAATAATATTCAGTTAAAAAAGAAAGAGGAACTTACCAAATTAAATTTTATTAAAAATAAAAAATAAAAAAAATAAAAATAAATAATATACAGTTAATTGAAATATATATATATATATATATATATATATATATATATATATATATATATATATATATATATATAGAAAATAAATTAATTAACTAAGAGAGTAGATAGTTATAAAAAAAAAGGCGGGGTGGGGGGGGGTTTATTTAATAAAATAGATTTAATAATAAACCATTAAAGAATATTAGTTAAGTTTTTATTTATTAATATCTATCAGGAAAAAATAAATAGAATGAGCGACACATATTAAAAAAGAAGAAGGTCAGGAACAGGACCATTAGTAAACCACAGAGCCAAAAGGAGAAACCCTAGGAGGAAGGAAAAGACAAGGCTCCAAGGGGAACATCGAAAGCTCGAAAAGGTTAAAAAGGGGGGAAGGAAAAGCAAGACTAGGAAGAAAGGGCAGGGATCCAACAGCTACTGATCTTCCAGCCGTCATCTCTATTGAGATTGTTAGGCCTTCTTTCAATTTCAATAGCTTCCCTGAATTTACGATGATGGAACTGAGCAACTTTGGCAATAACCTTGGCTTCCTCTATACAAACCTGATGCTTGGTCTTTTCCGCATGCTCTGCTAACGCTGAAGACTTGGTTCTCCCATGTCTTAGGTTAGTTGCATGTTCGCTGATCCTCTGATGGATGGAGCGCCCTGTTTCCCCGATATAGGGGGTCCCACAAGAACAAGGGATCAAGTAGACACCCTTCATGTCCTTAGGGTCAACGGGATCTTTCACCGATTGGAGGGATTTACGAATGGTGTTGAGGGGCCTAAAGGTTGAGGGAATATCATACCTCTTAAGGATCCGAGCAATCTTGTCCGTGGTTCCCTGGACATAGGGAAGATGGACACCTAGTTGGCGCTCTTTAGGTTCTTTTTTAATTAACGAATTTTTAGAGGCTTTAAGGAAAGCCTTCTGACCTAGGCGCCTACTATAGCCATTCTCCACAAAGACATTAAGGAGATGGGATCTCTCCTTATCGAAGCTCTCATTATTAGAAATCCTAAGGGCACGAGTAGCGAGGGTATTAAGAACACCCATCTTTTGAGCAGGGAAATGATGGGAATCAGCATGAAGATATTGCTCAGTATGCGTTTTCTTCTGGAACACTGAGTGGGAGAGTGAACCGTCCTTATTCGTAGATATAAGAATATCTAGGAAAGGGAGGCAAACATTGACCTCTTTTTCCATGGTGAACTTAATGGCAGAGGAATGACAGTTGAGGTGATTGAAGAAGAGATCCAACTCCTCTTGGCCATGGGACCAGATGACATTAGGGTCATCTACATACCTTTTCCACAGCTTGGGAAGGAGACGAGCCAAGGCTAAAGCTTTGTCTTCGAAATCTTCCATAAAAAGATTCGCAACAATAGGGGAAAGGGGGGAGCCCATGGCAACACCACAGGTCTGTTCAAAGAACTCACCCTCGAAACAGAAGAAAGTGGAAGTGAGACAGATCTCAACCAGATGCGCGGTATCGGGATCTGTTAGGCGATAGATCACTTCCAAGGCCTCCTTTATAGGGATGCAAGTATAAAGGGAGACCACATCAAAGCTGACGAGAATGTCCTCAGGGTTAAGCTTAATGTCCTTAAGCTCTTTAATGAAGGATGCAGAGTCTTTCACGAAGGACTCTGTACAGCCAACCAGGGGCTTAAGCTTAAGGGCAAGGAACTTAGCAAGAAGGTAGGTCGGACCACCAATGGTGTTGACGATAGGCCTCAGAGGGGCCCCTTCTTTGTGAATCTTAGGCAACCCATAGATCCTAGGAGTAATGGGACTGCTCTCAATGAGTTTATGGCAAAGGGAACTCACTGAGCTACTAGACTTGATAGCGAGAGCCACCGTCTTAGAAATTTTCTTAAGAGGGTTCTTGGGCAGTTTTTTATAACTGCCACTATTGTAAAGATGATCTAACATCTTCTTGCGGTAATCATCCCTGTTAAGGATGACCGCAGCCCCTCCTTTGTCAGCCTTCAGAACGACGACATCTTTGTTCTGGTTTAAGGATTTAAGGGCAATGATTTCCTCATTGCTGAGGTTCTTCCGAGGGGGCTTAGCCTTTCTAAGGATGACAACACAATCTTGCCTAATAGTGTCCTTGATATTATCCGGAATGTCTCTAATCCCATATTCCACGTCACAAATAATGTCATCCACCAGGATATTCCTAGCGGCAAGGGAAAAGTTTAAACCTTTGCCTAAAAGTCTAAAAACAGAAGGGGAAAAAGAAAAACTAGATAAGTTAACAACTCTATTATTCTGAGGGGGAGGGGGAAGAATATTCCGGTCCAAATTCATAACCTCACTGCTATGGTTAATATTAATGTTATTGTTAATAGATTCCACTTATGCGCTTTATCAAAAAGGTAAAGCTCTGCAAAAATTCTACCCATTTGGCATGTTTCTGGTTCAATTTCGGCTGGTTATTTATGAACTGTAATGCATGATTGTTCAAATACAATATGAATTCCTTTGGCAGCAAATAATGTCTCCATTTTTTCAAGGCTTGTACAATAGCATAAAACTCTTTATCGTAAGAAGAATACTTCTTCTTTTCTTCATTCAATTTCTCACTGAAGTACGCTATCAGTCTTTGTTCCTGACTCAGAACTGCGCCAACTGCAACTCCGCTAGCATCTGTTTCAACTTGAAATACTTTTTCAAAATCAGGCAAAGCTAAAATCGGTTCCTCTGTGATTTTCCTCTTCAACATTTTAAAATTCCTGTCTGTTGCTTTTGTCCACTTGAACGGCTGATTGGTCTCCTTAATTGTTTCAAGAATTGGTGCACAAATCTGACTAAAACCTCATATAAACTTCCTATAAAAACTTGCAAGACCATGGAAGCTTCTTACCTCAAATATATTTCTGGGAATAGGCTAGTTCCAAATTGCTTGGACTTTCTCTAGATCCATTTTCAATCCTTGTTTAGAAACTACAAATCCCAAGTAAATTCATTCTTCTTTCATGAAACTGCATTTCTTCATATTTATCAGTAGTTTCTCTTTCTGCAGAGTTCTTAAAACCAATTTAAGATGCTCTAAGTTTTCTTCCTTACTTTTATTGAAAACTAGAATATCATCAAGATAAACAATAACAAACTTGCCTGCATATTCCTTCAATACTTCGTTCATCAATCTCATGAATGTGCTAGGTGCATTAGTGAGTCCAAAAGGCATCACTAACCACTCATACAACCCACTGTTTGTTTTAAATGCAGTCTTCCATTCATCTCCTTCTCGAATTCTTATTTGATGGTATCCACTCTTCAGATCTATTTTAGTAAAATACTTTGATCCACTCAAACAATCCATTAAATCATCCATGCATGGCAAAGGAAATCTATACCTAATTGTGATCTTGTTTATGGCTATGGAATTTGTGCACATATGCCATTCACCTCCTTTCTTTGGACTGAGTACTATTGGTACAACACATGGACTAAGACTCTCTTTGATTAGTCCCTTATCCATCAGTTCTTGCACTTGTCTTCCAACTTCACATTCTCTTAAGGAGTTAATATGTACACTGCTTTATTTGGCAAACTCGCTCTTGGTATTAGATCAATATGTTGACTAATACTCTTGATCAGTGGCAATGCATTTGGCAACTCATCCACAATAATATCAGCGAAATCATTTAACAGAGTTTTGATTTCTTCAGGTAAATCATAAAATTTTGTGGAAGTTAAAATTACCTTCGGTCTCCCTATGATAGCAAAATGCATTTCTTCACCTTTCCCAATCTCTTGCAATAGCTCCTTTCCACTCATTAGCATAACACTACTTCCCAGTGCTCCTTTGTCAGCGTCATCCTTCAATGGCAACAATGTATGTTTATTTCCATATTTCTTCATAGTATAAATGTTTCTCCTCCCATCACGAATAGCTTTTCGATCAAAATGCCATGGTCTTCCCAAAAATACGTGGCATACATCCATTGGCATTACATCGCATAATATTACATCCTTATACGTACCATTCTGTATTTCAACCTTGCATTGTTCTGTCACAATAATCTGATGTCCTTTCTGCAACCACGACACTTTGTAAGGAGTAGGGTGCACTGTATTTGCTAATCCGAGCTTGTCCACCATCTATGTAGAAGCAAGGTTATCAGTGCTTCCACTATCAATTATTACTTTACAACACTTACCTTTTGATTTACAGGTAGTTCTGAATAAATTCTTCCTTTGCACTGGTTCTTCAATCTCTTTCTTGGTCTTAACCAATGTCCTTCTCAACAACAGGGATTCTCCTACTTCAGGGGGTTCTTCCTTTTCCATAAGTTGAGGTGTTTCTGGATTTGCCTCAACCACATTCACATTCCTCTAACTTGCTGGTTTATTATGAGGACAGTCCCACGACACATGTCCCCATTCTCCACAAGTGTAACATCGAATATCTCTTCCTCGGCCTCTTCCTCTAGGCACAAATCTTCCTCTATTAAAATCCCCTCTCTGTGGTGGTCTGCTACTTGAACTGCCTGCTTCATGCTGATGTTGTTGTCCCCTTGGTTTGGTAGTTCCTCTACCTCTTATCGAGCTCTTCCTCTATTCCTCTGATTCTATTTTCTCAACATCTTCTCCTCTGCCTTCAAACTTGCTTGATAGGCATCCTCAATAGTCTTCAGACTTAACAAGCTGATCTCGTCTTGTATGTCATATCATAAGCCATTGATATATCTGGCTACCTTCTCCATGTCATCTTCTACATGTCCTGCTCTAATACTCAATCTATAAAACTCTTCTGTGTATTCTTTAACAGACATTCCTTTTTGCCTTAAATTTTGCAATTGTTTAAAAAGATTTAACTGATAATCTTTAGGCATAAATTTGGCTTTCATCTTACTTACCATTTTGTCCCATTGCTTGATCTTGGACTTTCATTTCCTCGTTATGGATGTCTTTAGCTCGTCCCACCAAATAGCTGCATGAACCTTTAATATGGTAACTGCAAATTTCACCTTCTTCTTGTCATCAGCTTCCTCTTCATAGTCAAACTATTTGTCTAATGACTTGATCCAATCCATTAGCTCTTCTACATTGAGACTCCCTTCATACGTAGGAATTTCCACCTTTGGTTTTCCTCCTACTTTCGCCAGCATCTTAACAACTCTGGTAGTTTCATTTTCCTCCTCTTCTTCTTCCTTGGAAGATTCTTCTTTAGCACTGTCATCCCCTTCATTAGGTGTTCTTCTCTGAGCAGTCTCAATTGTTTCCATCCTTGTACATAGACTTTGGATCTCCTCCAATAGAATTGCATTTGCTTACGGTCTTCCTCGACCAATACCAGCTCCTCTCCTTGGCAGTGTGTTTACTGTAATCAATCTTAATCTCTTTGTGCGCTGATACCACAAATGACACGGGAATCAATTGTTTCAAGAAATCTCAACAACCAACCCCGCATTTTCTTTACCCTTTATATTCCAGCCTTCCACTGTGCTACTCTGATTTCCTCTTAAACAAGCTCGACAATAGATATTTCACTTTTTAATAGAACCACTTGAAAGTACTGTACCGTAGATCGTAACACATTGATCCAACGGTCCACATTGTATTGCATAATCGCAAGTCGCAAGGGTTTAGGGCCTGGTGATTTCCTCTTTAAATCGTTGCGATTCGATTTAATTCAACGATCCCATCACATGTTATACATCACAACTTCCCAAGGTTTGAGGCCATTTCCTTTCCCGTTGAAATATTGCGATGCGATGTATCGCAATCGGATATTGCACTGTTCCATGGCCGGGGTCTAATAACATACAAAGGATCTCTTGCGATGTGATATTTCGCGATCACTCTTCCCAATTTCTTAAGACCACGGATCGATCACACTCCATTGTTTATTTGAGATGCAATATTGCGGTGATTGCACATCACAATTCTTTAAGGCCTGAGGTCCGCCCTTCTTATAAACAAATCTTGCGATGCGATATGGCGATCCAATGGTTGGCGGGGTTTCAAATTGTTGGTTCGAAACTTGGATCAATGGCTGGGACTTAAGTGAGCATCAACAATGGTAATAACACTAAATACCTACGATTTCCATTTAACTCTGTGTTTTATAACATAAAACATGAAAACAAAGAAATATTGATGTTGTCCCGAATACAAATAATCAGAAGTGAATCGAGAGTTTCCAAAACATCATTATATAAACATACACACGACATCAATTATTCATTATAAAAAGATGGTTACAGAGTCTTGGCCTTTGGCTCTATTACAACGATTAAAAGACCTATGTTTCAAGATGGAAATCCACGCTCTATTACTTAACTCTTGCGTCACTTAATCCTCTCTCATCCCTACCAATCCTTCTACATTACATTTTTCTCCTTTTTATCAATCGAATCCCACTCTAACTACTCAATCCCTATTTTAAACAATCTAACAGTGAAATCTCTATTTGTTGAAAATGGCAACAAGAAATGCTAAAAATAGAAATGCTGTAAATAGCATCTCAGGTACTAGTGTTGGATATAGAAACAAGGAATGAAAAAAATGGAAATGCTAAAAATAGAATTGCTATAAATAGTTTTTTGGGACAGATTCCAATTTTAGTTAGTCCCTGAGCTAAAATTGAGAAGTAAAATTTGAATTTGATCTTGGCAGTTGTTTGTAAAATAATTAATTAATTCATCTTGAGTTAATTAGTTCTAGGAAATCAAACATGAAGTCTATGTGAAGACATGCAATAGTTTCTCCATTGATTGAGGAAGTTATCCCTTGATTAAGGAGATCAGGATGAGTTTTATTTAGTTAGCTCAGTTAACTGAGTTAAGTCCAGTTATATTAGTTCAAATAGTTTGTTGAACTAATTGTGAGTTCAGTTAGTTAATGCATGCATGCATGTAACCGCTGCACTTCAGATAATTGAATATTCTCTCATAAATAACTCATGCATGTTAGTTCAGTCAGAGACCTAGTTGAGATCATAGGAAGGGACAATGTACTATCAGTTGGAGGATTTTTCCTATATAGGAAACTCATCCATGCAGAAGGAATAATTTCCTTCAGGATTGCGCAGTTACTTCTGAGTTTAGTGAGCAGTGTGAGAGGTGAATTCACACAGGTGGCCGCATTGGACTCTAGGAGAAACTGCGCAAGGAAATAGGAGGCTTGGAGAGCAAAGGAGAAGGTTTGTGAGAATCCTTTGACTGTCTATGAGTAGTAGTTGGATTGTATTGAGAGCAGGATAGCTTGGGAGCTAAAGCTTTGTGTAATCCAGACATATTTCCACTTATATCATAATACAAAGATCGAGGTTTTTAGCTGAGGCTTTCCCTAGAGTATTCTTCTGTGTTCATGTGTGATTTCTTTCTCATTCTCAGTTATATGTGTTCTATTTGATCTTGCTCATATTCGATTAAGCTTCCGCAAGTTTGTTGTAGAAGTAGATCTTGTATTTTGCTTTAGTATATTGCATAATCTATTGATCTACAGTGGGAATTTCTACATGGTATCAGAGCAAAGGTGATCAAAGCGAAGAATAGTATACAAAGAAGGGAGAAGTTTGAAGTTTGAAGTTCCTGATTATAGAATTCGAATTCTTATCACATCTCAAATTTCACCAATGGCATTCAACGATTTAAGACTCGAGTATGCCCTTGATGGCAACTCGAATTATATAGCCTAGAAGGATCACATGGAAGCAGTATTAGAGGACAACGGTCTAAAGGACTTCATTGATCAAGAAGTCCCCAAGCCGGTAGCAACTAATGCTACAGAATTGGCGAAATGGAAGAAATGTGTGGCTAGAGTGAGGAGAATCCTTCTAGAGGGAGTTCGAGACCACATAGTCTCGAGTCTCCATGGGAAGGAGACACCGTTTTCAATGTGGAAAACATTGAAAGATATATATCAAAACAACAACGATTAGAGGAAGCTGGCGCTGAAATACAAGCTTCGGAAAATCAAGTGTGAAAAGGGCGACACGATATCTACATAGCTGAACAAGCTCACCACCTGTAGGGATGAGCTTAGAAGTGTAGGGATCACAAAAACCGATGATGACATGGTGAGTCTTTCTCTCCTCGGTCTTCCTAAGAGTTGGCATAGCTACTAAGACTCGGTAAATGGAAGAGAGAAACTGCCAGATTGGGAACGACTTTGGTCGGATCTGATGCAGGAGGAGATAAGGAGAAGCACCAGAGATGGTTCTTCATCCAAGGAGGATGAAGAAAATTGCGCCTTAGCGAGTAAGGCAAAGAAAGGGAAGGAGAAGGATTCTCATCCCAAATCGAGTTCTTCCTATGGTGGGAAGAAGTTTGACAAATCGAAAGTGCGATGCTTTCATTGTCACGAGGTGGACCATTTTGCAACAAATTGTCCATTGAAGAAATCCAAGATGGGATCGAAGGAAGGATCTGAAGGTGAGGCATTGGCCTCACAGTTCAAGTTGGATTTCACCCTCTTTGCATGCATGGTTTCATCCATGGTGGGATGTGGTTGGTTTCTTGACAGTGGAGCTTCATTCCACATGACCGGTGATAAGTGTTTGTTCAGTACCTTGGAGGAGAAAGATCTCCAGATACTCATAGCGATGGGTAATGATGAAAAGTATAGTGTCTCAGGAGTAGGCACAGTTTTTTTTCAGAGGGAGCATGGATATCACACTACCCTGATTGATGTAAAGTATGTACCGGGTCTGAAGAAGAATCTTATGTTCGTCGCTATGTTGGAAGACAAAGGTTATGATGTAGTCTTCAGTAAGGGAAAGGTTTTCCTTAGACACGTCACCACGAGACATGTGAAGCAGATCGGTTCACGAGTCAAGAACTTGTATGCTCTTGAGGTTCAAGATGCATGCAAAGCCTTGAGGAGCAAGGCCACTGATGGAGACTTGGTGGTTGAGAGGGAGAGTACATTACCTCTCAACATGCAGCACCAGAAGAAGTCTCAAACAATTGTGAAGGAACCAAAATTGGTGAAGCAACTTCAGGAGGTTGTGGAGCAGCCACAACTGGAGAAGCTGAGAGGAGATCAAGTGGAGGCATCCACTCATGCAGAGACCTCCAGTAGGGGGAAATTTCGAGCCAAGTGGGCAAAGGGATCACATGCATCCATACCTCCATGTCGGAGGTGGGGCGATGTGGAGTGACAGTCCTAAGAAGGCTAGAATAGGGGTAGGATCATTAAGGTACCCAACCTCTTTGATTAGACCTTACTACGAGAGCCCCGACGAGGAGTAGCAGGACTGGCTGAGTGGGTAGAGGCAGATGCGGATGGAGCGGTAGAGAGAGCTACAGTGTAGGAATCCAAAGATAGTGCAGAGCTAGTAGGCTACAACAATGCGAGAGGCACAGGAGTGTTGCACTAGTGAAGGATGGCATAGGGAGGTGTGCAATGGTGCGAGATGCATGGAGTGTTGCAGCAGCTCAAAGGTCATAGAGGGAGCACTTCTCAGCGGCAGAGGAAGCTTCAGCATCAGATGATGTTTCTAGACCAACAGGGAGGTCAGTTGGGAGATTTTTTTTTGTTTCTAGAGTTGCTGGAGCAACAACACTTGGGAGAAGTGCTGCATGTAGAACATTCCAAAGGTTCAGGATTGGGTTCGAGTTGAATGCCTTTCTTGTTGAGAGGGAGTGTTGAAAATGGCAACAAGAAATGCTATAAATAGAATCTCAGGTACCAGTGTTGGATATAGCAACAAGGAATGAAAAAAATGGAAATGCTAAAAATAGCATTGCTATAAATAGTTTTTCAGGATAGATTCCAATTTTAGTTAGTCCCTGAACTAAAATTGAGAAGTAAAATTCGAATTTGATCTTAGCAGCTATTTGTAAAATAATTAATTAATTCATCTCGAGTTAATTAGTTGTAGGAAATCAAACATGAAGTCTATGCGAAGACATGCAATATTTTCTCCATTGATTGAGGAAGTTTTCCCTTGATTAAGGAGATCAAGATGAGTTGTAATTAGTTAGCTCAGTTAACTGAGTTAAGTCTAGTTAGATTAGTTCAAATAGTTTGTTGAACTAATTGTGAGTTCAGTTAATTAATGCATGCATGCATGTAACTGTTGCACTTCAGATAACTGAATATTCTCTCATAAATAACTCATGCATGTCAGTTCAATTAGAGATCCAGTTGAGATCAGAGGAAGGGATAATGTACTATCAGTTGGAGGATTTGAGATCAGAGGAAGGGATAGTATACTATCAGTTGGAGGATTTTTCCTATATAGGAAACTCATCCATGTAGAAGGAATAATCTCCTTCAGGATTGCGCAGCTACTTATGAGTTTAGTGAGCAGTGTGAGAGGTGAATTCACACAGGTGGCAGCATTGGACCCCAGGAGAAACTGTGCAAGGAAATAGGAGGCTTGGAGGGTAGAGGAGAAGGTTTGTGAGAAGCTTTTGGCTGTCTATGAGCAGTAGTTGGATTGTACTGAGAGCAGGATAGCTTGTGAGCTAAAGCGTGTAATCCAGACATATTTCCACTTGTATGATAATACAAAGATCAAGGTTTTTAGCTGAGGCTTTCCCCAGAGTATTCTTCTGTGTTCATGTGCGATTGCTTTCTCATTATCAGTTATATGTGTTCTATTTGATCTTTTTCATATTCGATTAAGCTTCCGCAAGTTTGTTGTAGAAGTAGATCTTGTATTTTCCTTTAGTATATTGAATAATCTGTTGATCTACAGTGGGAATTTCTACACTATTTTCCAGCTCTATCACACACCTATGCTAATAACTTATCTTTGGATCTAAAATAAGACAATTTCTACTTATTACAATAATGAAATACAACTCATTTCTTGAGAGATCCAACCCTCAGTAAAAACTGACTTTGACCACTTAGGTCAGTGAAATTCAACTTGTTTAGACACAACATGTGAACAGACTTTCACATTGCTAGCTAAGTCCAGATGCGCCTGCATCAAGATGCCTCTAGGTCATGGGCCATTAACCTGTTTCCTTACGTCCGAGGAAGACGAGCTCTTAAGCAGTTTTAGGACATACTCCAGGCCTACATATAATGTATATATCATAGAAAATAAAATTTAAAAATATAAAAATAGTCTATTTTTTGTTTTGAAATATCACTCACGAGATCTAAAACAATTGATCAAGTCCATTAGTAGGTGTGTGTGTCCATGAAACTTTGGAAATAACATTATACATTGAAAAGGGATGATAAATAAAAATTAGAATAATGACTAATGTCTATTCCAAAATCATCTCCAACAACATTTTCATTTTCTTGAATTGAATTTATTTTTTATAATTTTTTCCACTTTTAAAATTTATTTATAATATGGGATTTAATTATAATCAAATTTTAATTTCAAATTTAAATTTTATAAAATTTTGAAATTTAAATTTTATGAAATTAAATTAAATTCTTTTATATTTTTTCAAATTAATATTTATTTAAATTTATAAATGTATTTTAGTTTAAAATATTTTGATTAAAATTAATAAAATAATAAATAAATTTACATCACATTATATAATGAAAAACATTAAATAATGAAAAGAGATGTTAAATGAAAATCAGAATAATGACAAATGTATATTCTAAAAGTCATCAAGAACATTTTCATTTTCTTGAATTGAATTTATTTTTTATAATTTTTTCATTGTTTAAATTTATTTGTAATATGGGATTTAGTTCCAATCGAATTTTAATTTTATAAAATTAAAATTGCAATAAGGGAAATTAAATTAAAATATTTTTTTTTATACATTTTCAAATTAAATTTTATTTTAATTTATAGATATATTTTAATTTAAAACGAGACTAAATTCTTTTAAACTCCAGATCTATCACATAGAAAAAAATCACATTAAATTATATAGATAAATTAACTTTATAAATTAATAAAATTTGATAAAAATATTATTTTTTACACCATACATCTAATATAATATAATATAATATAATATATTGAAAGTTTAAAATTAAATTTTACGAGAGATTGTAATATTGAAAACTAAATTATTTTGTGTATAAGTAATCAATAACCATTACCATTTCATATAATAACCTTTAACACCAAACTACACTTATACCCAACTACAAAATATTGGTGATCAACTCCTAATCAAACCTGTAGCATATCACCTTCAACATATACCATTTCATATAATAAAAATTGTATAGGTGTGAGGCGTTTTGTGGCGACATAGTTATATTAAACTTTATTATATAAAGTGGTGTATGTCGCATGTGACCTTTTGACGTATGGTTATTGATCACCCATACCTTAATTTTTTTTTTTTTTTCTTTTACACGTTAAATCTTTTCCACATTGATTATGAAATTTGGTTTTCGTAGTTATTTAACTTTTAAAGCAACGGATTATATGTACAAGTTAAGAGATAACTTATTCATTAAGTCTTAGTCTTATGGATCCATATGGCTAGTTGATCAACATAATTCAATGTAATGTAGTGGGTTACTCAAGTTTAACTTTTTAGATTTATGATTATAAGATGAAAAGAGATAATAAATACAAATTAATAATGTTTTTAAATTTTTTAAAATATAGTTATAAAATAATTTTTTTTTGAGAGTTTGTAGATTTCAGTGGTGAGGATTTTGATTTTGAGAAGTGAAGATTTTGATTTTGAGAAGTGAAGTAAGTAATAAAATATTTTATATAAATTATATAAATTTTTGGCAAGCAATAAATTTCTAAATTATTAGTATTGAAAATAAGGGGTTAAAGTGCTTGTCTCATCTTTTTTTTCAAGATTTCATTAGTCCATCTATTTCTTGTAACCAAATATTTTTTTCTCAAATTCCTATTTGGTAAATTCTCATTTCTTATTTAAATTTGACAAATAACCCATTCAATGTTGTCTTAAAATCAACTTGCTTTCCTTATTCTATTAGGATCATGAAACATTGAGAGAAGTGGCGGTGTCTAAAGACATCGTTGTTGGGATCCCACCAATCACCAAAAAAAATTAACATGGAGCCTTTCCACATTTAAATAGGTTACAGTAGATCATAACACTATTGGTAAAACCACGGGGTTGTTATAAACCTTGAGCTTTGAAACCGCTGGTAACTTGAGTGAGTCAAGTTAACCCGAACCACCCTAACAATTCCCCCCGTAAAATTGACTCGAGGAGATTAACGTGGTTTCAATCAATCATCAACCATCTCACCTAAGATCTCACATTCCCCCCCTCATGCTAGGATACTAGTACACTTGCACTACATGTATGTATGTTCAAAATGTATGCACTCATGAAAAATATGCTTGAGTAGCTTTAGAGTTTTTTATTCCTTTAGATGAAAAATATACTCGGAGAACTAAAAGTCTTCAAGAAAATCAAGCAAACCTCTTCGAATTTGTGGCTTCAACTTGAATGGACTCCTTGTTGCTTCCTAGAGAGAAGTCAAGATCAGGGAGGGAACCTAATTGATTCTCAACGAACCTAAGAATTTAGTCCTTTGCTATCTTACTTGATCTCATTTCTATCAACAAGAACTCTACCAAGAATAAATTTTGGGTGCCAATAAATCTCCACCATGTACATGTATTGGTTGTATCGACCTCTAGTGTGCCCTGCATATGAAACCTAGTCTGCCACCTACGCTAGAACTTCAATATATGTGAGAGTGCATCTTTCATTTGCTAATAAACATTCTACTTGAAGGATTTCATCTTGAACTGACAGAGTTGTGAGATCCTTGTATCTAGTTTCCAAACTCGCGGCGTATACTTGCACTATCAAATGACCCTATTCCTGGTAATATACAACAACTTGTCATACCCATGTTTGTTGACGGGGCATGTTTCCTGGAAGCTGGGAGAGTGGGTCAAAGATGATTGAACACCACCTAGAGCCACTTATGGCAGGTGTTTTGTTTCCCTTAGGAGCAGAAAAGTTTGGTGTTGGTGAAGGCTTTGTCTATTGTTGAACTTGAGAAGCCTCTACATATGGAGTTAGGATCTGCTTCCTTTAGGTCTTGGAGCACCTAGTCTAGAGATAGTTAGCAAAAAATCGAGATGTTAATGGAGAGAGCATGGGATGAAGAATGTTTTAATAGGGACAAGATTTGCAACCTATTCGAGGAAACTGAGTTTCCAATTAACAATGTTTCTAAGCTCCTAATAAACAAGTTAGGCTCAAATTCATGTCAAGGCTTTTCGCCATTGATTTATTTTGGTGGCGACTTGCTAGGGAATTCAGAGAGTCTGTAGAATTTTTTCCCCTTTAGAATGTCCCCATTCTTAATGAATTGATTCAGAGAAACTTTTCCTAATTAATTTTTTCCCCTTTACCTAATTAATTTAAAATTTACTAGATATTTACCTATATTTAGCTTTTTAGAGAAATATTAATTGAATAATAATTTTTTAGTAGTTTGACCAGGGTCTCTTGGTCAAATTAGCCGTTAGAAATGTAGCCGTTGGGATCTCTGCACACTCTATTTATTCACGCTAAGCTAGATTGGTTCTTCAACTTGTCCTGACGATGAACCACACTAGTTGGTTCGAAACGCGTCGACAAAAGATTCGCTATGTGATTTTGCCGAAGATTATCTTACAATCAGAGAAACTTGTCAAAATAATTGTAGCTTAGAAAAATTACTAGGTAGGTTGAGTGGAACAGCTGGGCTGGGACAATTATGCCCCAGAAATTCCTTTAGAGAGGGCATAAAAGTTTCCCAGTGCCTTCGTATAATGTGTGATGAGGAAATATGCAAGAAACCTCTCTTTTCCTAACAACTTGAGAAGAGGAGATTATGGGCATTTGGATGTCTCAATAAGGCCATCCCAAGGAGGTGTCTTGGAGTTGAGCCAAATACTAGACAAAATAATGCATTTCTAGCTTAATGATGGTGGAATTAATCCCCACCAGGCAGAAGAATGAGTTCTTGGCTCCATGATGATGGAATTAATCTGCATTCCCACCCATTGTTGCAAATTATGGATTTCCCTAGTGCAAAATCTTGAGGTGATTGGCTTTCCTTATGGCCTGGTATGCCTCCCATTCAATTTATTAAATTTGGTCATACCCTCTATCATGTTAATTAACATCCCTTGCACACAGAAATTGACTGTCGATCGTGCTGAGTGTTCAAATCGAGTGTCATACACCGAACTTTCCATGGGGAGAAAGGATGTCTTAATGGGAATGCTACCACACCCCTTTGATGAATGAGATGGTGGGATGGCGATAACATGCCCCAAACCTCTCACATCCTTGCCATCCCATTCAGGGGAAAACCTATATCTATGTTATGCTTGCCTATTCTTTAAATTTTTATTTTCACAGATGTAGTATATCAAATTCATTGACTATGAACGTCAAAGAGAAACATGCATACTTAACATTTGTAAAGTAGGTTATTTTTTATTATTATTTATAAGTTAATTTATTTAATGAAACACAATCACTTATTTATTAGCTTGTAGATTTATCTTAATTTTGGTCACTAAGAGGGATTGGAAAAAATTGAGATGTGAGTCACTCCATCGCTTAAATGATCATGAACGAATATGGCTCTATTTTGGTTTATTATATGTTTCTTTGTGTATATCTCTATGTATACATGAATGATTTATATTAGGAAACTTAGCTTTGATGTGGCTTGATATAAAACAACCAAGAAAAGTTACAAAGAGATTCCCTTGATCATTGATACTTTATAACTTTATTGGGCCAACTTTTTTTGGACATGACAATCTCTTCATTATTGGTTGTGGACTTTGGTTTCAATCAATGTCAGGCTTATAACATAAGATATTACATGTATCACTTAGGAGATGACCACTTCATTAGGCCTTATGGTTCCATAGGGCTAGTTGATCTATATAATTCAATGTAATGGCTTATTTAAGTCATATTAGGTATAATATCCATGTCCCTAAATACCATTTCAAGCCCATGGTTACAAGGTGAAAAGAGATAATAAATAATAAAAAGAAAATATCAACCAAACCTTTTTAAAATTCAAAGCCAATCTACAAAAGGATGAACTTGGAAAGTGGTCTTAAAATCAAAATTGATGGAGTCTCCATTTTGTTTATGGTGAAATCTAGCAATAGGATGTCTAAGTTGAACATACTAGTCTTTGGTAACCTAGTGATTAATAACCAAAGCCCTAGTCTAACCTCAACAAGTAAACAACCATTCATTTACTTATGATTAAAGTAAGGGGATCCAAGGAAAAGATAAGAGAGAACATTTTGAGTTGCTCAAAGGTCTTCAAGAAGTTACTCTTTGAGATTAAGTGGTCATACGAGAGAACCTTCTAGCTAAGAATGGTCTCTAAAGGCAATCGTCTACACAAGCATCCAACTAAAAAATATTCTTCCTTTCTATAATATTGTATAACCCTAGCTTCTAAGTGTTTGCAATAATAGAAATCCTTAATATATATTCATGATTCATTCAACGAAAATGTAAATCAATGAACTTTGGAACATATTTATTTAAGTGAAGGGTGTATTTCCTTCATTAATGATGAAACAAATATATTTTTGTGGGAAAAAGAGTATATTTCCTTAATTAATAATAAATAAATAATATAATGTGTCTTTTTCACGTGAATAGATGATCTCACATGCCCGAATTCCTTTTGGACTCATCCTCCCGTAGTCTTCAATGAGGCTCCTTGATCTTCAACGGTGCAAGTGCAAATTGGGTACACACAACTTCCACACAAATGTGGAATCCCTTAAAAGTCCACATAGTATGTACCATAGTGATCAAGGTTGAAAAAATCATCATAAGAAAATGCATTTCCCTAAATTAAGTACATTGGGCTAGTGAAAATGATCATACTTGACCCAAATCAACATATGAGAGTGTGGTTCCATAAAATAAAGTACATTTGGCTTCACACACGTGATCAAGCTTTACCTAATCAACATAGTAGAGTACATACATAAATTGTTGACATTACAAGGGCATTCACAAGGTGGTCAAGGGAAATCTTGTGCACATCATTATTTTTCCCTTTTTCTAAGCATTGCGCCTAGTTCTTAAGAGAAAATATGTCCACAACATCATTATTAAGGTCAATTGATGATTTTTATAAGATGCGGGGAATGTTAAATTCATTTTTCTAATTCCACATTGTGATGTTTCTGATCTAGTTGGATATTGGTGGCCACCTTCCTATTCCACTTGGACCCCCAACATTGTTCCATTTCAATTTCTTATTTTCCAACATACTTTCTATTTTTAGCACTTTTTTGAGTCCTAAACTTCCAGAGCGATTTTGAGGCCCTAAACGATGGTTTTTTGGAAAATCGGAAACACATAGATTTTTATAGGAGTTCGTAGTCAGAAGTTGTTGTCTTCTAATATATCTTTCTAACGAGGTATCATACACATCAAAAAGAGAACGTATGCCAAAGTTACGACCATAGGAAGTTGATGTTCCAACTAACCCCAATAAGGCCCACAAACTTTCGACGCTTCATCTCCTAGGGTTAGATTTTTGGATGTTTAGGGTTTTCCATTGTTTCTTGTTAAGAAAAATGCTTTCAAGCCTCATTGTATCATGATTTAGAAGGAATGTATCCATCACATCTCTCCTTAAATATAAGCTAACATCGCTCAAGTTAATTTAGTTCTCTTATGTATGTAAACAATTTTCAACACTTGTTATTTATTAATTGAAGTTCTATTTTTGCTATATCTTTTTGTTCTCGTTTAAATCTATATTTCATTTTGTTCATTCATAAATATGTATTAGTGGTATCATATCGGTCTGCTCTTTCTCTCTCTTTTTTTTTTTTGTGCATATCCCCAACGAGGTCGGGGTGTAAGGAGTTGGGACTTGAACTAGTTGAACCCTTCCAAGACTGACCTCACCGACCTTGACGACCTCCCATGTCGTAAGAAAATAAAGATGATGGAGCAAGATATCCTTTCAAAATTTTGATCAAAGGAGCCCTCAAGTGACAAAGGAATGATATGACAGATAAATTTTCCCAGATCCTTTGATGGGTATCAGTGGGCAAAGCATCTTCATCCAACAATCACTTCGGAAGCACCCCCCCTTAAAGGTACAAGTTAACTCTGAAATTCCTATATTTGAAGGCTAGATAGACACAAATGCCCTTGATAGATGGTTAAATATGCTAGAAGGATATTTTTTGATCCATAATTTTTCTGAAAGGGATAATATTATTTTTTCACTCCTCAAAGCCGCCCCCCCATGTTAAGGATTTGTGGGAAGCTTACTATGAGAATAGGGATGAGGAGAAACCCTCACTATTTTCAGTCACACCCTCTTGGAATTCTTTCCAAGATGTCATCAAGGAACAATATTACCCTATTGGGTGCTATGAAGATAAATACATAAAATGGACTACACTACAACGAGAACATAACTAAGATGTGCCAAAGTTCACAAATATTTTTTATACCCTTTGCACAAAGTTTGATATCAAGGATTCCGATCGACATTTGGTACTCAAGTACCACGAATATTTGCACAAATACATGTAGGAAGAAATGGAGTTACTAGACATATCCTCTCTTGGTGTCACGTATCAATATGCTGTCAAGATAGATAAGATATTTAAACAAAAGAAGCAAGAATTTGGATTTGCGAACCCGAAGTGGGGAAAAGACACCTCCAAAATGCAGAAAAAGGACCAATCCAAGGTGGGTTTACCCAAGACAATCCATCTAAGCCACAAGCAAAAAACAAAACCACGAAGATGAAGAAGGACATAGGAAAGTGGTGTTAGTTCCACAAAAGCCCCACCCACAAAAAAAATGAGTGTCATGCCAAGCAGTCACTAGAGGTCAAACTAAAAGCTTCAGAGTCAGATGCATGTTCTAACTATGAGCCAGAACCTGGTAAGGGGAATGAAAAGGGGAATCATATTACTGATGCATAACCGAATGCCACTATTTCCACCACTAAGGTATAGAAGATATAGCCCAAAGATCCAAAAGAGGGGGAGTGTCTTTTCCACTCACAAATGTGGTTCTTCTGGATACTCTTTTCTCCAAAACAACTTCCACTTCTTTCTTAATAGTCTTTGGCATTTGTTCTTCCCAGTTCAAGGTTTGAACTTCATCTTCTACAGTTTCCTCCTATAGCTTTGTCTTTGTCCCTTTGCATGGATACAAATCTGCAATATTGAAAATAGGTGATATTCCAATCCCTTCTGGCAATTCAATTTCATATGCATTAGCTGAAAACTTTCTTACAATTCTACATGGTCCTATCTTTTTCATTTTCAGTTTATTGTAAGTCTTAGCAGGAAATATTTCTTTTCTCAAATATACCATCACTAAATCTCCCACTTGGAATTCTTTCTCTCTTCTTTTCATATCCACTCTCTGTTTGTATTTACCATTGCTTTCCTCCAATCTTCCTTTGACATTTTCTTGTAGTCTTTGCATCTGTTCTGCAAACTCTTCAACTTTTGCACTTCTTGTCTCCTGTTTTCCCAAATTTCTAAGCTCATACACACCTCTTGGATTCATTCCAAAAACAATATGAAATGGACTCAATCCAATACTTCGGTTTGGAGTGTCATTATAAGAAAATTTAGCATGAGCTGGTGCTAAATCCCACTGCTTAGGATTTTGATACATAAACTTCTCAATATGTTTCCCAAGTTCCTATTTACTACTTCGTTCTGTCCATCTGTTTGAGGGTGGTATGCTGAACTGAAACTGAGGTTAGCTCCTCGTTTCTTCCAAAGAGTTCTCCAGAAATGTCCTACAAACTTTTTATCTCTATTAGACACAATACTTATAGGCAATCCATGTAATCTTACAATTTCTGAAAAAGATAAATTAGCTATATGTGTTGCATCATTAGTCTTCTTACAAGCAATGAAATGTGCCATCTTGGAAACTCTATCTCCCACAACATAAATGGAATCATTCCCTCTTTGCATTTTTGGTAATCCCAAAACAAAATCCATGCTAACTGCATCCCACGGTCGGTTTGGTATTGGCAATGGTTGATACAATCCTGTGTTCTGACTTCTCCCCTTAGCATGCTGACATATCCTGCACTTCTCAACAATCTCTTAACATCAGTTTGCATTTTTGGCCAATAATAAAAATTATTCAACTGAGAAAAGGTTTTATCTTGTCCAAAGTGACCAAATAATCCTCCACTATATTCCTCCTTTATTATGTTTTCCCTCATAGAACATTTGGGAATGCACAACTTGTTGCCTTTAAACAATAAGCCTCCTTGGATGAGATAATCTAACCATTGAATTCTGTTATGAACTATTGGATTTTGAACTGCTGTATAGATATCTTTGAAATCTGCATCATATTTGTACATTTCAATCATTTCTTCAAATCCTTCAACACCAACTTTGAATTCTTGCACAATAAAACTTACCCAGCTCAACGCATCAACAACTTTATTCCATTATAAGAAGAAATTTCAGCGTAAATCACATTTAGAAAATCATTGTCGACGCGTTTCAAACCAACCAGTGTGGTTCATCGTCAGGACAAGTTGAAAAATCAGATCTATCTTTGCGTGTTAAATACTTTGAGCAGAGCCTCCAACAGCTAACTAGGACAACGTCTAAATTTGACTAGGGACTAGGGTCAAACAAACCCGTTATAAATTAAAAGTAAATAAGGAACCTTACCTATATATAAATTATATGTATAAAGTAAATTTAATTAAATTGGTTATTTAATAAATCGTTAAACGTATCAAACTAGAAAATATAAATATTAGAGTAGAACGTATAACTAACAAGATATAGAGGTATAACTAAATAATTAAAATTTAAAAATTTAAAAAAAATAGGAGGTTAAGTTAAAAGTTAGTTGAAAAAAAATAAAAAAATAAATATATTAGAATAAAATAATATTCAGTTAAAAAAAATAAACAAATAAATAAATATATTAGAATAGAATAATATTCAGTTAAAAAAGAAAGAGGAACTTACCAAATTAAATTTTATTAAAAAATAAAAATAAAAAAAAAATAAATAAATAATATACAGTTAATTGAAATATATATATATATATATATATATATATATATATATATATATATATAGAAAATAAATTAATTAACTAAGAGAGTAGATAGTTATAAAAAAAAAGGCGGGGTGGGGGGGGTTTATTTAATAAAATAGATTTAATAATAAACCATTAAAGAATATTAGTTAAGATTTTATTTATTAATATCTATCAGGAAAAAATAAAAAGAATGAGCGACACATATTAAAAAAGAAGAAGGTCAGGAACAGGACCATTAGTAAACCACAGAGCCAAAAAGGAAAAACCCTAGGAGGAAGGAAAAGACAAGGCTCCAAGGGGAACATCGAAAGCTCGAAAAGGTTAAAAAGGGGGGAAGGAAAAGCAAGACTAGGAAGAAAGGGCAGGGATCCAACAGCTACTGATCTTCCAGCCGTCATCTCTATTGAGATTGTTCGGCCTTCTTTCAATTTCAATAGCTTCCCTGAATTTACGATGATGGAACTGAGCAACTTTGGCAATAATCTTGGCTTCCTCTATACAAACCTGATGCTTGGTCTTTTCCGCATGCTCTGCTAACGCTGAAGACTTGGTTCTCCCATGTCTTAGGTTAGTTGCAGCGCCCTGTTTCCCCGATATAGGGGGTCCCACAAGAACAAGGGATCAAGTAGACACCCTTCATGTCCTTAGGGTCAACGGGATCTTTCACCGATTGGAGGGATTTACGAATGGTGTTGAGGGGCCTAAAGGTTGAGGGAATATCATACCTCTTAAGGATCCGAGCAATCTTGTCTGTGGTTCCCTGGACATAGGGAAGATGGACACCTAGTTGGCGCTCTTTAGGTTCTTTTTTAATTAACGAATTTTTAGAGGCTTTAAGGAAAGCCTTCTGACCTAGGCGCCTACTATAGCCATTCTCCACGAAGACATTAAGGAGATGGGATCTCTCCTTATCGAAGCTCTCATTATTAGAAATCCTAAGGGCACGAGTAGCGAGGGTATTAAGAACACCCATCTTTTGAGCAGGGAAATGATGGGAATCAGCATGAAGATATTGCTCAGTATGCGTTTTCTTCTGGAACACTGAGTGGGAGAGTGAACCGTCCTTATTCTTAGATATAAGAATATCTAGGAAAGGGAGGCAACCATTGACCTCTTTTTCCATGGTGAACTTAATGGCAGAGGACTGACAGTTGAGGTGATTGAAGAAGAGATCCAACTCCTCTTGGCCATGGGACCAGATGACATTAGTGTCATCTACATACCTTTTCCACAGCTTGGGAAGGAGACGAGCCGAGGCTAAAGCTTTGGCTTCGAAATCTTCCATAAAAAGATTCGCAACAATAGGGGAAAGGGGGGAGCCCATGGCAACACCACAGGTCTGTTCAAAGAACTCACCCTCGAAACAGAAGAAAGTGGAAGTGAGACAGATCTCAACCAGATGCGCGGTATCGGGATCTGTTAGGCGATAGATCACTTCCAAGGCCTCCTTTATAGGGATGCAAGTATAAAGGGAGACCACATCAAAGCTGACGAGAATGTCCTCAGGGTTAAGCTTAATGTCCTTAAGCTCTTTAATGAAGGATGCAGAGTCTTTCACGAAGGACTCTGTATAGCCAACCAGGGGCTTAAGCTTAAGGGCAAGGAACTTAGCAAGAAGGTAGGTCGGACCACCAATGGTGTTGACAATAGGCCTCAGAGGGGCCCCTTCTTTGTGAATCTTAGGCAACCCATAGATCCTAGGAGTAATGGGACTGCTCTCAATGAGTTTATGGCAAAGGGAACTCACTGAGATACAAGACTTGATAGCGAGAGCCACCGTCCTAGAAATTTTCTTTAGAGGGTTCTTGGGCAGTTTTTTATAACTGCCACTATTGTAAAGATGATATAACATCTTCTTGCGGTAATCATCCCTGTTAAGGATGACCGCAGCCCCTCCTTTGTCAGCCTTCAGAACGACGACATCTTTGTTCTAGTTTAAGGATTTAAGGGCAATGATTTCCTCATTGCTGAGGTTCTTCCGAGGGGGCTTAGCCTTTCTAAGGATGACAAGACAATCTTGCCTAATAGTGTCCTTGATATTATCCGGAATGTCTCTAATCCCATATTCCACGTCGCAAATAATGTCATCCACCAGGATATTCCTAGCGGCAAGGGAAAAGTTTAAACCTTTGCCTAAAAGTCTAAAAACAGAAGGGGAAAAAGAAAAACTAGATAAGTTAACAACTCTATTATTCTGAGGGGGAGGGGGAAGAATATTCCGGTCCAAATTCATAACCTCACTGCTATGGTTAATATTAATGTTATTGTTAATAGATTCCACTTATGCGCTTTATCAAAAAGGTAAAGCTCTGCAAAAATTCTACCCATTTGGCATGTTTCTGGTTCAATTTCGGCTGGTTATTTATGAACTGTAATGCATGATTGTTCAAATACAATATGAATTCCTTTGGCAGCAAATAATGTCTCCATTTTTTCAAGGCTTGTACAATAGCATAAATTTCTTTATCGTAAGAAGAATACTTCTTCTTTTCTTCATTCAATTTCTCACTGAAGTACGCTATCAGTCTTTGTTCCTGACTCAGAACTGCGCTAACTGCAACTCCGCTAGCATCTGTTTCAACTTGAAATACTTTTTCAAAACCAGGCAAAGCTAAAATCGGTTCCCCTGTGATTTTCCTCTTCAACATTTTGAAATTCCTGTCTGTTGCTTTTGTCCACTTGAACGGCTGATTGGTCTCCTTAATTGTTTCAAGAATTGGTGTACAAATCTGACTAAAACCTCATATAAACTTCCTATAAAAACTTGCAAGACCATGGAAGCTTCTTACCTCAAATATATTTCTGGGAATAGGCTAGTTCCAAATTGCTTGGACTTTCTCTAGATCCATTTTCAATCCTTGTTTAGAAACTACAAATCCCAAGTAAATTCATTCTTCTTTCATGACACTGCATTTCTTCAGATTTATCAGTAGTTTCTCTTTCTGCAGAGTTCTTAAAACCAATTTAAGATGCTCTAAGTGTTCTTCCTTACTTTTATTGAAAACTAGAATATCATCAAGATAAACAATAACAAACTTGCCTGCATATTCCTTCAATACTTCGTTCATCAATCTCATGAATGTGCTAGGTGCATTAGTGAGTCCAAAAGGCATCACTAACCACTCATACAACCCACTGTTTGTTTTAAATGCAGTCTTCCATTCATTTCCTTCTCGAATTCTTATTTGATGGTATCCACTCTTCAGATCTATTTTAGTAAAATACTTTGATCCACTCAAACAATCCATTAAATCATCCATGCATGGAAAAGGAAATCTATACCTAATTGTGATCTTGTTTATGGCTATGGAATTTGTGCACATATGCCATTCACCTCCTTTCTTTGGACTGAGTACTATTGGTACAACACATGGACTAAGACTCTCTTTGATTAGTCCCTTATCCATCAGTTCTTGCACTTGTCTTCCAACTTCACATTCTCTTAAGGAGTTAATATGTACACTGCTTTATTTGGCAAACTCGCTCTTGGTATTAGATCAATATGTTGACTAATACTCTTGATCGGTGGCAATGCATTTGGCAACTCATCCACAATAATATCAGCGAAATCATTTAACAGAGTTTTGATTTCTTCAGGTAAATCATAAAATTTTGTGGAAGTTAAAATTACCTTCGGTCTCCCTATGATAGCAAAATGCATTTCTTCACCTTTCCCAATCTCTTGCAATAGCTCCTTTCCACTCATTAGCATAACACTACTTCCCAGTGCTCCTTTGTCAGCGTCATCCTTCAATGGCAACAATGTATGTTTATTTCCATATTTCTTCATAGTATAAATGTTTCTCCTCCCATCACGAATAGCTTTTCGATCAAAATGCCACGGTCTTCCCAAAAATACGTGGCATACATCCATTGGCATTACATCACATAATATTACATCCTTATACGTACCATTCTGTATTTCAACCTTGCATTGTTCTGTCACAATAATCTGATGTCCTTTCTGCAACCACGACACTTTGTAAGGAGTAGGGTGCACTGTATTTGCTAATCCGAGCTTGTCCACCATCTATGTAGAAGCAAGGTTATCAGTGCTTCCACTATCAATTATTACTTTACAACACTTACCTTTTGATTTACAGGTAGTTCTGAATAAATTCTTCCTCTGCACTGGTTCTTCAATCTCTTTCTTGGTCTTAAGCAATGTCCTTCTCAACAACAGGGATTCTCCTACTTCAGGGGGTTCTTCCTTTTCCATAAGTTGAGGTGTTTCTGGATTTGCCTCAACCACATTCACATTCCTCTAACTTGCTGGTTTATTATGAGGACAGTCCCACGACACATGTCCCCATTCTCCACAAGTGTAACATCGAATATCTCTTCCTCGGCCTCTTCCTCTAGGCACAAATCTTCCTCTATTAAAATCCCCTCTCTGTGGTGGTCTGCTACTTGAACTGCCTGCTTCATGCTGATGTTGTTGTCCCCTTGGTTTGGTAGTTCCTCTACCTCTTATCGAGCTCTTCCTCTATTCCTGTGATTCTATTTTCTCAACATCTTCTCCTCTGCCTTCAAACTTGCTTGATAGGCATCCTCAATAGTCTTCAGACTTAACAAGCTGATCTCGTCTTGTATGTCATATCATAAGCCATTGATATATCTGGCTACCTTCTCTATGTCATCTTCTACATGTCCTGCTCTAATACTCAATCTGTAAAACTCTTCTGTGTATTCTTCAACAGACATTCCTGTTTGCCTTAAATTTTGCAATTGTTTAAAAAGATTTAACTGATAATCTTTAGGCATAAATTTGTCTTTCATCTTACTTACCATTTTGTCCGATTGCTTGATCTTGGACTTTCATTTCCTCGTTATGGATGTCTTTAGATCGTCCCACCAAATAGCTGCATGAACCTTTAATATGGTAACTGCAAATTTCACCTTCTTCTTGTCATCAGCTTCCTCTTCATAGTCAAACTATTTGTCTAATGACTTGATCCAATCCATTAGCTCTTCTACATTGAGACTCCCTTCATACGTAGGAATTTCCACCTTTGGTTTTCCTCCTACTTTCGCCAGCATCTTAACAACTCTGGTAGTTTCATTTTCCTCCTCTTCTTCTTCCTTGGAAGATTCTTCTTTAGCACTATCATCCCCTTCATTAGGTGTTCTTCTCTGAGCAGTCTCAATTGTTTCCATCCTTGTACATAGACTTTGGATCTCCTCCAATAGAATTGCATTTGCTTACGGTCTTCCTCGACCAATACCAGCTCCTCTCCTTGGCAGTGTGTTTACTGTAATCAATCTTAATCTCTTTGTGCGCTGATACCACAAATGACACGGGAATCAATTGTTTCAAGAAATCTCAACAACCAACCCGCATTTTCTTTACCCTTTATATTCCAGCCTTCCACTGTGCTACTCTGATTTCCTCTTAAACAAGCTCGACAATAGATATTTCACTTTTTAATAGAACCACTTGAAAGTACTGTACCGTAGATCGTAACACATTGATCCAACGGTCCACATTGTATTGCATAATCGCAAGTCGCAAGGGTTTAGGGCCTGGTGATTTCCTCTTTAAATCGTTGCGATTCGATTTAATTCAACGATCCCATCACATGTTATACATCACAACTTCCCAAGGTTTGAGGCCATTTCCTTTCCCGTTGAAATATTGCAATGCGATGTATCGCAATCGGATATTGCACTGTTCCATGGCCGGGGTCTAATAACATACAAAGGATCTCTTGCGATGTGATATTTCGCGATCACTCTTCCCAATTTCTTAAGACCACGGATCGATCACACTCCATTGTTTATTTGAGATGCAATATTGCGGTGATTGCACATCACAATTCTTTAAGGCCTGAGGTCCGCCCTTCTTATAAACAAATCTTGCGATGCGATATGGTGATCCAATGGTTGGCGGGGTTTCAAACTGTTGGTTCGGAACTTGGATCAATGGCTGGGACTTAAGTGGGCATCAACAATGGTAATAACACTAAAGACCTGCGATTTCCATTTAACTCTGTGTTTTATAACATAAAACATGAAAACAAAGAAATATTGATGTTGTCCCGAATATGAATAATCAGAAGTGAAACGAGAGTTTCCACAGTATCAATATATAAACATACACACGACATCAATTATTCATTATAAAAAATGGTTACAGAGTCTCGGCCTTTGGCTCTATTACAACGATTAAAAGACCTATGTTTCAATCTGAATCCTCGCTCTATTACTTAACTCTTGCTTCACTCAATCCTCTCTCATCCCTGCCAATCCTTCTACATTACATTTTTCTCCTTTTTATCAATCGAATCCCACTCTAACTACTCAATCCCTATTTTAAACATTCTAACAGTCAAATCTCTATTTGTTGAAAATGGCAACAAGAAATGCTAAAAATAGAAATGCTGTAAATAGCATCTCAGGTACTAGTGTTGGATATAGAAACAAGGAATGAAAAAAATGGAAATGCTAAAAATAGAATTGCTATAAATAGTATTTTGGGACAGATTCCAATTTTAGTTAGTCCCTGAGCTAAAATTGAGAAGTAAAATTTGAATTTGATCTTGGCAGTTGTTTGTAAAATAATTAATTAATTCATCTTGAGTTAATTAGTTCTAGGAAATCAAACATGAAGTCTATGTGAAGACATGCAATAGTTTCTCCATTGATTGAGGAAGTTATCCCTTGATTAAGGAGATCAGGATGAGTTTTATTTAGTTAGCTCAGTTAACTGAGTTAAGTCCAGTTATATTAGTTCAAATAGTTTGTTGAACTAATTGTGAGTTCAGTTAGTTAATGCATGCATGCATGTAATTGCTGCACTTCAGATAATTGAATATTCTCTCATAAATAACTCATGCATGTTAGTTCAGTCAGAGACCTAGTTGAGATCATAGGAAGGGACAATGTACTATCAGTTGGAGGATTTTTCCTATATAGGAAACTCATCCATGCAGAAGGAATAATTTCCTTCAGGATTGCGCAGTTACTTCTGAGTTTAGTGAGCAGTGTGAGAGGTGAATTCACACAGGTGGCCGCATTGGACTCTAGGAGAAACTGCGCAAGGAAATAGGAGGCTTGGAGAGCAAAGGAGAAGGTTTGTGAGAATCCTTTGACTGTCTATGAGTAGTAGTTGGATTGTATTGAGAGCAGGATAGCTTGGGAGCTAAAGCTTTGTGTAATCCAGACATATTTCCACTTATATCATAATACAAAGATCGAGGTTTTTAGCTGAGGCTTTCCCTAGAGTATTCTTCTGTGTTCATGTGTGATTTCTTTCTCATTCTCAGTTATATGTGTTCTATTTGATCTTGCTCATATTCGATTAAGCTTCCGCAAGTTTGTTGTAGAAGTAGATCTTGTATTTTGCTTTAGTATATTGCATAATCTATTGATTTACAGTGGGAATTTCTACATGGTATCAGAGCAAAGGTGATCAAAGCGAAGAATAGTATACAAAGAAGGGAGAAGTTTGAAGTTTGAAGTTCCTGATTATAGAATTCGAATTCTTATCACATCTCAAATTTCACCAATGGCATTCAACGATTTAAGACTCGAGTATGCCCTTGATGTCAACTCGAATTATATAGCCTAGAAGGATCACATGGAAGCAGTATTAGAGGACAACGGTCTAAAGGACTTCATTGATCAAGAAGTCCCCAAGCCGGTAGCAACTAATGCTACAGAATTGGCGAAATGGAAGAAATGTGTGGCTAGAGTGAGGAGAATCCTTCTAGAGGGAGTTCGAGACCACATAGTCTCGAGTCTCCATGGGAAGGAGACACCGTTTTCAATGTGGAAAACATTGAAAGATATATATCAAAACAACAACGATTAGAGGAAGCTGGCGCTGAAATACAAGCCTCGGAAAATCAAGTGTGAAAAGGGCGACACGATATCTACATAGCTGAACAAGCTCACCACCTGTAGGGATGAGCTTAGAAGTGTAGGGATCACAAAAACCGATGATGACATGGTGAGTCTTTCTCTCCTCGGTCTTCCTAAGAGTTGGCATAGCTACTAAGACTCGGTAAATGGAAGAGAGAAACTGCCAGATTGGGAACGACTTTGGTCGGATCTGATGCAGGAGGAGATAAGGAGAAGCACCAGAGATGGTTCTTCATCCAAGGAGGATGAAGAAAATTGCGCCTTAGCGAGTAAGGCAAAGAAAGGGAAGGAGAAGGATTCTCATCCCAAATCGAGTTCTTCCTATGGTGGGAAGAAGTTTGACAAATCGAAAGTGCGATGCTTTCATTGTCACGAGGTGGACCATTTTGCAACAAATTGTCCATTGAAGAAATCCAAGATGGGATCGAAGGAAGGATCTGAAGGTGAGGCATTGGCCTCACAGTTCAAGTTGGATTTCACCCTCTTTACATGCATGGTTTCATCCATGGTGGGATGTGGTTGGTTTCTTGACAGTGGAGCTTCATTCCACATGACCGGTGATAAGTGTTTGTTCAGTACCTTGGAGGAGAAAGATCTCCAGATACTCATAGCGATGGGTAATGATGAAAAGTATAGTGTCTCAGGAGTAGGCACAGTTTTTTTTCAGAGGGAGCATGGAGATCACACTACCCTGATTGATGTAAAGTATGTACCGGGTCTGAAGAAGAATCTTATGTTCGTCGCTATGTTGGAAGACAAAGGTTATGATGTAGTCTTCAGTAAGGGAAAGGTTTTCCTTAGACACGTCACCACGAGACATGTGAAGCAGATCGGTTCACGAGTCAAGAACTTGTATGCTCTTGAGGTTCAAGATGCATGCAAAGCCTTGAGGAGCAAGGCCACTGATGGAGACTTGGTGGTTGAGAGGGAGAGTACATTACCTCTCAACATGCAGCACCAGAAGAAGTCTCAAACAATTGTGAAGGAACCAAAATTGGTGAAGCAACTTCAGGAGGTTGTGGAGCAGCCACAACTGGAGAAGCTGAGAGGAGATCAAGTGGAGGCATCCACTCATGCAGAGACCTCCAGTAGGGGGAAATTTCGAGCCAAGTGGGCAAAGGGATCACATGCATCCATACCTCCATGTCGGAGGTGGGGCGATGTGGAGTGACAGTCCTAAGAAGGCTAGAATAGGGGTAGGATCATTAAGGTACCCAACCTCTTTGATTAGACCTTACTACGAGAGCCCCGACGAGGAGTAGCAGGACTGGCTGAGTGGGTAGAGGCAGATGCGGATGGAGCGGTAGAGAGAGCTACAGTGTAGGAATCCAAAGATAGTGCAGAGCTAGTAGGCTACAACAATGCGAGAGGCACAGGAGTGTTGCACTAGTGAAGGATGGCATAGGGAGGTGTGCAATGGTGCGAGATGCATGGAGTGTTGCAGCAGCTCAAAGGTCATAGAGGGAGCACTTCTCAGCGGCAGAGGAAGCTTCAGCATCAGATGATGTTTCTAGACCAACAGGGAGGTCAGTTGGGAGATTTTTTTTTGTTTCTAGAGTTGCTGGAGCAACAACACTTGGGAGAAGTGCTGCATGTAGAACATTCCAAAGGTTCAGGATTGGGTTCGAGTTGAATGCCTTTCTTGTTGAGAGGGAGTGTTGAAAATGGCAACAAGAAATGCTATAAATAGAATCTCAGGTACCAGTGTTGGATATAGCAACAAGGAATGAAAAAAATGGAAATGCTAAAAATAACATTGCTATAAATAGTTTTTCAGGATAGATTCCAATTTTAGTTAGTCCCTGAACTAAAATTGAGAAGTAAAATTCGAATTTGATCTTAGCAGCTATTTGTAAAATAATTAATTAATTCATCTCGAGTTAATTAGTTGTAGGAAATCAAACATGAAGTCTATGCGAAGACATGCAATATTTTCTCCATTGATTGAGGAAGTTTTCCCTTGATTAAGGAGATCAAGATGAGTTGTAATTAGTTAGCTCAGTTAACTGAGTTAAGTCTAGTTAGATTAGTTCAAATAGTTTGTTGAACTAATTGTGAGTTCAGTTAATTAATGCATGCATGCATGTAACTGTTGCACTTCAGATAACTGAATATTCTCTCATAAATAACTCATGCATGTCAGTTCAATTAGAGATCCAGTTGAGATCAGAGGAAGGGATAATGTACTATCAGTTGGAGGATTTGAGATCAGAGGAAGGGATAGTATACTATCAGTTGGAGGATTTTTCCTATATAGGAAACTCATCCATGTAGAAGGAATAATCTCCTTCAGGATTGCGCAGCTACTTATGAGTTTAGTGAGCAGTGTGAGAGGTGAATTCACACAGGTGGCAGCATTGGACCCCAGGAGAAACTGTGCAAGGAAATAGGAGGCTTGGAGGGTAGAGGAGAAGGTTTGTGAGAAGCTTTTGGCTGTCTATGAGCAGTAGTTGGATTGTACTGAGAGCAGGATAGCTTGTGAGCTAAAGCGTGTAATCCAGACATATTTCCACTTGTATGATAATACAAAGATCAAGGTTTTTAGCTGAGGCTTTCCCCAGAGTATTCTTCTGTGTTCATGTGCGATTGCTTTCTCATTATCAGTTATATGTGTTCTATTTGATCTTTTTCATATTCGATTAAGCTTCCGCAAGTTTGTTGTAGAAGTAGATCTTGTATTTTCCTTTAGTATATTGAATAATCTGTTGATCTACAGTGGGAATTTCTACACTATTTTCCAGCTCTATCACACACCTATGCTAATAACTTATCTTTGGATCTAAAATAAGACAATTTCTACTTATTACAATAATGAAATACAACTCATTTCTTGAGAGATCCAACCCTCAGTAAAAACTGACTTTGACCACTTAGGTCAGTGAAATTCAACTTGTTTAGACACAACATGTGAACAGACTTTCACATTGCTAGCTAAGTCCAGATGCGCCTGCATCAAGATGCCTCTAGGTCATGGGCCATTAACCTGTTTCCTTACGTCCGAGGAAGACGAGCTCTTAAGCAGTTTTAGGACATACTCCAGGCCTACATATAATGTATATATCATAGAAAATAAAATTTAAAAATATAAAAATAGTCTATTTTTTGTTTTGAAATATCACTCACGAGATCTAAAAGAATTGATCAAGTCCATTAGCAGGCGTGTCCATGAAACTTTGGAAATAACATTATACAATGAAAAGGGATGATAAATAAAAATTAGAATAATGGCTGATGTCTATTCCAAAATCATCTGCAACAACATTTTTATTTTCTTAAAGTGAATTTCTTTTTTATAATTTTTTCCACTTTTAAAATTTATTTATAATATGGGATTTAATTATAATCAAATTTTAATTTCAAATTTAAATATTATAAAATTTTGAAATTAAAATTTTATGAAATTAAATTAAATACTTTTATATTTTTTCAAATTAATATTTATTTAAATTTATAAATGTATTTTAGTTTAAAATATTTTGATTAAAATTAATAAAATAATAAATAAATTTACATCACATTATATAATGAAAAACATTAAATAATGAAAAGAGATGTTAAATGAAAATCAGAATAATGACAAATGTATATTCTAAAAGTCATCAAGAACATTTTCATTTTCTTGAAATGAATTTATTTTTTATAATTTTTTCATTGTTTAAATTTATTTGTAATATAGGATTTAGTTCCAATCGAATTTTAATTTTATAAAATTAAAATTGCAATAAGGGAAATTAAATTAAAATATTTTTTTTTATACATTTTCAAATTAAATTTTATTTTAATTTATAGATATATTTTAATTTAAAACGAGACTAAATTCTTTTAAACTCCAGATCTATCACATAGAAAAAAATCACATTAAATTATATAGATAAATTAACTTTATAAATTAATAAAATTTGATAAAAATATTATTTTTTACACCATACATCTAATATAATATAATATAATATAATATATTGAAAGTTTAAAATTAAATTTTACGAGAGATTGTAATATTGAAAACTAAATTATTTTGTGTATAAGTAATCAATAACCATTACCATTTCATATAATAACCTTTAACACCAAACTACACTTATACCCAACTACAAAATATTGGTGATCAACTCCTAATCAAACCTGTAGCATATCACCTTCAACATATACCATTTCATATAATAAAAATTGTATAGGTGTGAGGCGTTTTGTGGCGACATAGTTATATTAAACTTTATTATATAAAGTGGTGTATGTCGCATGTGACCTTTTGACGTATGGTTATTGATCACCCATACCTTAATTTTTTTTTTTTTTTCTTTTACACGTTAAATCTTTTCCACATTGATTATGAAATTTGGTTTTCGTAGTTATTTAACTTTTAAAGCAACGGATTATATGTACAAGTTAAGAGATAACTTATTCATTAAGTCTTAGTCTTATGGATCCATATGGCTAGTTGATCAACATAATTCAATGTAATGTAGTGGGTTACTCAAGTTTAACTTTTTAGATTTATGATTATAAGATGAAAAGAGATAATAAATACAAATTAATAATGTTTTTAAATTTTTTAAAATATAGTTATAAAATAATTTTTTTTTGAGAGTTTGTAGATTTCAGTGGTGAGGATTTTGATTTTGAGAAGTGAAGATTTTGATTTTGAGAAGTGAAGTAAGTAATAAAATATTTTATATAAATTATATAAATTTTTGGCAAGCAATAAATTTCTAAATTATTAGTATTGAAAATAAGGGGTTAAAGTGCTTGTCTCATCTTTTTTTTCAAGATTTCATTAGTCCATCTATTTCTTGTAACCAAATATTTTTTTCTCAAATTCCTATTTGGTAAATTCTCATTTCTTATTTAAATTTGACAAATAACCCATTCAATGTTGTCTTAAAATCAACTTGCTTTCCTTATTCTATTAGGATCATGAAACATTGAGAGAAGTGGCGGTGTCTAAAGACATCGTTGTTGGGATCCCACCAATCACCAAAAAAAATTAACATGGAGCCTTTCCACATTTAAATAGGTTACAGTAGATCATAACACTATTGGTAAAACCACGGGGTTGTTATAAACCTTGAGCTTTGAAACCGCTGGTAACTTGAGTGAGTCAAGTTAACCCGAACCACCCTAACAATTCCCCCCGTAAAATTGACTCGAGGAGATTAACGTGGTTTCAATCAATCATCAACCATCTCACCTAAGATCTCACATTCCCCCCCTCATGCTAGGATACTAGTACACTTGCACTACATGTATGTATGTTCAAAATGTATGCACTCATGAAAAATATGCTTGAGTAGCTTTAGAGTTTTTTATTCCTTTAGATGAAAAATATACTCGGAGAACTAAAAGTCTTCAAGAAAATCAAGCAAACCTCTTCGAATTTGTGGCTTCAACTTGAATGGACTCCTTGTTGCTTCCTAGAGAGAAGTCAAGATCAGGGAGGGAACCTAATTGATTCTCAACGAACCTAAGAATTTAGTCCTTTGCTATCTTACTTGATCTCATTTCTATCAACAAGAACTCTACCAAGAATAAATTTTGGGTGCCAATAAATCTCCACCATGTACATGTATTGGTTGTATCGACCTCTAGTGTGCCCTGCATATGAAACCTAGTCTGCCACCTACGCTAGAACTTCAATATATGTGAGAGTGCATCTTTCATTTGCTAATAAACATTCTACTTGAAGGATTTCATCTTGAACTGACAGAGTTGTGAGATCCTTGTATCTAGTTTCCAAACTCGCGGCGTATACTTGCACTATCAAATGACCCTATTCCTGGTAATATACAACAACTTGTCATACCCATGTTTGTTGACGGGGCATGTTTCCTGGAAGCTGGGAGAGTGGGTCAAAGATGATTGAACACCACCTAGAGCCACTTATGGCAGGTGTTTTGTTTCCCTTAGGAGCAGAAAAGTTTGGTGTTGGTGAAGGCTTTGTCTATTGTTGAACTTGAGAAGCCTCTACATATGGAGTTAGGATCTGCTTCCTTTAGGTCTTGGAGCACCTAGTCTAGAGATAGTTAGCAAAAAATCGAGATGTTAATGGAGAGAGCATGGGATGAAGAATGTTTTAATAGGGACAAGATTTGCAACCTATTCGAGGAAACTGAGTTTCCAATTAACAATGTTTCTAAGCTCCTAATAAACAAGTTAGGCTCAAATTCATGTCAAGGCTTTTCGCCATTGATTTATTTTGGTGGCGACTTGCTAGGGAATTCAGAGAGTCTGTAGAATTTTTTCCCCTTTAGAATGTCCCCATTCTTAATGAATTGATTCAGAGAAACTTTTCCTAATTAATTTTTTCCCCTTTACCTAATTAATTTAAAATTTACTAGATATTTACCTATATTTAGCTTTTTAGAGAAATATTAATTGAATAATAATTTTTTAGTAGTTTGACCAGGGTCTCTTGGTCAAATTAGCCGTTAGAAATGTAGCCGTTGGGATCTCTGCACACTCTATTTATTCACGCTAAGCTAGATTGGTTCTTCAACTTGTCCTGACGATGAACCACACTAGTTGGTTCGAAACGCGTCGACAAAAGATTCGCTATGTGATTTTGCCGAAGATTATCTTACAATCAGAGAAACTTGTCAAAATAATTGTAGCTTAGAAAAATTACTAGGTAGGTTGAGTGGAACAGCTGGGCTGGGACAATTATGCCCCAGAAATTCCTTTAGAGAGGGCATAAAAGTTTCCCAGTGCCTTCGTATAATGTGTGATGAGGAAATATGCAAGAAACCTCTCTTTTCCTAACAACTTGAGAAGAGGAGATTATGGGCATTTGGATGTCTCAATAAGGCCATCCCAAGGAGGTGTCTTGGAGTTGAGCCAAATACTAGACAAAATAATGCATTTCTAGCTTAATGATGGTGGAATTAATCCCCACCAGGCAGAAGAATGAGTTCTTGGCTCCATGATGATGGAATTAATCTGCATTCCCACCCATTGTTGCAAATTATGGATTTCCCTAGTGCAAAATCTTGAGGTGATTGGCTTTCCTTATGGCCTGGTATGCCTCCCATTCAATTTATTAAATTTGGTCATACCCTCTATCATGTTAATTAACATCCCTTGCACACAGAAATTGACTGTCGATCGTGCTGAGTATTCAAATCGAGTGTCATACACCGAACTTTCCATGGGGAGAAAGGATGTCTTAATGGGAATGCTACCACACCCCTTTGATGAATGAGATGGTGGGATGGCGATAACATGCCCCAAACCTCTCACATCCTTGCCATCCCATTAAGGGGAAAACCTATATCTATGTTATGCTTGCCTATTCTTTAAATTTTTATTTTCACAGATGTAGTATATCAAATTCATTGACTATGAACATCAAAGAGAAACATGCATACTTAACATTTGTAAAGTAGGTTTATTTATTTATTTATTTTTATTATTATTTATAAGTTAATTTATTTAATGAAACACAATCACTTATTTATTAGCTTGTAGATTTATCTTAATTTTGGTCACGAAGAGGGATTGGAAAAAATTGAGATGCGAGTCACTCCATCGTTTAAATGATCATGAGCGAATATGGCTCCATTTTGGTTTATTATATGTTTCTTTGTGTATATCTCTATGTATACATGAATGATTTCTATTAGGAAACTTAGCTTTGATGTGGCTTGATATAAAACAACCAAGAAAAGTTACAAAGAGATTCCCTTGATCATTGATACTTTATAACTTTATTGGGCCAACTTTTTTTGGACATGACAATCTCTTCATTATTGGTTGTGGACTTTGGTTTCAATCAATGTCAGGCTTATAACATAAGATATTACATGTATCACTTAGGAGATGACCACTTCATTAGGCCTTATGGTTCCATAGGGCTAGTTGATCTATATAATTCAATGTAATGGCTTATTTAAGTCATATTAGGTATAATATCCATGTCCCTAAATACCATTTCAAGCCCATGGTTACAAGGTGAAAAGAGATAATAAATAATAAAAAGAAAATATCAACCAAACCTTTTAAAATTCAAAGCCAATCTACAAAAGGATGATCTTGGAAAGTGGTCTTAAAATCAAAATTGATGGAGTCTCCATTTTGTTTATGGTGAAATCTAGCAATAGGATGTCTAAGTTGAACATACTAGTCTTTGGTAACCTAGTGATTAATAACCAAAGCCCTAGTCTAACCTCAACAAGTAAACAACCATTCATTTACTTATGATTAAAGTAAGGGGATCCAAGGAAAAGATAAGAGAGAACATTTTGAGTTGCTCAAAGGTCTTCAAGAAGTTACTCTTTGAGATTAAGTGGCCATACGAGAGAACCTTCTAGCTAAGAATGGTCTCTAAAGGCAATCGTCTACACAAGCATCCAACTAAAAAATATTCTTCCTTTCTATAATATTGTATAACCCTAGCTTCTAAGTGTTTGCAATAATAGAAATCCTTAATATATATTCATGATTCATTCAACGAAAATGTAAATCAATGAACTTTGGAACATATTTATTTAAGTGAAGGGTGTATTTCCTTCATTAATGATGAAACAAATATATTTTTGTGGGAAAAAGAGTATATTTCCTTAATTAATAATAAATAAATAATATAATGTGTCTTTTTCACGTGAATAGATGATCTCACATGCCCGAATTCCTTTTGGACTCATCCTCCCGTAGTCTTCAATGAGGCTCCTTGATCTTCAACGGTGCAAGTGCAAATTGGGTACACACAACTTCCACACAAATGTGGAATCCCTTAAAAGTCCACATAGTATGTACCATAGTGATCAAGGTTGAAAAAATCATCATAAGAAAATGCATTTCCCTAAATTAAGTACATTGGGCTAGTGAAAATGATCATACTTGACCCAAATCAACATATGAGAGTGTGGTTCCATAAAATAAAGTACATTTGGCTTCACACACGTGATCAAGCTTTACCTAATCAACATAGTAGAGTACATACATAAATTGTTGACATTACAAGGGCATTCACAAGGTGGTCAAGGGAAATCTTGTGCACATCATTATTTTTCCCTTTTTCTAAGCATTGCGCCTAGTTCTTAAGAGAAAATATGTCCACAACATCATTATTAAGGTCAATTGATGATTTTTATAAGATGCGGGGAATGTTAAATTCATTTTTCTAATTCCACATTGTGATGTTTCTGATCTAGTTGGATATTGGTGGCCACCTTCCTATTCCACTTGGACCCCCAACATTGTTCCATTTCAATTTCTTATTTTCCAACATACTTTCTATTTTTAGCACTTTTTTGAGTCCTAAACTTCCAGAGCGATTTTGAGGCCCTAAACGATGGTTTTTTGGAAAATCGGAACACATAGATTTTTATAGGAGTTCGTAGTCAGAAGTTGTTGTCTTCTAATATATCGTTCTAACGAGGTATCATACACATCAAAAAGAGAACGTATGCCAAAGTTACGACCATAGGAAGTTGATGTTCCAACTAACCCCAATAAGGCCCACAAACTTTCGACGCTTCATCTCCTAGGGTTAGATTTTTGGATGTTTAGGGTTTTCCATTGTTTCTTGTTAAGAAAAATGCTTTCAAGCCTCATTGTAACATGATTTAGAAGGAATGTATCCATCACATCTCTCCTTAAATATAAGCTAACATCGCTCAAGTTAATTTAGTTCTCTTATGTATGTAAACAATTTTCAACACTTGTTATTTATTAATTGAAGTTCTATTTTTGCTATATCTTTTTGTTCTCGTTTAAATCTATATTTCATTTTGTTCATTCATAAATATGTATTAGTGGTATCATATCGGTCTGCTCTTTCTCTCTCTTTTTTTTTTTTGTGCATATCCCCAACGAGGTCGGGGTGTAAGGAGTTGGGACTTGAACTAGTTGAACCCTTCCAAGACTGACCTCACCGACCTTGACGACCTCCCATGTCGTAAGAAAATAAAGATGATGGAGCAAGATATCCTTTCAAAATTTTGATCAAAGGAGCCCTCAAGTGACAAAGGAATGATATGACAGATAAATTTTCCCAGATCCTTTGATGGGTATCAGTGGGCGAAGCATCTTCATCCAACAATCACTTCGGAAGCACCCCCCCTTAAAGGTACAAGTTAACTCTGAAATTCCTATATTTGAAGGCTAGATAGACACAAATGCCCTTGATAGATGGTTAAATATGCTAGAAGGATATTTTTTGATCCATAATTTTTCTGAAAGGGATAATATTATTTTTTCACTCCTCAAAGCCGCCCCCCCATGTTAAGGATTTGTGGGAAGCTTACTATGAGAATAGGGATGAGGAGAAACCCTCACTATTTTCAGTCACACCCTCTTGGAATTCTTTCCAAGATATCATCAAGGAACAATATTACCCTATTGGGTGCTATGAAGATAAATACATAAAATGGACTACACTACAACGAGAACATAACTAAGATGTGCCAAAGTTCACAAATATTTTTTATACCCTTTGCACAAAGTTTGATATCAAGGATTCCGATCGACATTTGGTACTCAAGTACCACGAATATTTGCACAAATACATGTAGGAAGAAATGGAGTTACTAGACATATCCTCTCTTGGTGTCACGTATCAATATGCTGTCAAGATAGATAAGATATTTAAACAAAAGAAGCAAGAATTTGGATTTGCGAACCCGAAGTGGGGAAAAGACACCTCCAAAATGCAGAAAAAGGACCAATCCAAGGTGGGTTTACCCAAGACAATCCATCTAAGCCACAAGCAAAAAACAAAACCACGAAGATGAAGAAGGACATAGGAAAGTGGTGTTAGTTCCACAAAAGCCCCACCCACAAAAAAAATGAGTGTCATGCCAAGCAGTCACTAGAGGTCAAACTAAAAGCTTCAGAGTCAGATGCATGTTCTAACTATGAGCCAGAACCTGGTAAGGGGAATGAAAAGGGGAATCATATTACTGATGCATAACCGAATGCCACTATTTCCACCACTAAGGTATAGAAGATATAGCCCAAAGATCCAAAAGAGGGGGAGTGTCTTTTCCACTCACAAATGTGGGTAAAGGGTTCTCCATTGCAGTTTATTGTCGACAATGGGATCCAAAAGAACCTCATCTCAGTAGAGGTCATTAAGTGTTTGTACCTACCGATAACACCACACCCACATCCCTACACTATCAGGTGGCTCCATCAAGGACGAGGTCTCTGCGTCAGCCAACAGTGCTACCTTCCCTACAACATCAAGCCCTTCACAGACGAGGTACTGTGTGATGTTCATCCTCTTGAAGTTTGTGATGTTTTATTAGGCCAACCATACTTGTGGAACCATCATGCCGTGTATGAGTCCATACTATAGATTGTTACTATTTATTTGCGCAAAGAACTATACATGATTCCTGAATTGAGGCTTATGTGATCCATATCAAGTTTATGAGAGATTTTTTCGGCATATCATGTGATTTACGCCGAAAAAATCTCTCATAAACTATACATGATACCAGAGATAGCCTCGCCTACCACCATTTCTTTGATCTCTGCTAAGGAGTGCAATAAGATATCTCCTAGATTGTGATTTTTTTTCTTTCCAATTCACTCACAAAGCAAGGGGAAGATCATGGACATATCCATGGCCCCCATAAATGGTTCTTCTTTGCAACAAAAGCAAGTGGATAAGGTCATGGAAGGGTATAGGGACATGTTCTCCTCACCCACAGGGGTACCTTTACACTGCTAGGTCAAGAATTCGATTGATCTAACTCCCAAAGCACCTTTATCCAATGGGCTAATATACTAGCGCTCTCTTTTGGAAAACAGGGAAATCAAGCAGTAGATCTAGGAGCTACTACAAAAAGGGAACATCTGACCAAGTTCAACACCTTGTGGGAGCTTAATTGTACTCGTTAGAAGAAGGATGGTACCTTTAGACTCTACATTGATTATCAAACACTAAATAAAATCACTGTTAGGAATAGGTATCTAATCCCACAGATTGATGACCTCCTTGATCAACTCAGGAGCGCCAAATACTTCAACAAGATTTATCTGAAGTCTGGCTATCGCCAAGTTCCAATAAAACACACAAATGTATGGAAGATTTCCTTTAAATCCAATGAGGGTCTTTTGAGTGGTTGGTCATGCCATTTAGGTTGAAAAATGGCCCTGCAACTTTTATGAGGCTGATGGATGACATCTTACAGCTTTCACCAACTCCTTCGTAGTTGCATATCTGGAAGATAACCTCATATTCAACAAGAGTTCAGAAAAGAAATTGCAACATATTTGGCAGGTCCTTCAAACCCTGCAACAACACAAACTATATGCAAACTTCGAGAAATGCACCTTTGGCATGAACCAAGTACAATATCTAGGCTACATCATTGATGAGAAAGGTGTGCATGTGGATCTAGCTAAGATTTAAGTCATTCAACATTAGCAAGCCCTGACAACTCTAATAGAAATTTGCAACTTTTTTGGCCTTGCCAATTTATATCTAAGGTTCGTGTTGGGATTCTCTCATATCACTTAGCTGTTGAGTCAATTTACCAAGGGCAGAGTAAAATCCAAGGCATTCATTGAGCTAAAAAATTTCCTTTTCTCTGCATCGGTACTCACATTACCATAACTGAAACAACCATTTGAAATTGAGGCAGATGCCTTCGACTATGCTATTGGTGCAGTTCTCACCCAACAACGACATCTGATGACCTATCACAATGAGATACTCTCTGATACAATTTGGAAATACCCCACCTACGATAAGGAGATGTATTCCATGGTGCAGGCTTGCAGGTAGTGGAAACATTACATTTGGGGAAGGAGACCATCATCCACACAAATCACTGACCTCTTTAATTTATAAAGACACAAGGGAAGCTACAAAATCATTTCCATCAGAAATGGTTCATGTATCTACAACAATTTGATTTGAACATTACATAGAAGAAAGGAAACAACACTAACATTATAGATTGCCTCAGTAGGCCCCCAAATGTGGCACTGACCATTGTTCTCAACTTTTGTGGGAACGAGACTTTTGGATGGATGCAACTGTACAAATATGATCCACAATTCACTACCACATACCAAATGCTGATGGATGGAAAGTAAGTATCAGACTTCCTCCTATAGGACACTTTTTTATGCTACCAGGGGCACCTTTGTGTTCCTTCAAGTTAGCATGCCAAGTTGATCTGGGAGGCACACTACAATCGGGTCGTAAGGAATTTTGGTCTAGACAAAATTGTGGCAGTACTATAGAAATTTATTTATTTATTTATTTTTTTCTGTTGGTTGAAACTCCTACAAGACATTGGAAAATATATCAGATCTCACACTGCCTATGCCATTGCCAAGCCAACCATCAAGAAGCAAGGCCTGTGCACTCCTCCGCGTACTCATAGCTAGACTTGGGAATCCATATCCATGGATTATTGTATGACCTTCCTTATACCAAGCATGGTAATGGCTGTTTATTTATGGTAGTTGATAGAGTTTCCAAGATGGCTATATTGGCTGCTTGCAAGAAGAGTATTACCACTGAAGACACTGCCAAACTCTTCTTCGAATGAGTATGGGTACATTTTGGGATTTGGTAGACCATTTTATCAGATCAGGATAGAAAATTCCTTAGCATATTTTGGTTGAGCCTCTGGTCATTGATGGACACCAAGATCACCAAGTCGATTGCATTCCATCCACAAACTGATGGCCAGAAAGAGGTCGTCAATAAGATGATAGTGCACATACCACACATGTAGAACTCCAAGAATCCATAGGCATGGGATCAGACTCTTCCCTTGTGCAACAAAACTATGATAGAGCTCTCCATAGCTCAACTGGCCACAATCCATTTCAAGTGGGCCTTGGATTTCAACTATTGTTCCCGATTGATGTTGCCATGCCTCTGGCGGCTACACAAGTAGAATCTGCACATGTATAGTCTAAGGTTGGTAATTCCACTAGGTTTATTGAATGCATCCAACACATCCACTAGTAGGTTCATGATATCCTGGATAAAGCTAATTCCAATTATAAACAATGTCATGATCAACATTAGGTGCCACAAAAGTTTCAAGTGGGTGACAAGGTATGGCTACATCTATAGAAGGAATGCCTTGCTGGAGCCTATCAGAATCTTCGACCACTTCGATATGGGCCTCACACCATCACCAAGACCATAGGTGACAATTATTTCAAGCTAAGTATCCATCCATTCCTTGGAATACACCCCTTATTCAATGTGGACCACTTTCAACCATACTTTCCACCATTGTTGGACACATCAGACATTGTTGAGCAGCTGAAACCGATAGAGCTAAATCCATATTACCTTGAGTAGGCCATAACTGATCAGATCACGGAAAAATAGATTAACCACACTCACCAACAAAGGATCCAACTGTATTAGGTTGTCAAAGCCGACCAACTCCTGCACGAAGGCAAGTGGCTCACCAGGAACCAAGCTCAGTGGAAGTTTCCCCATCTCATGGAGGCACTCAACAAAATGGGGATCATTGATTCCTAAGGGGGTATGACTAATCCAAGTGGATGTTAGGCCCCTATACTACTAGTGTAACCCCTTATTGTTATTAGTACAACCCCCTTATTATATTGTTGTACCCATGTAGTCCTCATAGAAGCCCACTATTGTTATTATTGTGCCCCATAGAAGCCCTCTATTGTTATTATTGTTCCCTTACATTATTATTGTTATGTCGGCTCTGGTTATATTATGACCCCTTAGACTCCTATATATAGAAAGGAGGTCTTGTCATTTGTATCATCCAAGAATTGTTCATTTGTGTAATGTAAAGGACGTTGCCTCCTCAAAGAGGCTGAACTCTAAGTCATTGATCTATCTTTTCTATCTTTTTGTGAGCTAGTTTCATAACATTTGGTATCCGAGCTTTGGATTTTAGGGTTTCGCTGCTCCAAATAGCTCATCATGGCATTTTCGCTATAACTATTTTTCTGCGATGTTTCAGAAGCGTAAAACAAAATCTATTTGAGATGAAATCACGTTGAACCTTAGGTCCAAATTTCAGAGATTTTCGCGCTATATTTGTGGAGATATGATCTGAGGAAGTTGGTATTTTTGTAGACTCCTGAATTACATTCCAAATAGGTGACCTTGGGAAAATCGTCATAACTTTTGTTTTGAGCATCAGATTGCAATCTCGTAAGAAGTTACAGAAAGAGGACAGACTGTAGTTTCTTGTGTATATTGTTTAGACCCTAAGGTCAAAACAGTGACATGTGGCACCTCATACAAGTTCGCTCTTCTGAAAAGGTATATAATCAGGTCATCTTGGGAGATTTGGCATAACTCTTCCTTGGAGAATCCAATTTGGATCAGACTTGTGGCACTGGAAAGAGGATGTAGAGGGCTACTGCAGGTCGTGATTTCAGAACTAGAAGATCTGAAATTACAGAGTTACAGTCGTTTAAAGATTGAGCTCCTAAAATCAATAAAAAGAGAGATGAGGAAGTTTGATGGCAAGGATCCGGTAAATTGGATACTACAGATGGAGAAATATTTTGATCTACATGGTGTACCACTATTACAAAAGGTATGTATTGCATCTAATTATTTATAACAAAATCAATTTTTATGGTATAAAGGGCTCTGTTCTCATAAACCACTTGTCACGTGGTCAATTTTCACGGAGGAAATGATAGCACATTATGAGGATACAAAGAGAAATTCCTTCTTTAGCCAATTGATAAATCTCAAACAAAAGGGTTCGATGGAAGAGCACATTGAAGACTTCCAAAAATTGAATAGAACGGTAAATTATATTCTAGAGAAGCAAAATATTGATGTCTTCATAGGAACTTTAAAGGATAACGCCACTTTGGTGCATAATCGAATGAAACAATAGGTGGATCAACATCGTAGTGAAAAAAGTTTTGATGTAGGTGATTGGGTATTCTTACAATTACATTTCAAGAAAGCTATTTATGAGAAGGAAATGTTAGTAATACTACATGCACTTAAGAAATGGCAACCTTACCCAATGGGAAGACACTTCAAGGTAAAAATGGATCATGATATTCTTAAATACGTTTTAGAACAAATATTATCTTTAAAAGAACATAAAAAATGGGTCACAAATATCTTGGGTTATGACTTTGACATCATCTACAGAAAAGGGAAGAAATTTTTTGTTGCAAATGCACTCTCAAGAAATGATGAGGATGTGGAAGCATTATTTTGTGCTATTTCTATTATCCAACCAGATTGGATAAACAAAGCAAGGGATGAATGGAAGAAGGACAAATAAGTGTGGCCACTCATTCAAAAGTTGCAGAATATCGCAATTCAAACAATATTGCCAGAACTTGAAGAGGAAGGAAAAATCATATTGGAACCTAGAGCAGTAACAGAATCAAGAACCTAACAGCTAGGAAATTGATCAATTTTAGAGTATCTCACCAAGTGGAAGAACTTACCCGCTAAAGATTCCACATGGGAGGACAAGAATTTTATACAGAAGCATTAAGAACTACTCAGGCATTGAGGACAACACTTTTTGAAGGAGAGGGGCATGTTAGACCCCTATACTACTAGTGTAACCCCTTATTGTTATTAATACAAACCCCTTATTATATTGTTGTACCCATGTAGTCCCCATAGAAGCCCACTATTGTTATTATTGTGCCCTTACATTATTATTTTTATGTAAGCTCTGGTTATATTATGACCCCTTAGACTCCTATATATAGAAAGGAGGTCTTGTCATTTGTATCATCCAAGAATTGTTCATTTGTGTAATGTAAAGGAGGTTGCCCCCTCGAAGAGGCTGAATTCTAAGGCGTTGATCTATCTGTTCTATCTTTTTGTGAGCTAGTTTTATAATAGTGGATATTGGTGGCCACTCACCTATTCCACTTAGACCCCCAACATTGCTCCATTTCAGTTTCTTATTTTCTAACATACTTTCTATTATTAGCAGTTGTTCATGTCTTGACCTTCTATATCTGTTTTAAGGCCCTAAACAATGTATTTTTGGAAAATGAGCAAACCAAAAGCCCATTATAGGGCTTTGTAGTTGAAATTTGTTGTCCTTAGATAAATATTTCTAACAAGGTATCGTACGTGTCAAAGTTACAATACCAGGAAGTTGACGTTACGACTAACCCCAATAGGGCCCACAAACCTTTGGAACTTCACCTCCTCGAGTTAGGTTTTTGGATGTTTAGAGTTTTGCATTGTTTCTTGTTGATAAAACATCATGTGAGCCTCATTGTGACACAATTTACAAGGAGCACAACCATCACCTATCTCCTCAGAGATAAGCTACCATCACTCGAGCTAGTTTATTTCTCTTATGTATGTAAACATTTTTCAACACTTGCTATTTATTAATTGATGCTTTGTTTCCATTGTATCTCTTTGTTCTCATTTAAATATATTTCATTCCTTCATAAATTTGGATCAGTGGTATTAGAGTGGTCTTCTCTTTCTCTGTTTTTCTGTGCATGTCCTCGATGAGGTCGGGGTATAAGAAATTGGGACTTGAACTGGTTGAACTCTTGGAAGACTGGCCTCACCGACCCTAACGAATTCCCATGGTGGAAGAAAATAAATACGAGGTAGAAGGAGATCGTTTCAAAATATTTCTCAAAGAGGCACTCAAGCAACAAAGGAATGAGATGATGGATAAATTTTCCCAAATCCTTCAACGAGTATTAATGGGCGAAGCATCTTCATCCAACAGTCAGTTCAAAGGCACCACTCCATTTAAGGTACAAGTTAACTTTGACATTCCTATATTTGAAAGACAGACAGATGCAGATGCCCCAGATAGATGGTTAAATATGCTTGAAGGATTTTTTCAGTCCATAATTTTTCAATAGGGAACAGATTACTATTGCACTCCTTAAAGCCATCCCCCATGTCAAGGACTGCTAGGAAAATTACTGTGAGTAGATGGACGAGGAGAAACCCTGACAATTTATAGCAGTACCATCTTGGATTTTTTCCAAGATGTTGTCAAGGAAAAATATTACCATGTTAGGAGCTATAAAGATAAGTACATAAAATGGACCACACTACAACAAGAACGAGACCAAGATGTGCCATAGTTCGCAAATATTTTGCACACCCTTCGCATGAAGTTGGGTATCAAGGATTCTGAGTAGCATTTGACAATAAAGTACCACCACTGTATGCACAAATACATCCAGGAAGAAATGGAGTTCCTGGACATCTCCTTGCCTGGTGCCACATATTGATATGCTATCAATATCGAGCAAAAATTTAAACAAAAGAAGCGATAGTTTGGATATACAGACCTGAAGTAGGGAAAAGGAACCTCCAAACCACAGAACAAAGGACAAAGCCAAGGTGGGGTGGCATAGTACAATCCATTGAAGCAACAAGCAAGAATAGGACCACAACGATGAAGCAGGATGTTATGAAACCAGCTCACAAAAAGATAGAAAAGAGAGATTCACGCCTTAGAATTCAGCCTCTTCGAGGGGGCAACCTCCTTTACATTACATAAATGAACAATTCTTCGATGATACAAATGAAAATACCTCCTTTCTATATATAAGAGTCTAAGTGGTCCCAATACAATCAAAGCCTACATAACAATAATATTCTAGGGCACAACAGTAACAATAGTGGGCTTCTATGTGGCACAATAGTAACAATATGGGCACTACATGGGTACATCAATATAATAAGTGGGTTGTACTAATAACAATAAGGGGTTACACTAGTAGTATAGGGGCCTAACATGCCCCTCTCCTTCAAAAAGCGTTGTCCTCAACGCTTGAGTAGTTCTTGATGCTTCTGTATAAGATTCTTGTCCTTCCATGTGGAATCTTCAGCGGTTAAGTTCTTGTACTTGATGAGATACTCTGAAATTGATCGATTTCGTAGCTGTTGGGTTCTTGTTTCTATGACTGCTCCAAGTTCCAATATGATTTTTCCTTCTTCTTCAATTTCTGGCAATATTGTTTGAATTGGGATCTTTTGCAACTTTTGAATAAATGGCCATACTTCTTCGTCCTTCTTCCATTCATCCCTTGCTTTGTTTATCCAATCTGGATGGATAATAGAAATAGCACAAAACAATGCTTCCACATCCTCATCCTTGAAGAGTCTTCCCATTCGGTAAGGTCGCCATTTTTTAAGTGCATGTAGTATTGCCAACATTTCCTTCTCATAAATAGCTTGCTTTAGATGTAGTCGTAAAAATACCCAATCGCCTACATCAAAACATTTTCCACTATGATGTTGATCTACCTGTTGTTTCATTTGATTTTGCGCTGAAGTGGTGTTATCCTTTAAAAGTTGGAGAACTTGTTGTTGATGCTCGATGTGATCTTTCACTGCTTGAACCTTTTTCTTCTTGATATGTCCTTCTATCTTTAGAGTTTGAGGAGTGGTAATTTCTTCCAATCCTTTACAAGATATGGTCGGATTCATTTCTTGATGCTCGATATGATCTTTCACTTCTTGAACATTTTTCTTCTTGATATGTCCTTCTATCTTGATAGTTTGAGGAGTGGTAATTTCGACCAGTGAATTACAAGATATGGCTACATTCATTTCTTCTTTCTTGATGTGATCTTTCACTTCTTGCACCTTTTTCTTCTTGATATGTCCTTCTATCTTGAGAGTTTGAGGAGTGGTCATTCTTGCCAATGCTTTACAAGATATGGTCTGATTCATTTCTTCTTTCTCGATGTGATCTTTCACTTCTTGCACCTTTTTCTTCTTTATATGTCCTTCTATCTTGAGAGTTTGAGGAGTGGTAATTCTTGCCAATGCTTTACAAGATATGGTCTGATTCATTTCTTCTTTCTTTGGGGTAGTGTCCTGACGTATATCCTCTTCTTTTGATGTTTCTTGATCCTTTTCTTCCTCGTCTTCATATTCTATGTAAAATAATTTCTTCTCAACACACCTATGACCTTTAGTGCATTTGCTATCACAACTGTAACAAAGCCCTTTTTCTCTTTTTTCTTCCAATTGTTGTGGTGTAACCCTTGTAGGTTGTGGAAGGCTGGGAGAAACAACACTTCCATCTTTATAGTTGTGAGGGGTATGCTTCCTGGTTTCCATAATTTTTCTTTCCATTATGTCACAAAGCCCTTTTTCTCTTTCCAATTGTTGTGGTGTTGCTCTAAAGAAGGTGTTTCTCTTTGTATCCTCATAATGTGCTATCATTTCCTCCGTGAAAATTGACCACGTAACAAGTTTTTTACGAGAACAAAGCCCTTTGTACCATAAAAATTGATCTGGTTCTAAATATGAAGATGCAATACATACCTTTTGTAACAGTTGTACACCATGTATATCAAAATATTGCTCCATCTGAAGTATCCAATTTACCGGATCCTTCCCATCAAACTTCCTCATCTTGCTTTTTCTTGATTTTAGGAGCTCTACCTTGAAACGACTGTAACTCTGTACTTTCGGATCTTTAAGTTCTGAAATTGTGACCTGTAGTAGCCCTCTGTGTCCTCTTTCCAATGCCACAATTCTGATCCAAATTGGATTCTCCAAGAAAGAGTTATGCACAATCTCCCGCAGTGACCTGATTATAGACTAGTTCAGTAGAGCGAACTTGTATGAAGTGCCACGTGTCACTGTTTCAACCTTTGACTCTAAAAAATATATAAACAGAAACTACAGTCCGTCCTCTTTCTGTACCTTCTTACGAAATTTCAATCCGATGCTCAGAAAGAAAGTTATGACGATTTTCCCCAGGTCACCTGTTTTGAGTGTAATTCAGGAGTCTGCAAAAAGACCAACTTCCGCAGATCATATCTCCGAAAATATCGCGCGAAAAGATCTGAAATTCGGACCCAAGGTTCAGCGCCAATTCTTCTCAAATGGGTTTTTTTTTGCGACTTCTGAAACATCACAGAAAAAAATTTATAGTGAAAATTCCACGATGGCCTGTTTGGAGCAGCGAAACCCTAGAATCCAAAGCTTTGATACCAAATGTTATGAAACCAGCTCACAAAAAGATAGAAAAGAGAGATTCACGCCTTAGAATTCAGCCTCTTCGAGGGGGAAACCTCCTTTACATTACATAAATGAACAATTCTTCGATGATACAAATGAAAATACCTCCTTTCTATATATAGGAGTCTAAGTGGTCCCAATACAATCAAAGCCTACATAACAATAATATTCTAGGGCACAACAGTAACAATAGTGGGCTTCTATGTGGCACAATAGTAACAATATGGGCACTACATGGGTACATCAATATAATAAGTGGGTTGTACTAATAACAATAAGGGGTTACACTAGTAGTATAGGGGCCTAACACAGGACACAAGAAATTGGTGTGAGTTCCACAAGAGAGCCCCACCCACAACACAAATGAGTGTCACACTAAGTAGTCACTTGTGGATGAGCTAAAAGATTTAGAGTTAGATGCATGTTTTGACTCTGAGGTAGAACTTGACAAGGCGAATGATAAGGGGAAGAATATTATTGATGTAGAAACCAGCGCCACCATTGCCACCACAAAAGTACAAAAGATAGAACCTGAAGATATAGAAGAGGGGGAGAGTTGCTTCCACTAAAAAATGTGGGTAGAGGGTTCCCCAATGTAGTTCATTATCGATAACATGAGCCAAAAGAACCTCATATCAATAGAGGTCACCTAAGAGGTTGGGCCTACCTACTAGACCACACCCATAACCATACACCATCAGGTGGCTCCACTAAGGAAGAAATCTCCGCGTCAGCCAACAATTTTGCCCTTCCTATAATATCAAGCCCTTCACGGATGAGTTACTGTGTGATATTACTCCTCTTTGTGATGTTTGATTAGGCCAGCCATACTTGTGGAAGCATCATGTTATGCATGAGTCCAGACCATGCAATGTTATCATTTATTTTCGCAGGAAACTACACAAGATACTGGAGGTAGCCCTGCCTACCACCTTTTCTTTTATCTCTAATATGTAATACAGTAAGATCATCTCCTAGACTAGGAAATTTGTTTTTTTTTTAATTACCTCTCAAAGAAAGGGGAAGATCATGGCCACATCCATGACCCCCATAAAGGGTTCTTCTGCGTAGAAAAATCAAGTGGTTAAGGTCATGGAAAAGTACAAGGACATCTTCTCCTCACCCACAGGGGTATCTTTGCACTATTAGGTAAAGCATTCGATTGATCTGACTCCTATATCACCTCTATCCAATGGGACATTATACCACCACTCTCTTATGGAAAATAAGGAAATGAAGTGACAGATCCAGGAGCTTCTACAAAAAGGGCACATCTGGCCAAGTTCATCACCTTGTGGGATACCAATTGTACCCATACATAAGATGGATGGTACTTGGAGATTCTGCATTTTTTATCGGGCACTGAATAAAATCACTGTCAGGAGTTGTTGGGCATGGAATCCCCCCAAGGCATGTTTTGGGGCTTAAAGTCCAAATTTTTACCAAGTCCTTTGTAAAATATTCGCGAATTGAGGGTGTGAAGCGCGAAGTTAAAATAGAGTCACAAGGTTGTTCGCCCTTGTTTTTGTAATGTAATGTCAGCTTGATAGACCTACCCATGGTCCGTGAACCATGGGATTGTATAAATAGATTGAGGCTCTAAGTGTAGAACATAACGTAGCAAGAAGAAGCATGATGAGTCTAAAAGATTGAGTCAAAGTGTAAAGTGTGTCTTTGGGTTGTAGAGTAGGAGAAGGCTCTATAGCTGAGTGCACAGATGCTTAGTAGTCCACAGCTGAGTGCGCGGACCCCTACAGCTGAGTGTGCATGGCAGGTCAAGTCTGTAATTGTTGGAAGAATTAATAAAGAGAAGTTTACCATATTTCTGTGATATTTTCCTATTTTAATATATGATTGGGTATAAATTGAAAGTGTACTCTTTATTTGCTGTGTGAACTCATATGAATGTGTTGTATAAATAACTATAACGTAAGTCATCCATTTACAGGAGGATAATTGACTGGCATAGGAAGATAAGTAGGATCTTAGGTGTGACTTAGGGGAATAGCACAGAGTGCTGCTCTAGTAGCGCGAAAGCCCCTCATCCTCTGGTTAGGGCTACGTGATGGCAAGTATATTAGGGTGCGAAGACCAGGGAAGTGCGCAAAGAAACCTATGCGAAGGGACTAACAGTTGGATTGAATCAAACCCTCAGACATCTCAAGGGTGCAGAAACATGGTTCTAGAACCCCCCCATACTACTTTGAGTGAGACCTCAGTCCGTGCCTCGCGGACTTTTGCCGAAAGGGCTAGTAGTACACGGATTTGTTTGGCTAATTAACTCCGAACCTGGGTCAGGCCCCAACAAGCCAACAAATGGTTCCATTGTTGGGACTGGGATCTGCATAGAGATGTCTGATGTTGTATCACTGGAATTCGACAAAGAAAGGAATTAAAGATTGGTTGGAAAGAAAGATTCACAAGTTCGCGGTGCAGGAAAATAGGAATTTGCAACTATCAAAGGAAGAGTGGTTAGACTGCTATTTATATACAGAGATCCATGAAATTTTCTTTGCATCTTTCACCATCAAGCTATATGAGTGGATTGCGAAGCTAGCAAATAGCCAAGGAAGGTGTAAACTTGATAGAACTATTGTGTGGACTCCAAAATTGGTGCGCAGATTGGAAGCATCAGAGGATAAGATTGTACATGCTGTTGATCAATGGCTCGATCGAATTATAGGAGGATTCATCACCGAGTTCGTGGTAGATACTTCAGTCAGCTATAGTGAGGCAGAACCATGCTTCCTCAACAGACTGCGAGGTAAGTACGTTAAATATTTGAACACTTTGATTAAAATGCTATTGTGTGAAAAACAAGTTATGCGAATAAATTGATGTTTGGGGCTATGCGAAGTGGGAGAATCTGCAGAAACGAAGGTAGTACAGAACTAGAAACTAGCCCCTTGATTTCACCTCCACGAGGGGACGAGGAAGAGATCGCATAGGTCTCACCAAGAAGTGTGATCAATTTGATAAGGCAGAGGATTCCACACATACCATCCCCACCCACACTGTCGCCAGTTTCATCGTCTTCACCCCCATCTTCACCCATACCACCTCCACCACCATCGCGAAGCAATATGTTGAGCGCGATAAAGTTTCCAGTGTTCAAGGGAGTAGGGAATGAGGATACCCATCATTTTTGGTTTGTGATAAAAGCTGTATGGGAAGCGCAGGGAGTCACGGAGGGCAATATAAAGAAGGAAATGTTGGTCAGCACTCTACAAGATCACGCGCTGACTTGGTACATTAAACATTCCAATTACAATTCGAATGCGGGGATCACAGATATCCAAGTTGCGCTAAACAAAGAATTTAGTAGGCCAAAACCAGAGGTGCAGTCGATCATTGGGTTTAAGGAACTCACAATGCTACCAGGTGAGACCCCTTGGGAACTGGATCAGAGACTAAAGTGCACAATTTGCAAAGCTAACATGACGTTGACGGATGGACAACACTGCCACATATAAGGAACGCACTATCACAATAGAGGCTAACAACTTAGGTCGAGGCCTTGGAGGTTGCGATGAGATTGCACGAGACCCCGATACAAGATCCCAACTTGGGAGTTTAGTAGATTCACACGCAGTTGAAAAACTTGTGCCTTGAGATGAAGAGTTTGAAACAAGATAGGAAAACTCGCCCAGAAGTGCGTGATGAGGTATGGTGCGTAAAGTGCAAGGGCCAGGGAAATGACAAGGACCACTTCCCGGTGTTTGTGAATTACCTCGCGGGGGGAGGGCTAATGCCATTAAGACCAGAGGCACAAGTAAGATTGAGCGTGACGCCTGCACTATGGTGTGCGATTTATCAGATAGGAGGAAAGCATGCTATAAATAACTGCCATTTATTGCAGAAGTACACGCAGAATCCACAACAGTTGTTCTGTAATTTCTGTAGATTAGTGGGACATGATGAGCGCACCTGTAGAAGTTATGGGCTGATGATAGACCAAAATCCTACCTATAGAGTTTAGGTTGAAACGCGACCCTTGACCAAAACGTAGGGATGGTGCGAACCGAATTTCAAGGGCACGGACGAGGCCAAGGTGGAGGAGGACCAGGAAGAGGTCATGGACAACTGATATGTTACAATTGTGGAGGGCCAAGACATTATGCCCGCGATTGTACAAATCCAATGCAACCATCATGTTTGTATTGTACATTGTTTGATCATGAGACAGAGGATTGTCCCACATTGATAGCAAGGTTGCGCGATAAGGGATCACTCCAACCTCCCCTGACTCAGGACCCGCAAATGATGAGGTCTGAGCCGTGTGAGGAAGACCCTAATGTGAATATTGTGCTCCAAAGTGGGATTACGATAGGGGATGACAAAGGCAAGCAGCCTGAAGAAATTACTTGGGTTCACAAGGCTCCAACGAAGGAACTGGAGTTTGATTTGGAGCATGCTAAGGAAGCCTTCATGGAAGCCAAGAGGAGCTTCGCTAATGCCTCCACTTTAGGAAGTAAAGATAGACCAGAGCTGAAAATGGACCCATCAATGCTTACAACGTTCCTGGAAACATGCATGACGCTGCTGCGTGCTAGAAAGGCTATAAAGGGGCTGCAAGAAGTCATAAATAGATGTGTTGGGACCACGCAAGGAGAACCATGCGTAGTTTGGAAGCTCGGAAAGCACACAACGTGAACGGGAAGGGAAATGAGATTGACCACGCAGATTGGAGAATATGAGATGGACCAAGTGATTCTAGATCTAGGATCGGATGCGAATGTCCTGTCGAAGCAGACATGGGAGCGCATGGGAAGGCCTACACTGCAATGGTCTCCTATCCAACTACGAATGGTGGACTAGCAAAAGATCCTACCTATGGGGAGATTGCAAGGAATCACAATAGATATCAAAGGAGCAAGTGCACTAGCAGATTTCGAAGTGATAGAGATTGTTGATGGCAATAATCCCTACCCGACGCTATTAGGAATAGATTGGGTCACTGACATGAATGGGGTGATAAATATGAAGAGGCGCAAGATGATTTTTGAGAAAAATACTATGCGTGTGGTTGTACCTTTGGACCCTGCAAAAGGATCACACTAAATAGAGTCGGTGCACGACTACGACAATGACAATGACTTGGACTAAATCTACAAGATAACCATGCGAGAGCAAGACTGGGTGAATCCGGCTGTGGATGGATGAATCTCATGGGAGCACAAAAGCTCTTGCACATCGGCTTTAGATGAGGAAATAGAATGATGGCAGAACCGGTTACACGAGGTAACCACACTGAACTGTAACATGATGACGAGATCGCTGCGTTGTGTATCAATGGAGGTAAGGGAGTTGCCTACGTATGATGGGTTAAGTGAGGTGGATGACTTCCTGAGCAAATTTGAAAGAGAAGTGCCAAAATAGCAATGTTTCGAAGCTTTGAAATGGGTACTGCGCGCTACGCCGCGAGGTGGTAGGGTACACACCAAAGAAGTTTTGAGGACTGGTGTGAATGCAGAAGGATGATGTGCATGTGGTTTGGGAAGCCTCAGATGTGATTAACAGACAAGATTGCAGAACGAAACGGTCTGCCTGCCCACTTATCCAGATGGATGTAGGCATATGGTGCAAAACCTGCGCGGATTCACACATTCTTTGTGTTAGGAGACACGGTCACTAAGCAGGTGCGGGAAAGGCAATGGTGCGAGCAAACCTTTCGGTTGGAAACATGAAGTATCGAAAGACCAAGTGCGCAGAAGGTTATCCATGCAGAAGCCTTTAAAAATGTGTGCGAAGTGCTGAACAAGGTCAACAATGCAAAGCGGACTGACTGGGACCTGTGCATACCAGCGGTTCTATGGACTGATAGAACCGCGTGCTAGAACCCGACGACGCAAGCACCACCAAGGCTGGAGTATGAAGTGAACACTGTAAGCCCCATAGAGCATGAAATTCCTAGTCTGCACATGGTAACACGGTAGATACGACAGTTCACAGAACCTTGGAAGAAGAAATCCAACATGGCAATTTTAGGCTCCAAGAAATTGACAAAGAAAGGGTGTGATTAAGGAAGAAAAGCACTCTGGTAGAAGCGGAAGTCAAGAAGATGGAGGATGAGATAAAGGAAGATTTTCTCGATAAGAAGACTTGGGTGATAACATAGGGTGTGCACGATCATGCTAACAAATTTGAGGACTATTGCCACGAATTGATCAATCTGATGCCTTGGCTTGGACCGCACATTACTAAGTGAATCAACCAGGGTGGCGTGTTGCAGATGATAAAGTGCACGACGTTGCCAATAATAATAAAAGGTGGGTATTTACTAGGAAAAGTGATGGATGACCGGATGAAACCCTATACAGGTGGCACAACCACTTGACTAGTTGAGGGAAGTATAGTCTTAGCGCTCTAGGCTGTTGAAAGGAGGCGCAGGACTATAAACTATTCTAGCCAGGAGCTGCGCGATGTTGGAGATGTGCGTAGAAGCAAAGAGTCACAGGGTCTGCGACCGAGCAAGGGGGGCTACGCTGCCGCGTAGGTTTGCCCAAAAGTGACCATTGGAGTCACTATTCACGATGGGATGCTCAACTTGAGACCAAATGGAGTAGGTGGCAGGCATTTAAGATGCGATTTATGGGCAAGATTTGGTAAAATTGGCCACCAAGGGAGCATTAATGAACTGGATTTGGGGGGAAACAACACTTGGGGAATTTAGATTCAAAAGGTGCTATAAATTACAAAGGGTTGCCTAGCAAACAACACTTGGCCATTTGCAAATTGAGCAATTGTATAAACTGCGTAGCCTAAGCAGAGCCCTGTTTGACCTGTGGAGTGTGTTGATTGAGCCCCTGAGTATGCGAGCGATAGATTTCTGGTCAGACATGATGGCAGCATATGAGGAAGTTATGGAAATTACAGAGATGACCGCCGAAGAGGCCGTGCAGGCCCTGACTGTAGGGGATGCCCCTGAAGGTGCCGAGATTGTGGCAGAAATCCCTAAATCACCGCGCATGCCAAGACCAAAGAAAGACAAACAGGCGATGGTTCTCGTATGTGTCCCCGCGAAACCCGTTGCACACCAGGCTGATGATGGAGGAGAAGGGGAAGCCGTTAACATAGAAACCGACGAGGAGGAGGAAGACTTGGAGGACCTTATCATCGAAGAAGACGAGGACGAAGGCATGGAGGAGGAAACTGAGCCTACACACCCTCCAACAAAGTTTCCCACCTATATCCCCCCACAGAAGGGAAAGGCTAAAAGTGCCCAAGGATCTTGATGAGAGCAAGAGCTCTCTCTAGACCCCTCTCCTCACAGACAACATCATTTTTGAGGGCACGCACTTGGGATGGGTGCCTAGCTTCAAATTTGAAGATTGGGACCTCGCTGACCACGAGAATTTCCCTCACCTAGGGACCATTGTTGTGGAGGTAAATCCCCTCTGCGGACAGAGGCGATCCCTACTAGTCCAAACAAGTTCTAGCAACAATCAAACAACACTAACACGCAGGTTCCTAATTACAAATAAAAGACCAATGATGAAGGCTTACCTGGATTCCAACGCTAATACTTGTAGAAGAGTTGATGCTCCCGTTCCTTTGCCCTGGCCGGTCACAATCCTCACGATCCTCGTGCACGGACACCTGCACATGCAAAGAATGATACAAACACAAGCATAAAATCCAGTAGATGTAACTATATATCAGTCAGAAAGGATATAACTCAAATACCATCATAGAGACAATAAGAGTGGAACCATAATGATAGTCGTCTATTATCAATAAACAAAGAAGAATACAACCATAGTTCTGACGTCAAATCCTTCTCAAGAGGGTCCAGCCAGCAAGTCTCTCAAGCATTCACCCTTGAAGGTAGATCTCCCAAGACAAAAGCTCTCTCTCACACAAGTTTACACAAGAAAGAAACACTTCACAACCTTCCTCAAGCTCTCTAGCAATCCCACACTTGTCACACCAACTGCCTATCAAGCCCACACACTAGCAGCAACACTCCAAGCACTGACAATTCAAAAACTAGCTGCTCATGGCAATGGTAGAGGCTTAAATAGGAGAAGGAGTCTCCACAAATGGTGGGAGGATGAGCTTGTCTCCAAGGAAGGTGGCTCAAATGACGAAACAAATATGGCAGAGAAGGGAGGGTGATGTTTACAAGGCCAACAACCAGGTCTGGAGTCATCTGGAAGGCCGACTGTTAGAACAAACTCGCCCAAATTGGATCAGCGCGGGTCCATAACTGCACTGGAGTGCTAACATCGCAGCTGAATAACAAAGAAGGTCATGTCAGCGCGATCAGATATGAATAACAAACGCACTGTCTCATGAAATTCGACCAGCGCGGGAAACACGTGTACTTCCTCGCTGGCAGCGCATTCCGTCTGTTATGGAGCGCCCATCAGCGTGTTTATCTTGACAACAGTCGCGATGATAGCAAAAACTTTGGCAAAGTGGGTCATTTGGCAACATTAGAGAGCATGAGCATGGATGAATTGGACTCACGACACAGTAGAAAGGCTGACAGGGAGACAGTGACAAATTACTGTGTAACAGATGCCCCCTAAAGCATGAAGCCCGAGAGAGTGAGAGGGGTGAAATGCTTTACAAAACTCGCTGAACTGGAACACCACCAAGAAGAACCTGCACGTATGGACAACTGATATCTCTAATAATCAATTACATGTAGTCCAGGCATGGGCACAGCCATCCAAAAGACATACGAAGGAGGTCTGTGGTATGGACGCAGCCACCCAGCTAAAGAGACCATGATGATAATAAAGGTATGGTCGCAGCCATCCATGAAGACTCAGGTATGGGCGTAGCCATCCATCAATGAGTCATGTAATGATCATAATAATCCACAAAATCGCAACCTGGATCGCAATAGACAAAATCCAGGGTCTTGCGCTCCATCTCGACCCAAACAAAGTACAAGTCCAAGCATGTGAATATGGGAGTTGAAGTCGAACATGCAAGAACATCGTCTGATTACCAGTCAATGATGAAAACTGTTAACAGACGCGAGAGGTACCACCAATAATGACAATGGTCCTCAAGGTACTATGGGTACAATCTACGGCATGTGAATCAATGAGCTGGCGTCGAACACTCGCAGAATCATTCAATCGGAGGCTAATGATGAAAACCTCGCGTCAAACACGAAGAACCTGCCATTGAGGCATGCAGGCTCTAAGGCACCTGAAGGGAGTCTCTAAGTCACCTTCCTGGATAATGAGCTGAAGTTGATAGGAAGTGACCTTGATCGAAGGTGGGCCATAATGTTTCCCACATCATCGACACGAGACAGAGAAGGATAAGATATTTTGTGTGAGGTATCAAAGGGGGGTTGAGGATTCTTGCAGAGGTCAACTTCTCTTGAACATATCGGCGGCACGATAGTGGACTTGGCAGTATTGATATTCAAATGATCAAGGATCATGGTGACAAGTCAATGAGTAGATGAAAAGTCAAACAGGATAACCCAAACCCACGGAGGCCAGTGTAAAACAAGATGAGATGTTCCCACCCCGACACGAATGCAGACTAGTGCCATGTTCAAGAGCGACATACTGCCGATACGACAATAATTATGGGTCCATTTTCCCCACCATTCCTGGCGAGTACCCCGATTATTTTTTGATGACAAGCTTGACGGGGATAGCATATGCTTGTGAGCATCATTTCGACGGAGTCCGATGTCATTAAGTTTTAACGAGTCTGACAAAGGAAGAACTCGGCGTCTTTTCCTGTTTAGAGAGTCTGAAAAGACAGCAGAAAAGTAAACTCCAGGGGGGTCCTTTTTCGTAAAGTTGTGTCTCCCGAGCCCGAAAAAGTATAAAGCAATGCTTGAAAGAATCGCTCGACCATTACGATCGAGGAGTACTTTTCATATATAGTGACATCGAACTGAAAAAGTAAAAAAACGATCAACATCACGTCGTTTCGTAACCATTAACGAACCTGAAACGACAAGGGTCCGACGATCTTTTCATTTTTACACGGTCGGAAAAGAGTTTAAAGACGACCGCCTCTTATTTACGTTTAACGAGTCAAGAGGAATAACTCGGCAATCTTTTCATCTTTAAACGGTTGGAAAAGAGCTAAAAGCTGACCTCCATTTTTATTTTCTTTAACGAGTCAAAAAAGGAAAAAATACTCGGCAATCTTTTCATATGTTACGAGTCAGAAAAGAGCTTAAAGGCGACTCGTCCTAGAGGAACGAGTGGTATAAAGGGTAGCAACTGGTTCCGGCAATGGTGGAACTGCTCAAAACATGTAATGGTCAAGAGGCTGGCTAATAAAACCACTCATCACTGCGGTTCCTCAGGAAAGGATAAACAACCAAGTGAGAGCATATGATCGGCCAAAGAGATGGTGGCGATGGAATGAAACAACCAAGGTTCATCTAACATAATTTAGCAGATAAAAGGCAATCACGAGATGTAAATCAGGTATGGGTTCATTTTTACACAAGCTTGAACCATGGAGAACTCTGCTTGGATTCAGTTTCATGTTTACACAAGCTTGAAACGAAAAACTATGCTTGTTATCAGTTCGCATGCCCCCAGAATAATAACGCAAATCGAGGTACATGCCCCCCAAGCTTCATTGCATTCAACAAAGTGGATGAAATGAAGGTTCACTCTTGAGATCTATGAAAGACTCGACTTGTATTTTACGAGATCTTAAGCAAAAGACTCGATTTGAAAAGGGATTTGTTTCATTTTTTAATGAGGTTGACGCAGTAAAAGAACTATCCTCATAACCCTTGTTTCATTTTTTAACGAGGTCGCCACAAGATCAAAACTATCCTCGGACACCTAATTTCCTTTTTTAAGGAGCTTGACACAGGATCAAGAACTATGCTTCGACCAGACCTAGTTTCATTTTTTAAGGAGCTTGACACAGGAAAAGAACTATGCTCCAACCAGACCTAGTTTCATTTTTTAACGAGCTTGACACAAGACAAGGAACTGTGCTCCAAACAAACCTAGTTTCATTTTTTAAGGAGCTTGACACCGGAAAGGAAATATGCTCCGAACAGAATTCATCATAATGAACAGGAAGTAATTGCTTCCAAGAGTGTCACTCCCGGTGGAAGGACCACATCTTGGAAGTCGGGGCCCAATGCCTCCAGGACACTATGCATGACGGCGTCATCACTGGATACAGGCACGGGATAGGTGGCCACGTAGTTGATCTGCGGTGGGGCAGATACAACTGGTGGATAAAAACTAGGAGGGGACGACAACTGCGCAGGAGGCATCGGGGGACTAACGAATGACACTTGATCGATAGTCACAATTCTTCCATCGTGTGGAAAACAAACCACACGGAAAAGCGAAGAAATGAGGGCCCCCATGGCGTAAACATAGTCGCGACCAAGGAGAAGACTAAAGTCTAAAACACCTTGGGTAACCAAGACGTCTATATAGACGGTTTTGCCTCCCAAAGTAATAGGGAACTTTGGGAGAACTCCTAGAGATGGACAGGCTCCTCCGTCGAAGGCCAACAAATTTTGAGTGACTGGCCCAGGCTACGAGGAACCTAAAGCTTGCCAAGTAGTGTACGGCATAAGACTGACAGACGCCCCTTCATCCAAAACAGTGCCAGGTACTGCCTTAGCACAGGCATGTACTGTGATCTGGAAAGGCATATGGGATGGAAGGCGACCGACGATCAGGTGATTCCAATCAAAGGAAGCGACTAGACTACTTGGTGGGGGAATCGTATGATTGCCCCCATGTGCTAAAGGAACCGAAGGAGAACCTTCGGGAGCAGCTGGGTTAGGAGAGTCATTTCGGGACTCAGGAGAATCTGAAGAGACGAGAAGAACATGGGCGTGATTCTCTTCCGAAACAGAGTGAGCGAGCGGCGGACTCGAGTCGACACTCTTTCTGACCAATGGTTGGTCTGGAACAGGCTGGGGACAGCCGGGTTCGGGAATAGGAGGCTGGAAAAGAGAAGAATATGAATCAATCTCTTTGTCAGCAGGGGAACGTTTTGCGGCTACAAAGAGACGTTGATAACCAACGGGAAGTTGGGGTGAAGGAGCTGTAATACCTTCCAAGACAACGGAGGCATGATCCATGAGTGGACAAAGGTGAAGGGGATGATTGCCTTCACAAAGTCTACAGGGGATTCGAATCTTCCCTTTTCCCTTACCATTCCTGACTGATAAGGTAGGATCGCCGTGAGCTTCAGAGGACGATGAGGGGCGGGCCGGATCGTGAGACCATACTTCTAGTACCTGGGAATGCCAGGACAATCGCGAAGAAGATGGTCCTCCTTGCATAATCGACAAGGAAACTTGACCTTCCACGGAGGAGCAGAAGGGGGCCTGACTTCAGGTGTACTCGGAGTAAGAGCTGTACTTGTAACCTCTCCCTTAGGAGCCTTCTTCTTCTTCGTCTTCTTCTTCTTCTTAGCCACCTGGTTACTTGAATCGAGACTTTCACCAGGTGAAGTGGAAGATGAGGATGTAGAAGTGGGCGTAGAAGGGGAGAGATCCACCTTAGAATCAACATGATGTTGTTCAGGTGGAGGGATGGATTGACTAGACGGTGGGATGGCAGGGACCAAAGAGGTTGAGAACAACCAAACCGACAACCCAACAGTTAACCCTGGGAGGGACAACGTTGCCATATAAGGAGCACCAACATTCCTGAGAGGAGGGAAATGACCAGGATTCCCCAGTGGAGTCGCCAAATTGTTGTGGAGGTAAATCCCCTCTGCGGACAGAGGCGATCCATACTAGTCCAAACAAGGTCTAGCAACAATCAAACAATGCTAACACACAGGTTCCTAATTACAAATAAAAGACCAATGATGAAGGCCTACCTGGATTGCAATGCTAATACTTGTAGAAGAGTTGATGCTCCCGTTCCTTTGCCCTAGCCGGTCACAATCCTCACGATCCTCGTGCACGGACACCTGCACATGCAAAGAATGATACAAACACAAGCATAAAATCCAGTAGATGTAACTATATATCAGTCAGAAAGGATATAACTCAAATACCATCATAGAGACAATAAGAGTGGAACCATAATGATAGTCGTCTATTATCAATAAACAAAGAAGAATACAACCATAGTTCTGACGTGAAATCCTTCTCAAGAGGGTCCAGCCAGCAAGTCTCTCAAGCATTCACCCTTGAAGGTAGATCTCCCAAGACAAAAGCTCTCTCTCACACAAGTTTACACAAGAAAGAAACACTTCACAACCTTCCTCAAGCTCTCTAGCAATCCCACACTTGTCACACCAACTGCCTATCAAGCCCACACACTAGCAGCAACACTCCAAGCACTGACAATTCAAAAACTAGCTGCTCATGGCAATGGTAGAGGCTTAAATAGGAGAAGGAGTCTCCACAAATGGTGGGAGGATGAGCTTGTCTCCAAGGAAGGTGGCTCCAATGACGAAATAGACATGCCAGAGAAGGGAGGGCGACATTTACAAGGCCAACAACCAGGTCTGGAGTCATCTGGAAGGCCAGCTGTTAGAACAAACTCGCCCAAACTGGATCAGCGCGGGTCCATAACTGCACTGGAGCGCTGACATCGCAGTTGAATAACAAAGAAGGTCATGTCAGTGCGATCAGATATGAATAACAGACGTGCTGTCTCATGAAATTCGACCAGCGCGGGAAACACGTGTACTTCCTCGCTGGCAGCGCATTCCATCTATTATGGAGCGCCCATCAGCGCGTTTATCTTGACAACAGTCGCGATGATAGAAAAAACTTTGGCAAAGTGGGTCATTTGGAAACATTAGAGAGCATGAGCATGGACGAATTGGACTCACGACACAGTAGAAAGGCTGACAGGGAGACAGTGACAAATTACTGTGTAACAACCATGCATCTCATGAAGCCTAAGCAGAACATCATGGTGGGGGTTACCGAATTAGAGTCATGAAAGTGGTTGCGCGGAGTGGAAAAGGCAGGGCTACTAAACCTGCTTTGGGTGCCGCATTTCCACTATGCCCCAATAACAATTTTCGTCATTAGGCAGCTGCTCTGCCTGGTGCATGGTGGGTGTTTGTGGCTGGAGGAGCCCATCCCCATCACAGAACACTTGATTCACTACATCACCTGGCTTCCATGCAAAGGAGAGGACTATTTGGTCAATTTAGAGTGTCCTAAATTGCTATATTAATTGTCAATCCAGGAGTCGTAAACTGTTGAAGTGCGGCGCACTATATGTGCAAGATAACCTATTTCTTACTTTTTGTCGTTTTTGATTTTTAGTTTGTTTTTGGGTTTATCTTCATTGATTCCCTAATGTGAGATGGCAATTCTAAAAGACAAGTATGGATAAAAATGTTCAAGGCAATGATGTCCTTTAAAATGATTTCCAAAACTTCAAACTTGCAAAAAGGTTTTAAAACATGCAATGATGAAATTAATTCCTAAAAGAAAATGAAAATGTGCCACTATTCTAATCAAACAAACAGTGAACTGTTGATCATGAAACCCATTATCCTTGCTGCTGTCTAAATACAAAAGAAACTAAACTCAAAGAAATCCAAAAATTGCAAGCAAAGTAAGCTAAAATCAAATTACATCAACTCATATTCTGACCCCTCACCATTAGTCTCGCTATGGCTTTCGGAGGTAATCATAAACAACTTGAGCAATCTAATATCTAATTTGCAGAAAAATAAACTAATATCAAATTACACACTCATACTTCAATCCCTCACCATTAGTCTCACTATGGCTTTCGGAGGTAACTGAAAATGACATGAGCAATTCAATAACTAACTTGCAGAAAAATAAACTAATATCAAACTACACACTCATACTTCAATCCCTCACCATTAGTCTCACTATGGCTTTCGGAGGTAACTGAAAATGACATGAGCAATTCAATAACTAACTTGCAGAAAAATAAACTAATATCAAACTACACACTCATACTTCAATCCCTCACCATTAGTCTCGCTATGGCTTTCGGAGGTAACTGAAAATGACATGAGCAATTCAATAACTAACTTGCAGAAAAATAAACTAATATCAAACTACACACTCATACTTCAATCCCTCACCATTAGTCTCGCTATGGCTTTCGGAGGTAACTGATAATGACATGAGTAATTTAATATCTAATCTAACTAATAAAGCAAATGAACAAAACTGAAGTAAATAAAACAGTGCTGGAATTAAAAACTAAGAAAAATAAATCAGCAGAAAGACAAGATTGATTCCATGTCATTAGTCATTGTAAAACTATGTGCAAATGCCTGGGCTGCCTACTGTAATCTGGAACAAAGACACTGATTAGTTAACAGCAGTATAAAAGCATGTAAAATTATGGACAAAAATAACACGTTAATACCATAATAAATGCAATATATACAAGTGAATAATTATGGCATCAGGAACGTAAGGAAACAAAGCATGAAACTATACAACAATAAACAAAACCTCGGTGTGTACAGGGGCCCTCTGCACAACCTCGGGCAATCAACTATCAACCATGAATTGTGCTTATAAACAGAGTCTTCTCATGTATTCAAAATGCAGTCATAACAGAGCAGTGCATGGAGGGGGTCTAGTTTAACTGGTCCGAGTTCCTCTGCAAGGAATTCTTGGAGAATTTCTGCGAAGCTCAGGAACAAGGCAAAACATTCCACTATGCATGGTTTCTATTGTCCATGGTGCTCGTGACAGGGGAATTGCCGGAGGACAGTTAGTTCCCCACAATTGATAGGGATCTGCTGGAGGCCGTGAAGTATGCTTCACTCTGGGCCATGAAGGACGAAAACTGGATCCGTGACAACAAGATATTATGGGTGTTCATGGAAATGAACCTCAAAATGGGGATTAACCACAAGCTGCGGTTATCACCCACTGTCTACAACAACCTACAAAGCTTTGCAGAGTTTAAAGTGGACCTTCACAACATATACATCAAAGCGCGCAAGGACCCGACCAAGCAATGGAGAGAGCTACCCTTTGTAGCCACGGACGATGTAATCTTTAATGTACTAGAGACATGGCTACCGGAGTGGCGTGCTCGAGACATCACGGCAATAGAGAAGTTTGCGGCATAAAGAAAGAAAGAGGAGGCCAAACTGCGCATGGCACAGTTGGCAGAGAAGAGAAGGAAGGAGGCAGTGGCAGCAAAAGCGTAGGAGGCGCAGGTCACCGTGCAGACAGCAGCTGAAGAGAAAAAGGCCGCAGTAGCAACGCAGGAGGTAGTCACGATGGCACGTGACGGCCAAAAGTCGCCTTCGCATGGGCAGGAAGCAGAGGAAGAGGAGGGAGGCACGGACCCACAAACTGCGTCAACACAGCTGAAGCGCTAGCACTCGACCGAGTGGACAAGGCCGCACAAGAAGGTCAAGGCATCGAAGTTGTCTATTGACCCGATCACCCTTACCGAGGGTGATCTACATGACATTGGCAAGACAATGCATGATGTCACCTCCAAGGCCCTCCAGAGTTTTGTGTAGGAGAACCAGATTGTGTTGGGGACCCTCAAAGCACAGTTGCAAGAGTTGCAGGTGCGCACTCCTCAGGTTGGTATGCTTTCGACCAGCCTCGCAATAGGGACAACGACAATAGAGTAGATGCTGCGCACTCGAGTGGCAAATACCATAGTGCTGCCGGAATGGGCACTGGTGACAACAAATGAGGCCGATAGGCCTACGATTAGCACACTGAGGGGTATTAGAATCAACATGGATGCAGTCCTACAGGAGACATTATACGTTATGTAGGATGGGATTACTACAAAACTGCGGGCTAGGGAGAGCCGTGCGTTGCAGGTACTAAGCGGTAGAAAATCAACATGGAACAGTTGAGCTTGTAGCGTGACAAAGTGGTGTCGCAGAATCGGCAGTTGGTACAGGTACTGGATGAAGCTTGTCAAAGTGTCCTTGAGCTGGCCATCCCAACAGACACACTAGAAGAGGTGCACATCTACAGGTTAGCGGCAGGGGTGCGTGAGGTGCAAGAGGAAATGACAAAGGTTCAGTTGGAGCTGAACCTTCAGATCGCAGAGCTATGGTTGAAGGTGCAGCCATCCACCCCTCCGAAAGTAAGAGAACAACGCGCCAACGCTATTACAGTGGGACTGCACAAGATCGACAGTGCAGTGAGAGACTGCACCAGAATGTTGGAGGAGTCATTTGCGGTCCTCATGAATCTGCAGGAGGACCCCAACATCCAACGCTTAGAGATAGAGGCACATGAACTCCAGCAGTAGTATGACAACGTCAAAGGAACTGCACAAACGATGGCCCTCATTGAGAGGCTCGTGCGGATGCAACAGGCTAAAGCTTTGAAAGAACATGTGGATGTGGCACGACATAAAGAAGCAGTCCCGAAGGTGCACGTTCAGCCTTGGATCGATGAGGCCTTCACCATCACAACAACATTTGAATGCAAGCTTGCACAGATGCAGGAAATACAGGAACAGATTCAAGGAAGTAGTTCTGACACCATGGTCTTGGAACAATGCGTACAAGAGATCCAACAGGTAGCCGCTCAGTGCGCTGCTGACCTTGCAGCAGTTTGGACAGAGTTGGAGGGACTCCACACGAAGATCTCCATGCAGACAGAGTGATTGGAGGGCAAGTCATGATGTTTGTGTTGGGGGCCTATTGGGCATGGAATCCCCCCAAGGCATGTTTTGGGGCTTAAAGCCCAAGTTTTGACCAAGTCCCTTGTAAAAGCTATGCGAATTGAGGGTGCGAAGCGTGAAGTTATAATAGACTCACAAGGTTGTCCGCCCTTGTTTTTGTAATGTAATGTTAGCTTGATAAACCTACCAATGGTCTGTGGACCATGGGATTGTATAAATAGAGCGAGGCTCTAAGTGTAGAACATAGTGTAGCAAGAAGAAGCATGATGAGTATAAGAGATTGAGTCAAAGTGTAAAGTGTGTCTTTGGGTCGTAGAGTAGGAGAAGGCTTTATAGCTGAGTGCGCGGAGGCCTAGTAGTTTGCAACTGAGTGTGCGGATCCCTGCAGCTGAGTGCGCAGGGCAGGTTGAGTCTGTAACCATTGGAAGAATTAATAAAGAGAAGTTTACCGTATTTATGTGTATCTTTTCCTGTTTTAATGTATGATTGGGTATAAATTGCAAGTGTATTGTTTATTTGTTGAACTCATATGAATGTGTTATATAAATAACTATAACGTAAGTCATCCATTTACGCGAGGATAATTGACTGGAATAGGAAGATAAGTAGGATCTCAGGTGTGACTTAGGGGAATAGCACAAAGCACTGATCCAACAGCGTGGAAGCCCCTCAGCCCCTGGTTAGGGCTGCGCGAAGGCAAGTATATCAGGACGCGAAGACCAGGGAAGTGTGCGAAGCAACCTGCACGAAGGGACTAATAGTTGGATCAAATTAGACCCTCAGACATCTTAAGGGTGGGTAAACCTGGTTCCAGCACCCCCCCATACTACTTCGGGTGAGACCTCAGTCCGCGCCCTGTGGACTATTGTTGAAAGGGTCAGTAGTACAGGGATTTGTTTGGCTAATTAACTCCGAACCTGGGTTAGGCCCCAACAAGCCAACGAGAATAGGTTTCCAATCCCACAGATTGATGACCTACTTGACCAACTTGGGGGTTAGAAAGACTGATTTGAAGTCTAGCTATCACCAAGTTCTAAGAGAACCCACAAATGTATGGAAGACCACCTTCAAATCCAAGAAGGGTTTTTTTGAGTGGTTGGTCATGCCACTTGGGTTGAAAAATGCACCAACAAATTTTATGAGGTTGATGTATAAAATCATGCTGCCTTTCACCAAATAATTTGTAGTTATATATCTGGATGACATGCTCATCTTCAGCAAGAGTAGGGTAGAGCACTTGTAATATATTCGAGAGGTCCTTCAAACCCTGTGGCAGCACAAACTATGTGCCAACTTGGAGAAATGCACCTTTGGCATGAACTAGGTCTAATATCTAGGCTACATCATTGATGAGAAAGGCACACATGTGGATCTAGATAAGATCCAATTCATTTAATAGGATTGGCCATCCCTGATAACTGTAAGGGAGCTTTGCAACTTTTTGTGCCTTGTCAATTTCTATTGAAGGTTCATGTTAGGATTTTGTCATATCACTTGGCCATTGAGTATAGTTACCAAGGGTAGAGATAATTTTTTGTTCAAGACCCAACAAAAGGCATTCATTGAGATGAAACACTTCCTTTTCTCTGTGTCGGTACTCACATTTCCAGAAATACAACAACCATTGAAAAGTGAGATAGATGCCCCTAACTATGCTATTGGTGCAGTTCTCACCTAACAAGGGAGTCCGATGGACTATCATAGTAGGAAAATCTTCGATACGATTCATAAATAACCCAAATATGATAAGGAGATGTATTCCATGGTGCAAGCTTCCAGGTAGTGGAAACTTTACACTCTAGGAAAGGAGACGATCATCCACACATATCAACAACCCCTTTAGTTTATACAGACACAAGGGAAGTTGTAGAATGATCACTATTATAAATGGTCCATATATCTGAAAAAAATGGTTTGAACATTAAATACAAGAAAATAAATACCAATAACATTGCAGATTGCCTTAGTAAGTCCCCAGTTGTGCAACTGGCCACTGTTCTCAACAGATTTCTTGATGGATGTAATTGTACAAAAATGATCCAAAATTCATTACCGAATACTAGATGATGACAAATGGCAAGAAAGTACTAGAATTCCACCTTCAAGATGCATAATTATGCTACCCAGGGAACCTTATTGTTTCTTCAAGAGAGCATTCGAAGCTGATTTGGGAGGCACACTACAATCAGGTTGTTGGGCATTTTGTGTGGAAAAAATGTGGCAGTACTACAAAAGTATTTCTATTGGTAGAAACTATGACAAGGCATTTGAAAATATATTATATCCTATACTACCTTTACCATTACCAAGCCAAACATTAGGAAGAAAGGCCTGTACACTCCTCTGCCTACTCCTATCCATCCTTGGGAATCCATCTCAATGAGTTATATGTCCATCCTTCCTTCTACCAAGCATGGTAATGACTGTGTATTTGTGGTCATTGATATATTTTCCTTGATGACTATATTGGCTACTTGCAAGAAGAGTATCACCATAGAAGACACTTCCAAACTCTTCTTTGAAAGAGTATGGGACAATTTTGGGATCCCACGGACCATTGTATCATATTAGGATAGTGGGTCCTTGAGCACATTCTAGTTGAGCCTCTAGTCATCGTTGGACATAGATCTCACAAAGTCTACTGCATTCCATCCCGAGATTGATGTCCAAAAAAAGGCCATAAAGAGGATGATTATGCACATACTACACATGTATGACTCCAAGCATCCACAGGCATGGGATGAGAGCCTTCCCTATGTGCAATACACCTATAATAGTGCTCTCCATAACTTGATTAGCCATAACCCCTTTCAAGTGGGCCCGAGATTTCAACCATTGTGCCTGATTGATGTTGCCATGCCTTTGGTGACTACACAGGGAAAATATTCACATGTATAATCCAAGGATGATAAAGCCACCAAGTTTATTGAACGCATCCAACATATCTGCTAGTAGGTTCATGATATGCTGGATAAATCCAATGCCACGTATAAACAATGTCATGATCAACAGCAGGTGCCATATAAGTTTTGAGTGGGCGACAAGGTATGATTGCATCTACATAAGGGACACCTTGCCAAATCCCATCAGAAGCTTTGACCACTTCGATATGGGCCTTACACCATGACCAAGGCCATGGGTGATAATTCTTTCGAGCTAAGTATCCCTCCATTCCATAGACTACACCCTATATTCTATGTGGACCGCCATCGACCATTCTTTCCACCATTGTTGGACACATTAGAAATTATTGAGAGGATGACACCAACAAAGCTCAATCCATATTGCCTTGATATGCCACAACCGATCGAATCATGGACACACAATTTAAAAATAATTTTCAATAAAGGATCCAACTGTATCGGGTCGTTAAAGCTATCCAACTCTTGCACCAAGGAAAGTGGCTCACTAGGGACCAAGTTTAGAACAATGGGGACCATCTAGGTGGATATTGGTGGCCACTCACCTATTCCACTTGGACCCCTAACACTGTTCCATTTTAGTTTCCTATTTTCCAACATACTTTCTATTTTTAGCAATTTATTGGGTCCTTAACTTCAAAAGCTGTTTTGAGGCCCTAAATGATGTTTTTTTTGGAAAACAGGAAAATTTATTGAGTACACCAAAAATTTGTAGTTAAAATTTGTTTTCCTTAGAAATATATTTCGAATGAGTTATTGTACATGCCAAACAGAGATCATATGCCAAAGTTACGACCCTGAGAAGTTGATGTTCCAACTAACCCCAACAGGTCCCACAAAATTTTGGCGCTTCATCGCCTAGGGTTAGGTTTTTGGATTTTTAGGGTTTTCCATTATTTCTTGTTGATAAAAAGGCTCGCAAGCCTCATTATAACATGGTTTAGAAGGCATGTAGCTGTCACATCTCTCCTCAGAGATAAGCTACCATTGCCCAAGCTAGTTTGTTTCTCTTATGTATGTAAACAATGTTCAACACTTGCTATTTATTAATTGAATTTTTATTTTTGATATATCTTCATGTTCTCATTTAAATCGATATTTCATTTATTTCCTTCTTAAATTGGATCAGTGGTATCAGAGTGATCTTCTCTTTCTCTATTTTTCTATACATGTCCTTGACGAGGTCGCGGTATAAGGAGTTGGGACTTGAACTAGTTGAACCCTTGGAAGACCAACCTCACCGACCCCGATGGCCTCCCATGATGGAAGAAAAGAAAGACGAGGGAGCAAGAGATCCTTTCAAAGCTTTTCTCAATGAGGTCTTTGATTGACAAAGGAACAAGATGATGGATAAATTTTCCCAGATCCTTCGACGGGTATGAGTGAGTAAAGTATCTTCATCCAGTAGTCACTTCAGAGGTGCTTCCCCCTTTAAGGTAAAAGTTATCTTTGACATTACTATATTTTAAGGCCAAACAGACACATATACCCTAGATAGATGGTTAAATCTACTCGAAGTATATTTTTTGATCCATAATTTTTCTGATAGGGAAAAGATTACTTTTCCACTCCTCATGTCAAGGACTAGTGGGAAACTTACTGTGAGTAGAGGGACAAGGAGAAACCTTCACTATTTTCAACCACACCCTATTGGAATTATTTCTGAGATGTTTTCAAGGAACAGTATTACCTTGTGAGGAGCTATGAAGATAAGTACATAAAATGGACCACACTATGATAGGAACGAGACTAAGACGTGCCAGAGTTCACAAATATCTTTCATACCCTTCACATGAAGTTGGGTATCAAGGATTCTAAGATGTATCTAGTACTCAAGTACCATGACTATCCGCTCAAATACATCTAAGAAGAAATGGAGTTCCTGGACATCTCCTCGCTTGGCATTGTGTACCGTAAGTTGTGAGATTATGTAGAAATTTAAACAAAAGAAGCGAGTCTTTGGATTTGCAAACTATAAGCAAGGAAAAGGAACCTTCAAACTGCAAAAAAAGGACAAATCCAAGGTGGGGTGACCCAGGACAATCCATGAAATCCAAAAGAAAATAAAGGATCATGGAGACGAAGAAGGACACAAGAAAGTGGTGTGAGTTCCACAAGAGCCCCACCCACAACACAAATGTGTGTTGTGCCAAGTAGCCACTTGTGGCCGAGCTAAAAGCTTCATCGTCGGATGCGTTCTACATCTGACCCAAAACTTGACAAGGGGAATGATAAGTGGAAGCAGATTATTGGTGTAGAACCCAACTCCATTGTTTCAACCACCAAGTTCTAGAAGGTAAAGCCCGAAGATACAAAAGAGGGGGAGTGTCTCTTTCACTCACAAATGTGGGTAAAGGGTTCTCCGTTGTAGTGCATTGTAAAAAATGGGAGCCAAAAGAAACTCATTTCAATAGAGGTCGTTAAGCAATTGGGCCTACCGACTATGCCACACCTACAACCACACACCATCGGGTGTCTCTACCAAGGACGAGATCTTCGGTTATCAAGCAATTTTTCCTCCCTACAACATTAAGCCCTTCAAGGAAGAGGTACTGTGTGATGTTGCTCCTCTTGAATTTTGTGATGTTTTATTAGGCCAACCATACTTGTGGAAGCGTCATGCTATGTATGAGTCCAACCCGTGCATTGTTATCGTTTCCTTGGGAAGGAAACTATATAGGATACTGGAGGTATCCCCACTTACTGGCATTTCTTTGAACTTTGCTGAATAATGAAGTAAGATCATCTCCTAGACTGATATTTTTTTATTTTATTTTTGATTCTCTCTCAAAGTAAGGGGAATATTGTGGCCACATCCATGGCCCCCATAAAGGGTTCTTCCTTGCAGTAGAAGCAAGTGGATAAGGTTGTGGAAGATTACAAGGACATGAGTCTCCTCACCCACATGGGTACCTTTGCCCTGTTAGGTTAAACATCCAATTGATTTGACTCCTAAAGCACCCCCTACACAATTGAACAAATTACCATCACTCTGTTTCAGAAAACAAGGAAATCAAGTGATAAATCTATGAGCTGCTACAAAAAGGGAACATCTGACCAAGTTCATCACCTTGTGGGAGCTCAATTGTACTCATACAGAAGAAGGATGGTACCTGGAGACTACATTGATTATTGGTCACTGAATAAAATCACTGTTAGGAACAAATATCCAATCCCATAGATTAATGACCTCCTTGACTAGCTCAGGGGGGGCCAAATACTTCAACAAGATTGATTTGAAGTTTGGCTATCACCAAGTTCCAATAGAACCCATAGATGTATGGAAGACCACCTTCAAATCCAAAGAGGTTTAGGTGAAAAACCAACTTTTATCTGTAGTGGTACTCACGTTTCCAGACCTGCAAAAACCATTCGAAATTAAGACAGATGCATTTGAATATGCTATTCGTGTAGTTCTCACTCAGGAAGGGAATCTGGTGGCTTATCATAGAGAGACACTCAAAAATACCTCACCCACAATAAGAAGATGTATTCCATCGTTCAGGCTTGCAGGTAGTGGAAACATTACATTTTGGGGAAGGAGAGAGTCATCCACACATATCACTAACCTCTTCAGTTTATACAGACACAAGGGAAGTTGCAGAATGATTTCCATCAGAAATCATCCAAATATTTGCAACAATTTCATTTGAACATTAAATATAAGAAAGGAAACATCAATAACATTTCAAATTGCCTCAGTAGGCCCCCAGTTGTGGCATTGACCACTGTTCTCAACTCTTGTGGGAACTAGACTTTTGGATGGTTGTAACTGTACAAAAATGACCCAAAATTCGATACCACATACCAGATGCTGATGGATGGCAAGCAAGTACCAGACTTCCACTTCTAGGACACAATTTTATTTTATCTTGGGCACCTTTATGTTCCTTTAGCAGAACATGCCAAGAAGATTTGTGAGGCACACTATAGTCGGGTCACATAGCATTTTGGTTTGGAAAAAATAGTGGTAGTATTGCAAAAGAATTTCTATTGGCTAAAACTCTGACTTGACATTGGAAAATATATCAAATGATGAACTTCCTGTGCCATCACCAAGCCAACCGTTAAGAAGCAAGGCCCATACACTCCTCTGCCTACTCCTAGCCGGCCTTGGGAATCCATGTCCATGGATTATATGTTTGACCTTCCTTCTATCAAGCATGGTAATGAATGTGTATTTGTGTTTGTTGATATATTTTCCAATATGGCTATATTGGTTGCTTGCAAAAGAGTATCACTGTAGAAGACACTGCCGAAATATTCTTTGAACGAGTATGGGTGCATTTTGGGCTCCCGTAGACCATTGTATTAGAATGGTATAGTTGATTCCTGGGTGCATTCTGGTCGAGCCTATGGTTGTTGTAGGACACCAAGCTCACCAAGTCGACTACATTCCATACTCAGAATGATGGTCGGACAAAGGTCGTAAACAAGGTGATAGTGCACATACTACACATGTTCAACTCCAAGAATCCATAGATATGGGATGAGAGTCTTCCATATGTGCAACACAACTATAATAGAACTATCCATAGCTCAAATGGACACAACCCCTTTCAAGCGGGCCTAATATTTCAACCATTATGCTTGATTGATGTTGCCATGCCTCTGGCAACTACATAGGCAGAATTTGCACATGTATAGTCCAAGGCTAATAAATCAACCGGGTTTATTGAAAAAATCCATCACGTCCACCAATAGGTTCATGATATTCTGGATAAATCTAATGACAAGTGTAAATAATGCCATGATCAACATCGGGTGCCACATAAGTTTCAAGTAGGTGACAAGGTATGGTTGCATCCAGAAAATGAATGCCTTGGCGAAGCCCATCAAAATCTTTGACCACTTCGATATAAGCTTCATACTATTACTAAATCCATGGGTGACAATTATTTCAAGTGAAGTATCCATCCATTCCTTGGACTGCACCTTGTATTCAATGTGGATCGCGTTTGGCCATACTTATCACCATTGTTGGACACATCAGACATTACTGAGTAGCTGACACCAACAGAGATCAATCCAGATTGCCTTGAACATGCCACAACTAATTGGATGATGGAAACACAAGTTAAAAACACTTGGAAATAGAGGATCCAACTGTATCAGGTTGTCAAAGAAAACCATCTCCTACACCAAGTCAAGTGGCTCACCAGGGACCAAGTTCAACACAAGTTTCCCCATCTCATAAAGGCGGTCAACAAAATGGGGACCATTGCTTCTTGGGGGGGGGGGGGTGGGAACTAAACCAAGTGGATATTGGTGGCCACTCACGTATTCCACTTGGACCCCAAGCACTGTTCCATTTCAGTTTCCTATTTTCTAGCATATTTTCTATTTCTGGTAGTTTTTCAAGTCTTGAAATTTCAGAGCTATTTTTGTTGAAAATAACAACAAGAAATGTTAAAAATAGCATCAAGAAATAAAATCCTAATTTATTTTTTCCTTGAATTAAATTTTTAATTCCACATCTCGTGACAACGTGTAATAATTAACTAAGTTAATTTGACTTACTTAGCTTAATTAATTCAAGTTGAGGGTCTAACTAGACTCGTGTAGAGTGTATCCTAGAATTAGGAGCACTACTTGAGTTTTTTTTGAGTTGTAATTATTTAATTCAGTCTAACTGAGTTAAAGTCAGTTAAACTAGTTCCAAATGATGGAGGAATTAGTGGGAGATCCAGTAGTGAGGTGTAACCAGTAGCAGTGGGGTGTAACCAACAACAATGGGGTGTAACCAACAACAATGGGGTGTAACCAACAATAGTGGGGTGTAACTAGCAACAGTGGGATGTAACCAACAACAATGGGGTGTAACTTACTATAGTGGGGTGTAACCTACTGTAGTGGGGTGTAACCTACCATAGTGGGGTGTAACCTACTGTAGTGGGTTGTAACATGTGGTAGTGGGTTGTAATCTGTAGTAGTGTGATTTAACCTGCAGTAATGGGCTGTAACCTACAGTGATAAGAAAACTGAATATTCAATCATAATTAAATCATGATGTCAGATCCAAGAAAGACCTAATTGAGATTGGAGTTCAGGGACAATGTAATATCAATTGTATAATCATCTAAATTGCATAGGTGGTGCATGCAATCAAAGGAATGCCTATGAGGATTGTACAATTCATAATTGAGGATTTTCCCCATTAAATAGGGGTGAATTCCCTAGGGAACAACTCAAGGAATTAGGAGCTTAGAGGATTGGAAATTTGGATAAGTATTGGCCAAAGGCATTCAATCAGGTAGAGGATAGAAAATACCTATGTAGGTTGAGCTCAAGGTTGAATAAAGCATATTGTATTCATTAAGATTCTTTGACTAATGCAATATACGTGTAGAAGGGATTTTTAGCTATGGTTTTCCCTAGAAAACTATTGTGTTATGTGTGATTGAATTATTTCTCTTATAATCTATGTAATTTCATCAATCAATTATTGTTTCTATTTATGAGTAGAGTAGATTCAAGTCTATTGTTTTAGCATATTACAATTAGCAGTTTGAATCTACAAGGAAGTCCTACATGGTATTAGAGCTAGATTTGTAGAAATATCTACATGGTATTAAAGTTAGATTTGTAGAAATTTCTACATGGTATTAGAGCTATATTTGTAGAAAGTTCTATATGGTATCAGAGCCGAAATCACTATAGAAGAGAAGTCTATGAGTTTGTCCTTTGTAGTAGAAATCAAATTTGCAATATCAAACTTAAGAGCCAGTAGGATGTCGTTCTACGATTGAGACTCGAATATGACCTTGAGGGTAGTTCGAACTATATTTCTTGGAAGGAAAAGATGGAGGTAGTGTTGGAAGACAATGGACCCAAGGAATTCACATACTAAGCTATTCCTAAGCCAGTTGATGCTCAAGATCTAGTAGAGTGGAGAAAGTGTGTGGCAAAGGCGAGAAGGATTATCCTAGAGGGAGTTTGAGATCATATTGTCTCGAACCTCCACAATAAGCAGAATCCATTTGCAATGTGGAAGGCCTTGACATACCTATTTCAAAACAACAGTGACCATAGGAATCTGGCACTAAAGGAAATGCTCCGAAAGATTGATATAGAGAAGGATGACACTATACCGAAGTACTTGACCAAGTTCACCCAATGTCGGGATGAGCTTTGAAGTGTTGGTGTTACAGTTGTTGAAGATGATATGGTGAGCCTACCACTTCTAGGCCTTCCCAAGAGATGGCACAACTACAAGGACTCATTTAATGGGAGGGAGAAGATACCAGAGTGGGAGCGGTTGTGGTCTAACTTGGTACAAGAAGAGATTCAGAGGAACACCAGAGATCGGACCTCATCCAAAGAAGTGGAAGAGGACTTTGCATTAGTAAGCAAAGAAAATAAATCCAAGGGAAAGAAGTCCCAAGGCATGGAGGGCGGAAAGAACAAGGACTTGTCGAAGATCAAGTGTTTTCACTATCACGAGTTTAGGCACTATGCCACGAAATGCTCACAGAAGAAAGCAAGCAAGAAGGAGCTTGTAGTAACAACAACAGGTGAAGCTATAGCTTCACAATTAAAACTTGATTTCACTGTCATTGCATGCATGGAAATCAATGTAATGGGAATCATGTGGTATCTCAATAGCGGTGCCTTGTTCCATATACGGGGAATAAATATCTCTTCAGTGACTTGGAGGAGAAAGATCTCAAGCAAAACATAGATTTTGGAGATGATGGGAGGTATAGTGCAACCAATATCAGTATTTTTACTTTTTAGAGGGAGTTTAGCTCCCCTCTTAGACTCATAGATGTGATGTATGTTCGAGGATTAAAGAAGAATGTTGTTTCCATCACAATATTGGAAGAGCAAGGCTACAATGTGTTTTTTAGAAAAAGAAAGGTTTTGGCTTAGACACATCGCCATGGGATAGGTGAAACAAATCAATGTGTGAGTCAAGAACCTGTATGCACTTGATGTACAAGATGTATGCAAATTCTTGACGATCAAGGAAAAGGTTAGAGACTTGGTGGTTGAGAGGGAGCATGAGTTACCTCTCAACATGCAACCTCAGAAGCAACCTCATCAATTTGTGGAGCAACCACAAATGGAGAAGAAGAGAGGAGACTGAGTAGAGACATTGACTCAAGAATAGACCTCTAGTAGGGGAAATTTAGAGCTAAGTGGGAAGAGGGACCTCATGCAGCCATACCTCCAGTTGTGAGGTGGGGCGATGTGAAACTTTAGTCCAAGGGTTTCAGAAATTGGACAGGATCCATTGAGGTGTTTTTCTGTCTCATGGATCATTACCTTGCTACGGGGGCCCACAATATTCAGTAACAGGAGCATCAGTATCAATTAGTTACTGAGGAGTGCAGAGTAGTGTTGACAACAAAGTAGAGGCTTAGTAGTAAAGTCAACAACAACACAATTTTTCCACTAAATAATTGTAAACATAGTTGATTCATTTTATTTTGTTTGGATGTTTTTTTTTGTGTTGCAGATGTTGCAGTAGCAACAACAACAATGAAAAGTGTTGAATGCAGAACATTCCAAAGGTACCAGATCAAGATAGAGTTGAATTCCTTTCATATTGAGAGGGAGTGTTGAAAATAGAAATAAGAAATGTTAAAAATATCATCAAGAAAGAAAATCCTAATTTAATTTGTCCTTGAATTAAATTGGGAATTAAATTGTAATTCCACATCTCATGACAACTTGTAATACTTAACTAAGTTAATTTGACTTAGTTGGCTCAATTAATTCGAGTTGATGGTATAACTAGAGTCATGTAGAGTGTCTCCTATAATTAGAAGCACTAGTTGAGTTTATTTTGAGTTGTAACTATTTAATTCCATTCAATTGAGTTAAAGTTAGTTAAACTAGTTCCAATAGATGGAGGAATTAGTGGGAGATCTAGTAGTGAGGTGTAACTAGCAGCAGTGGGGTGTAACTTACTGTAGTGGGGTGTAACTTACTGTAATGGGGTGTAACTTATTATAGTAGGGTGTAACCTACTGTAGTGGGGTGTAAATTTTGGTAGTGGGGTGTAACTTGCAGTAGTGGGGTGTAACCTATAGTAGTGGGGTGTAACCTGTAGTGATCAACAAACTGAAGATTCACTCATAGTTAACTCATGCATGTCAGATCAGAGAAATACCCAGTTGAGATTAGGGTTCAGGGATAATGTACTATCAGTTGTATAATCATCTGAATTGTATAGGTGGTGCATGCAATCAGAGGAATGCCTATGAGGATTGCGCAATTCATAATTGAGGAATTTCCCCATTAAATAGGGGCTAATTCCCAAGGGAACAATGCAAGGAATTGGGAGCTTGGAGGCTTGAAAATTTGGGTAAGTACTAGCAAAAAACAGTCAGTCAGGCAGAGGATAAAAAATACTTGTGCAAGTTGATCTCAAGGTTGAGCAGAGAATATTGTATTCATCCAGATTCTTTGACTAATGCAATATACATATAACAGGGGTTTTTAGTTATGGCTTTCCCAAGAAAATTATAGTGTTATGTGTGATTGAATTCTTTCTCTTATATGCTTCGTGATTTCATCGATCAATTATTGTTTTCACCAATGAGTAGAATAGATTCAATTCTATTGTTTTATCATATTACAATTAGCAGTTTGAATCTACAAGGAATTCTTACAATTTTGAGGCCCTAAATGACGTTTTTTTTGAAAAATGGACTAACTCATAGTTTTTACTTGGGATTTGTAGTTGAAAGTTGTTATTGTAGATTTTAACCCCATACAGAAATTACCTACATATGAATTTGAAAAACCGAAAATAAACAATGGCGAGAGCATACAACGTAAAACATATATACGCAGAAAATTTCCCCTGGATCCCAAAACTGAGACTTCCAGATTGATTTTTCATTATATTCCTTTCAATGTTACAATACATATATATACATGCTGAAGCATCCATAAACCCCAATACATTAAACTTGAATTAGAACATAATTGTAGTTCCCTTAATCGGATCTACAAAATACTACGGGTAGAAAACCATCATGCCCAAAACCATGTGCGAAAATCATGCACAAAACCATATGTAGGTCCCCCCACCTAATATAGGGTCAATCTTTTTTTCCTAGGGGCACTGCCTCGGACCCCATAAAGGGGGGCTACCACCCCCCTCAAACCCCCTGACACGGGGGGTTGTCGCCCGCATGTGACCCCCCTACTGCGCCTAGTGCAACGAACGAGACAAACTAATCGTGGAAATAATATAACACACAACCAACATTCTCCCACTTATTGTTTTATTTCCATAGGGGGCCACAAAAGAGCTTAGTAATTGGTCTAGCCCTACAACGCCCATATTTCTCTACACCAAGATAACTTCTCAGTTCTCATAGATTTTGTCAATGCATCTACAGTATTCTTCAAGGTGTCGACCTTTTCCAGCAACACCTTTTTTTCCTCAACCATATCCCTTACACAGTGATACTGAACATCGATGTGCTTTGTCTTTGAATGATAGGTAGGGTTCTTTGCCAAGAAAATTGCACTATGGCTGTCATAGTCTATCCTTATAACTCACTGTACTAACCCCATACTTGAACACAATCTATGCAACCAAACTATTTCCTTGCTTGCATGAGCAGCTGCCATGTATTCTACCTCTGTAGTTGAAAGTGCCACTATAGACTGCCTCTTTCTCATCCAACTGACTGCACCTCCAAATAGGTTAAACACATACCCACTTGTAGATACTCTATGATCCTATCCAACCCAGTCTGCATAAACAAAGCCACAAATGTCCAAAACTCTATCCGATCCTGGTTTTCCTTGTTAGCACAAACCATAATCACTTGTGCCATGCAAATACCTGAAAACCTGCTTCACGGTTGTCTAATGCTCCTTCCTTGGTTTTGACATAAACCTGCTCAATGCTCCTTCCTTGGTTTTGACATAAACCTGCTCAATACTCCCACTAGTACAGACCATTGCATACATCAGGTTACCTAATGCACTTGCGTATCGAACACGAGACATGTCCTCTTCCTCTTCTTGTGTCTTGGGACACTGTTCAACAGATAACTTTACACCCGCAGGAATAGGAGCCTTCACCGGTTTACTGTCCTGCATATTAAACCTCTGCAATATTGTCTCGACATACTTCCTCTGGTTTAACAAGAGCTTCCTTTTTTCCCGATCTCGTCTAATTTCCATGCCAAAAATATAGTTTGCAGCACCAAGATCTTTCTTGTCGAATTTGGTGGACAATTGGGTCTTCAATTCTTGGATAATTTCTTTGTTATTTCCAATCACCAACATATCATCCACATATAAGACCAAATAAATAACACGGTCGGCAATTAATTTAAAATACAAACAATGATCTGCTTTGCTTCTGGTGAAGCCAAGTCCCCATATATATGTATCAAATTTCTGATACCACATCCTTGGTAACTGTTTTAACCCATATAGAGACTTTTTTAACCTACATACTAGTTCTTTCTTACCCTTCACCGCAAAGCCTTTAGTTTGCTTCATGTATATCTCTTCTTCCAGATCCCTGTGAAGAAATGCTATCTTCGCATGCATATGTTCTACCTCAAAATAAAAATAAACAACAAAATATAAAATTAATCTATTAGTAGCCACCTTCGCAACAAGAGAAAAAATATCACCAAAATCAATTCCCGACACTTGGGAATAACCTTTTGCTACCAGCCGAGCTTTGTACTTCTCCAGCTTTCCTTTTGCATTCATCTTCTTCTTAAACACCCATTTTCTTCCAATGGGTTTCCTTCCAGCTGGTAACTCCATTAGATCCCAAGCCTCATTTTTGTGCAAAGATGCCATTTAGTCAAACATGGCCTCTTGAGAGTTTTCCATCCTCTGAATATACTTCTTCGTTGATAGCTCTAGGATCATCATCAATAACAGATAAAATAAATTTTGAATAGAGAGCAGTTGGACTATACCTTTCTCGCTGTCTTCTTTCTCAAAATGATCTTCTCACAAATGGAGTTTGTGGCTCTTCATCTTTTGATTCCTCTTTTGCTACAGAGTTTGATTCCTCCTCCTTTAGCTCAAAATCTATCTTCTCAGGTTCCTTTCCTATAACTTCATGTTTAATAACATCTTTAACCTCTATAAACACCACATCGTGACTGTACACAACCTTCCTTGTTTCTAGGTTCCAAATCTTATAACCTTTTAAACCATCCTTGTACCGAATAAAGTTGCACATTTCATATTTACCATCCACCTTGGTTCTTTTCTCTTTTGGAACATGTACATATGCATCACATCCAAATACCCTCAGATGTGAAAGATATGGTTTTTTACCAATCCATACATCTTATGCAGTTTTATCCTCCAACGCTGATGAAGGTGATCTATTGACCAGGTAACATGCAGTCTCCACCACCTTTTCCCATAATTCTTGTCCTAACCCAACACCACTGAGCATGCTTCTTACCTTTTCCATCCATTTCATGTTAATTCTTTCTGCAACTCCATTTTGCTGAGGTGTGTATGGAGTAGTATTCTACTGTGATATACCACACTTCTTATAGAACTCTTCAAATTCATTCTTGCAAAACTCTCCACGGTTATCTTTCGTCAACACCTGTGTCTTCTTCTCTGTCTGGTTTTCCACTAGAGCCTTAAATTCTTTAAACCTGTCAAAGAATTTAAATTTCTTCCTGAGGAAATATATCCATGTATTCCTTGATAAGTCATCTATAAATGATACATAGTACACAAACTTACCCAATGATGGAACCAACATAGGTCCAAACACATCACTATGCACAAGCTCTAATATCCGTTTCTCGCTCTTAGCACCAGAGGGGAAACTCACCCGATTTTGATTACCATATACACAATTTTCTTAGATATCAAAATCTAGAGAGAAATTAGACATACCTTCTACCATACCACTACCATGAAGTATTCAAAGGCCCTTCTCTCCAATATGTCCAAGCCATTGAAGCCATAGCATGGTCTTTTCTCTAGAGACCACTAGATTTTTTGCTCCACTTTTGGGAACCACAGAATTATTGCACCCATCAATAACAATGCTACCCTTAAGTTTTTACAAAGTTCCAATCTGAAATCCCCACATTAGTACCAGTTCTCCCCAAACCATCTTGTAGGTATATTTATCGAACATTGTTGTTACACCTGCATCATCCAAATTGCTTACAGAAATCAAATTTCTGGTCAATGCAAGAATATGAAAAACACTTGGAAGTGTTCTAATCCTTTCACCTTGCAACTTCAACTTTACTTTTACACGACCGACGATTATATCCTTCCTATCATCCCCTAAGAAGACGTCACCACCATCATTTTTATCATACTCACAGAACCACTCCCTTTGGTGAGTGAAGTGAAAGGATGCACCTAAGTCAATCAAGCATGCCTTATGATCTACATGTGTACTTGAAGAAGAAGCCAAGTACACATCCCCACCTTCATCTGAGGTGGTTTTCACCTCTACATAAGGAGCATCATCAGATCCCTTTCCTTTCTCATTAGTTTTAGATCTACTGTCCTTTTTGAAGTGCCATTCCTTTCCGTATTTCGAGCACACCTTTACAAGTTTTCCTGGATATTTACATCTCCCTCTAGATTTAGATCTCCCACACGAGGATTTATTTTTGTTTCTATTCTGGGACAGTCCTTGTACAAACAAGGCATCACCATTCTGGCCCTTCGTATTTTTCGGCCTCATCTCCTCCGACAACAAGTATGAGACAATTTCATCAAACTGCAAGGTAGTCACATTGCTACCTACTGCAACAACTAGACTATCCCACAAATCTAGTAGAGAACACAACAAACTGATGCACTTATCTTCAGTTGAAAATTTTATATCAACAGATAAAAATTGTCTTACCACAGTATTAAAGGTGTTCAGATGCTCTATCACTGAGTCTCCATCCTTCATCCTCAGGTTATACAACTTTTTCCGTAGGAACAGTTTATTCACCAGAGACTTAGATTGGTACAAATTCCCTAACTTATCCCATAAAGCCTTCACCAAACCTTCTCGTGATGCATTCAACAATACTGAATCTGAGATACACAACCGCATTGTGCTCTTTTCATTCTGGTCCAACTTTGCCCAGTCTTCAACTGACATTGTCATTGCTTTAGTACACGAATCTACTGTGATCCACTGATCTTTATCCACCAGCAGAACCTCCATCTTGAGTTTCAACAACTCAAAACTCTAACCATTAAATTTCTCGATCTCTATCTTTCCACTACTCACCATCTTCTTTCACCACAAGAATCGATCCCATGGATCTCCCACTGAACAGGGTCTACCATAGGTTCGAGAAAAACCCTTTAGTAGAAAATGCATCCCCTTGAAGCCAAAATGGCTCTGATACCAAATGTAGGTTTTAACCCCGTACATAAATTACCTGCATATGAATTCTTAAAAAAAAAAAGAAATAATGGTGAGAGAATAAAACATAAAACAAATATACATAGAGATTTCCCCTGGATCCGAAAACTGGGACTGCTAGATTGATTTTTCATTATATTCCTTTCAATGTTACAATACATATATATACATGCCAAAGCGTCCATAAACCCCAATCCATTAACCCTAGATTAGAACATAACCATAGTTCCCTTGACTGGATCTACAAAATACCATGTTCAGAAAACCATCATGCCCAAAACCATGTGCGAAAACCATGCACAAAACCATAGGTAGGTCTGCCCACCTAATATAGGGTCCAAAAAAATTTCTCGAGGGCACTGCCCCGGACCCCATAGAGGGGGGATATTGCCTTGTTGAAATGTGGCAGCAAGAATATTCCAATTTAATTTGTCCTTGAATTAAATTGTGAATTAAAATTGAATTTAGTCTTAACAGCTACTTGGAAATAATTAATTAAGTTATTTGACTTAATTAGTTGGAAAAATTCAAGTTAGAAGTCTTTCTGAAGTCATGCAAGAGTTATCCCTTAAATTAAGGATATAAGCCTTAAATTAAGGAGATAAGATTGAGTTATATTTGAGTTGTAATTAGTTAAATCAACGTACTTAGTTAAGTCCAGTTAAATTAGTTCCAGACTGTTTGAGGAACTAATGGTGAGTTAATAGTCAGTTGATGCATGCATGTACTTAACTAGTGTACTCTAGTTAATTGAAGATTCCCTTATCAGAAACTCATGAATGCCTATTATGAGAAAGACCCTGTTAATATTAAAGTCAAGGATAGTGTACTATTAGTTGCATTTGTTTTACTATAAAGAAAACTCATGCGTGCAAAAGGAATAATTCCTTGAGGATTGCGCAGTTCTGACAGTGTGTGAGATCAGGTGATCATCCACTGGGTAGAAGAGGTTTTCCATTTGATTGAAGGAGAATCATCCCAGAGGAATAGCACAATGAAATAAGAGCTTGGAGGGTAGATAGGAAGGCTAGAGAGCAGCCAAGATTTCGTGTGAGCATCTATGAGGATTGTACTGAGAGATGGCTAGCTATGAGAGCTAAGGCTTTGTATAATTCCTATGTATTTCCACCTTGTATGATAATACAGATAGTGGGGTTTTTAGCTGAGGCTTTCCCCAAAGTATTTTCATGTGTATTGTGCATTGATTCTTCTTCTTCTAGTTATATTGTTCAGCTCGATATTTAAGCTTCCGCAAATTGATAGTAGAAGTAGGTTATAGTATCCTGCTTTAATTTATATTGCATTATTGGGTTAACCTACCATCTGATTTTCTACATGGTATCAGAGCTGGATTTGTAGGAATTTTCTACATGGTATTAGAGGCAAGTTTATCAGAGCTGTGAATAGTATACTGAGAAGAGAATTCGAAGCTTGAAGTTCGGGGTTGCAGGTGCAAATCAAATTCTTATCATACTTCAAGGTTGGCCAATGGCGTTCTATGGCTTGAGACTCAAGTATGCCTTGGAAGGTAGCTCGAATTACATAGTATGGATAGATAGAATGGAGGTTGTATTAGAAGACAATGGCTTGAAGGAATTCATTGATCAAGAAATCCAAAAGCCAACTTCAACTAATGCACAAGAGTTGGGTGAGTGGCAGAATTGTGTGGTGAAGGTGAGACAGATCATCCTTGAGGGAGTTCAAGATCATATTGTCTCAAGTCTCCATGGGAAGGATACTCCATTTTCAATGTGGAAGACATTGAAGGACCTCTACTAGAACAGTAGCGACTAGAGGAAATTGGCACTTAAGGATAAGATTTGAAGAATCAAGATGAAGAAGGGTGATACTATTTCCACATATCTGAACAAGCTCATCACCTGTAGAGATGAGCTTGGTAGTGTGGGAATAATTATTTCCGATGAAGATATGGTGAGCCTCGCTGTCCTTGGCCTTCCAAAGAGTTGGAATAGCTACCAGGACTCTGTGAATGGAAGGGAGAAACTGCTGGATTGGGAACGACTATGGTCGGATATTATGCAGGAGAAGATCAGGAGGAGCACATGAGATGGTTATTCATCCAAGGACGACGATGAAGAAAATCTGGCCTTAGCAAGTAAGGAAAGGAAAGGGAAGGGGAAGGCTTCCCATTCCAAATCAAATTCTTCTCATGGAGGGAAGAAGGTTGACAATTCTAAAGTGAGATGCTTTAATTTTCATGAGATGGGACATTATGCGACTAATTTTCCATTGAAGAAGTCTAAGAAGGGATCCTCGGTAGGATCGGAAGGTGAGGCATTAGCCTCTCAATTCGAAATGGAATTTACCCTCATCACATGCATGGTGTCATCGATGATGGGTTGTGTCTGGCATCTTGACAGTGGAGTCTCATTCCACATGACTAGTGATAAAAGTCTATTCAGTGCCTTGGAGGAGAAATACCTCAAGATGCGCATAGAGATGGGTGACGACATAAGGTATAGTGTTTTAGGAGTGGGCATGGTTACTTTTCAGAGGAAGCATGGAGCTCCTCTCACCTTGACAGATGTGATGTATGTGCCTGGACTAAAGAAGACCTTGGTATTGGTCGCGATGTTAGAAGACAAAGGCTACGATGTTATCTTCAGTAAAGGAAATGCGTTCCTAAGACACATATCCATGGGTCAGACCAAGAGGAAAGGGATTCAGGTGAAGAATCTCTATAAACTAGAGGTAGATGATTATGCAGCATTAAGTACGAAAGTAGAATTAGTGCAAAGCCAAGAAATTGGTGAGTTGTGGCACAGGCGGTTGGGCCATTTGCATCATGGGGCTTTGAAGATAATGTAGCAGATATCTACAGGACTTCCCAAAGGTAAAATTGAGCAAGTTGACACATGCTACGGTTGTACCTTGGGAAAGTACACCAAGTATTCATTTCGTGATTGAGATAGTTGAGCAAAGGCTATCTTAGAGCGAGTTCATACTGATGTGTGTGGACCATTCTCAATGGCATCCACAATGAAGCAAAGGTATTATGTGATTTTCATTGATGACTATTCTCGTAAATGTTGGATTTATTTCATGTAGAAGAAGGACCAAACTTTCACAAAGTTTTGTGAGTTCAAAGCTTTGGTTGAGAAAGAGTTAGGGAAGAATATCAAGGCCTTGAGAAGTGAAAACGATGGAGAATATGTCTCTGAAGAGTTTAAGGACTTCTATGAAGCTGAAGGAATTAAATGAGAGTTGACGACACCTCATAACCCATAGTAGAATGGGGTGGCTGAGAGGAAGAATAAAACTATTGTAGGGGAAGCATGGGCAATGCTGCCTAACCAAGGCCTACCACTTCACTTGTGGGCTGAGGCATGCAACATAGTGGTCTATTTGCAGAATAGAAGCCCACATCGCATACTTGGGATGAAGACACTAGAGGAAGATTTCTTTGGTAAGAGACTAGATGTGGGTCACTTCATTATCTTCATATCATTGGTATATTGCCATTTGACAAAGGATGGATAGAAAAAGCTTGAGCAGACAACAGAGTTAGGGATACTTGTGGAGTACACTGATACACCTCACAACTATCGGGTGTACTTTCCTACCAGTCGGAGAACAGTGGTTCGTAGAGATCTCAAGTTTGATGAGGATAAGGCCATGTGAGTTTCCCTTGAGAGGGAGCTCCAACTACAGGTTGTGGAGGAAATGTTGGTTCCTAAGGAGGAGGAGCCTCATATTGATGTGGAGCAGCTGCATGCAGATTTTCCAGGAGTGGAGACATCCACTCAAGCAGAGTCTTCCAGAGATGGATGGAAGCGCATAAGAGAAGTTGACAGATTGTTGGAGGATGCGAGAGAGAATGTGGGAGCATCATTTTCTCAGCGCAGACAGAGGAGGTCACCTGAGAGGCACACTGGATACATGGCCCTTGTTGGGGAATGTGTTGAGACCGAGCCATCTTTCTTTGAGGAAGTAGTGTAGCAGCCGATTTGGGTTGATGCTATGGTGGAGGAGTATGACTCCATAGTTCGTAATAGTGTTTGGGACGTGGTTTCGAGACCGAAGAACAAGCCAGTTGTGAGTTCCCATTGGCTTTACAAGGTAAAGCAAGCTGCTGATGATGGGAGGATCATATTGCTGTAGTATATTTCGACAAAGGAGCAAGATGCTGACATTTTGACAAAGGCATTGTCAAAGTGTAAATTCAAGTTCCATAGAGACAGGATCGGGGTGGCAGATAATCCCTTTCTTGTTGAGAGGGAGTGTTGAAATGTGGCAACAAGAATATTCCAATTTAATTTGTCCTTGAATTAAATTGTGAATTAAAATCGAATTTAGTCTTAGCAGATACTTGGAAATAATTAATTAAGTTATTTTGACTTAATTAGTTGGAGAAATTCAAGTTAGAAGTCTTTCTGAAGTCATGCAAGAGTTATCCCTTAAATTAAGGAGATTAGCCTTAAATTAAGGAGATAAGATTGAGTTATATTTGAGTTGTAATTTGTTAACTCAGTTACTGAGTTAAGTCCAGTTAAATTAGTTCCAAACTGTTTGAGGAACTAATGGTGAGTTAACAATTAGTTGATGCATGCATGCACTCAACTAGTGTACTCCAGTTAACTAAAGATTCCCTCAACAGAAAATCATGCATGTCTATTATGAGAAAGACCCAGTTAAGATTAAAGTCAAGGATAGTGTACTATCAGTTGCATGTGTTTTCCTATAAAGAAAACTCATGCATGCAGAAGGAATAATTCCTTGAGGATTGCGCAGTTCTGACAGTGTGTGAGATCAGGTGATCATCCACTGGGTAGAAGAGGTTTTCCACTTGGTTGAAGGAGAATCATCCCAAAGGAACAATGCAAGGAAATAGGAGCTTGGAGGGTAGAGAGGAAGGCTGGAGAGAAGCCAAGATTTCCTGTGAGCATCTGTGAGGATTGTACTAAGAGCTGACTAGCTGTGAGAGCTAAGGCTTTGTATAATTCCTATGTATTTCCACCTTGTATGATAATACAGATAGTGGGGTTTTTAGTTGAGGATTTTCCCAAAGTATTTTCATGTGTATTGTGCATTGATTCTTCTTCTTCTGGTTATATTGTTCAGCTCGATCTTTAAGCTTCCGCAAATTGATAGTAGAAGTAGGTTATAGTATTCTGCTTTGATTTATATTGCATTATCAGGTTAAACTACCATTAGATTTTCTACATGCCCCCCTTGTAACCCCCCTGTTGTGCCCCGCACAAAGAAAAAGGGGGGCTTTCGCCCCCTATGACTCCTTGCGCATGGGGCTAGTCGTTGAAAGGATATAACACACACCCAATAATTATCGTCAAATATATATTTTTAACGAGGTATTTTATGCACCAAATGAAGATTGTATGCCAAATTTACAACCCCGAGAAGTTTATGTTCCACATAACCCTAACAGGGCCCATAGACGTTTAGCATTTCGTCTCCTAGGGTTAGGTTTTTAGATATTTAGGGTTTTCCATTTTTTTATTTTTGATAAAAAGGAATGCAAGCCTCATTTTAACACAGTTCAAAAGGCATGTAGCCGTCACATATGTCCTTAGAGATAAGCTACCCTCGCCCAAACTAGTTTGTTTCTCTTATGTATGCAAACAACTTTCAACAAATGCTATTTATTAATTGAAGTTCTATTTTTGATGCATCTTTGTGTTCTCAATTAATCTATATTTTATTTCATTCCTTCTTCAATTTGGATATGTTTTTGCAGTCAACACCAAATTTCTCTTTAAAAAAATTCTAGTGTTAACATATACCCCCTAATGTACGAGGGAAAGAGAGAATTGTATGGTTGAAATATGTGAAACCCATTTCATCACCCCCAAACTTTATTATGTGATTTAATGTTTATTTTTATTAATAAAAATTCTAGTGCCAAAGAAAGGGGAAAACCAACAAATTATGATGCCTTGGGGAGGGGGAAAACTTGACTTAAGAGGAAAAATATACCTTGGGTGAATATTTCCCTTTGATGTGATGGTTAGTCTTCCCAAGAAGTTGAAAGGGAAAATGAAGGGTCAAGGTGTGATTATAAAAATAAGAGGGAGGAGTAATCAAGGGATTCTTCTTGTTGGTTCTTAAGCTTCTAGTTTTTCTCTCTTAATATTAGTCTCTCATACACCTCTCTATCTCTCAATTAGAAATTTTGAATTGAAAAAAGGATTAGTGATAGAACCTAGAGAGGTTCAAACCTTATCACTGGTTAAGAGTTTTGAATGATAGATTACGTTATAGGAAATGAATGTGTTGCAATGCTTTTTCTTTGAATTAGATGGTTTGTAGGGCTGAGAATGGTCATGGTTTTGTGTGGCACATAGAGCAATGAAGAGGGGAGGATCAAGGGACTAAAAATATCAGAGAAGGAGTCCCTTGTTCTTTGTAAACCTACATGGTGTTTTAGTGAATGTGAGCCTGGTCAAAGATGGAAAGGTTGATCACAGAGTTTTCTTGTGTGCGTGTGAAGGAGAATTACCTTCACTTCTAGTGTTAAAATATGGTCAGAGTCTAAGTGTGTGAAATATCCTTGAGTTAAGTTCTCCTCTAGGAATCGAGATCTGGCATGGGGGTGGAAAACTGTGATAAAAATTGCATCACAATTGAGCCTATGGTGGGGTGGAACATGGCTCACCCTACTTCAGTTTCAAGTATTTTTTGGTTGCAATAGATGAATATTTATTTCCCTGTTAATAATATTTCTAGCATATATCTTTTAGTGGCATGCATGATTATTTTTTATTATTATATTATTTAATTTATTGATCTTAATGCTAGCTATGATAGTAAAGTTTGAAATCAAAAAGTGCATTGGGTTTGAATTCCCTTGACCATGGAATTTAAATGAATTTGGATGCGTGGGAAATGCATGATAATTTTAGTAATTACTTGTGATCCTTATTAATTACATGTTGCATTTTATTTAACTTTCTTTATAGGCTATAAGTTCCAAAATTTTCATCTAATTTAAATAAGTTGAGGAAGAGTTTTGGGGTCATTCTTGGAGTTTAAAAGTGGAATCCAAAACGTGATTTATGGGGTAAACAAGTCATGTTGGAAATTTTTCTATAAATTTTCTCCAGGGATGTTCCAGAAGTTGAAACTTGGACCTTAGCGAGGGGAAATCCCACTGATCCTTTGGTCCAATTTTTAGATATTAGGTCATGACATTGTAAGAGATATGATTAGAGGAACTTGGGATTCATAAATGCATCTTTAAATAGGTCACACGAGAACTTTTGCTATAAATTTTCTTCTGGGAAGTTCTAGAAGCTGAAAATTTGACCATAGTGAAGGGAATTCACATTGATCATCTGATCCAACTTTTAGATCTCCAGACACTATATTTTAGGAGATATGATCAAAGGAAGTGAAGCTTCCTAGATTCTCTTAAAATCATGCATCATGTTGTACCTTGGAAGACAACCTCTGGATAAGGAGAGGTTAGTGCCCAAGACATTTATCAAGAAGTGTAAGGAAATCAATTTGTTGTCCCATTTTTTAAAACCCCATAAATATAATTATATAGACAATGTTTCCTAGTATTCTATGGGAAAACAATGGTAGTGTAGTGAGAAAAGATAATGAAAAACTTTTAACAGTGTGATGCTTAGTGTAGAATAGTTTGTCTTTAACTTTAGAAGAAATATGGAATTAACATGGAATGGAATATAAAAAAGAGGAGTGCATAATTAAGGTTTTTTTAACTTTAACTCACAAAAATCAAATTTTGAAAAATTGTAAAGCTAAAGGCTAGCAACTTCATTACTCTCTTCTATAGAAGAAAAAAATTAAGATGGAAACACATATCATACTCAACAAGTGTCTGAAATCACTTTGAAATCTTTATTCAAATCACCAAGAAGACTGAAAATACAAGTAACTTCTACTTATGAGGTCCAAAACTTGGAACCCTCACTTCTTCTTCCAAATTGTTTTTATACAAAATTTCAAAAGGGACAGTTATGAAACTGTCAACTGCCAAAAAATGCTAACCACCTAAACTACTTTGAGATTACTTGTTCTTTCGAACATTACATTCTTAAATGAAAAGAAAACATAAATACATCATTTTTAGAAATGTTTATAAAAAGATTGATGCAATGACAGGTGGCATTGGTTCACTGAGTAAGCTGGGACTCTGGTGCAGTTGAGGGTCTAGCTTCTGCACTTGTTGCTGTTGGTGACATCCATTCTCTGCATTTTTTCCAAATTTTCATGTCTGAATTCAAACTCTTGACAAACCTAGTATGTGCCATTCTGAAATTTGTGATCCTGTTGTATGTTGGCTTGTCAACAAAGAGGGTTCTCATTAACCACAGTAGCTGAAAATCTCTATGCAAGTAGTTTACAATTGTTGCCCCCTTAAGCATTGTTGCTTTCTCATATGCAGACTTGATTTTTCTCCTGGCCTCCACCAATAAGGTCTTGTAGGTCTCCCAAGGTAATAAATTCCCTTGTTGGTCCCAACATGAAGGCAAACCTGCTCTGGTCCTCTTATCAAAACCAATGTTGGATTTCATTTGAATTTCATTACAACTTCCTTAACCTTTGGAAAATTTGTCTCTACTGTCTTCCTACATATGTTTTTCAAAATCATTTTATTTATTTTTAGGAAATACTCTGTTCTATCTTCAACTTCTAATGCCCTTAACTCCTGTGAGGATCTTGAGTTAAGGAAATCAATCATTTTCCTAGAAAATTGGGCCCACTATTGTAGCTTCTGGGTGCTACCAACAATTCAACTATCTGGGTCCCTGAAATGGATTTCTCTTCTACAATTATAGACAAGGATTCCAAAATATTCTTCACAGTACATATTGTTGGAATATAATCCTAACATCTACATTTATTTTTTAGCCTAAGTATCCTTGACTTAGCCACATGCACTAAAAATCATGTTCACATTTGGTTTTTGGTAAACTAGCTCGGTGGACCAACTTTCCCTTGTTTTTTGCCTTTAAAGGCTTAATATTATGGAAATATTGGTCCAACCACTTTCCTAAACCATTTATACATCTAAGTGCATGTTCACACCTAACCACACCTCATCCACTTGAGTTATTTGAGGATTGGTGCCCCACATGAAGATTCCCCCTTAAATCAAGGGATTTGGTCCCCCGGACCATTTTAGCATGTTTTAAAGTTGCCTTCCTTGGGAAATGTGCCCCTCCTCATGCTTTCCTCGTGGTTGATAGTTGGCATAGGTTGTCTTGAGTCATTGTTGCTATTTTAGGCCTCCCTTTAGCTTTTCTTAGCCTTTTCTAGTTTTTTACTAGTTTTCTAGATTCAACAATTTCTATATAACCACCTCCCTTTGGGATTAGAGGTTTGGTTGCTCATGTATTAATATTGTTCATTAATTTAATACATTTATTTTATGGAGAAAATTCTTTCTCTCCTCTTTTGAATATCAGCAAATTACTTGTGTTTAATTTAACTAGAATTCTAGAGCTATCAGAGTTTCTGCATGAATTCTACATGGTATCAGAGCTAGTCCGAATCTAGTGGATTGTACATGGTTTTATTTGCAGATATAGATCATCAGGCGGTGCAACAAGAAACAATGGATCATTTCTCTCAGCCCACAAAACCTATTCTAAATCCTTTCAATTACTTCGAATGGAAGATAGAGATTACTCTGCTCCTTCGAAGCAAAGGGATTTACAGGATAACAATGGGAATGGAGATTGAACCGAATTTTGTAGTGGAGAAGATCAAGTATTTCAATAAATTAGATGAAGCAATTGGGCTGATATTCCTATCAATTTCCATAGAACTCCTCTTTCATGTCAGTGGAGCCACAACTCCTGATGTGGTCCGGACCACATTGAAAGGACTATTTGGCGAGCAGGATGAAATGAGAGTGCATCAACTAGAGAATGAAATCATATCCCTCAGTCCAACTCATTTCAGCAACCTTCAAGAATAATTCACCAAGTTTAAATCCATCCTTGTTGAACTTGATGCATGTGGAGTCAAGAAAGAGGAAGATCAACTCATCCTTTCGATTCTCTTGAAATTAGGCCCAGAATATTTTGTATTTGTATTGCCCTTTCAAGCATCTAAATTGACTCAGGAAAAATGGAAAATGCCTCCATTGAATGACTTCATTGCAACATTGACTCAAGAGCAAGCTAAGTTAGTCCAAATGGGTGCAATCAAGCATTCAAAGAACCAAGCACTTGCGGCTACTGATGCTCCAAAGAGCAGTGGAAGAGACAAGCAAAAAGGGAAGGGTAAATTTAATGAATCGAAGAAGGAGAGACCCATACAATCTTCAGAGAGATTTTCTTTGCATAAGGGTAATAAGAAGAAGGAAAGAACACTTTGCAACTATTGTTCCAAAGGTTTTCATCACGAAAAAATTGCATGAGGAAAACAATCGATAAGATGGCTAAGCAATTGCAGCAACACAATCACACCGTGCCCGAGAATGCAAAGAAGGAGGATGATAGAAGAACGGGAGATGGGAGAGGAAAAACACGAGATGGTCATGATTTAATGGCTGTCACATCCACTCCATCAGCTTGGATCCTTGATTCAGGTGCATCGAACCATATGACTGCATCAAAAGATGAATTTTCCTCCATCGAAGAAAGCACCAGATCCCCAATTTAAGGGGGATGCTTCACAAATGTGCTTCATGTTCCCTCGTTGTCTGCAAATCTTCTCTCGATATATCAGATCACTCATTTCAGCTCTGGAAGGAAGGTGGAGTTCACTCTGGACTCCACAGTGATTATTGACATTTCCACGGGCTCATAGCTTGCACATGGAATTGCAGATCATGGTTCTCGTTTGTATTTCTTCTCCCACTTTGTTCCTAAATATATTAGCACTATATTTCTATCACAATCTAATGATATCATCAAGTTATGGCATGAAATATTTGGCCATCTAAACTATAAGTACTTGCATCAACTCAGCAAAGAAAACATGGTAGAAGGATTGCCCGCTATTAAATTCACAAGCGGTGTATGTCAAGGATGCATTCTTTGCAAGCATCCAAAGCAAAAGTTTGACAAAGGGAAGGCATAGAGAACTTCTTCACCTCTTGGGCTGATTCACAGTGACATCACGGGCCCATTCCCATAGCCTTCAATAAGTAAGGCTCGATATGTACTCACCTTCATAGATGATTTCTCTCGCTTTACTTGGGTATTTTTTCTTAAATTAAAATCAGAAGTATTTGAATGCCTTAAAGAATTTAAAGCACTTGATGAGAATGAGTCTGGGTGTAAGATTAAGATACTCCATACTGATAATGGGGGGGAGTATGTCAACAAATATGTGTAGCAACTTTGTATTGATGCAGGTATATAGCTACAACACACAGTGCCATATACACCACAACAGAATGGTGTCGTAGAGAGGAAAAACCAGTTGTTAAAAGTGATGGCAAATTGTATGCTACAGTCCAAATCATTGGCTCCTAAGCTATGGGCTGAAGCTATTAATTGTGAAACATACATTCAGAACCGCATTCCTCACAAAGCACTCAAAGGCACCACTCCATTTGAATGCTAGATCGGTAAGAAACCGAAAGTGTCGCACTTTCGCATTTTTGGTTCACGAGCATGGGCTCACATTTTGACAGATAAGAGGAAGGCTTTGGAGCCTCAAAGTGTTGAATGTTTCTTTGTTGGATATCCTAACAGTGTCAAAGGATATATATTTTTGGACCCTCACACTGAAAAGTTCCTTGTAGCTTGAAGTGTGAAGTTTGAAGAAGAATCACTGCATGATTTTTCAACAGATGCTGCCGAGGAACTGCTTGTTGCCACTGATGAGGAGGAGTATGAAACTTATTTGAGCACTTTAGAGAAACCATAAGAGAATCCTCTTGGGTCTAATTCAGAGGATGAGGAGTAGGTCATGTCTGCTCCAACTCATCTGCCAACTTGGGTAGAGAAAACCCTGTAAGATGCAGGTGAACTAGTCGGTGATCCTTCGGATGCGAGAAGGACTAGATCACAGTTTTTTGGGGCTCCTCAAGCCCTGGCTACCACCGAACCATTGCTTCCCATACATTTCTATATGAAACTTGGTTCAGATCCACAGTCACACTTTGAGGCTACTGGAAACTTGCTTTGGGAGGCTGCCATGGATGAAGAGTACTCTGCTCTCATGGAAAACAACATATGGGAATTGGTTCCACTTCTGAAAGGAAGAAAGCTTGTTCAATGCTGATGGATCTATCGAAAAAATATTGCTGTAGATGGTGAGATAAACAAGTAAAAAGCTTGACTTGTTGCAAAAGGATACTCACAAGTATATGGCATAGACTACACAGAGACATTTGCACCTGTCGCAAAAATGGACTCCATTCGACTAGTTTTAGCCATTGCTGCTTCTCGCAGATGGGAAGTTCATCACATGGATTTTAAGAGTGCATTTCTTTATGGAGATCTCAAGGAGGAGATATATATGGAGCAGCCACAAGGATACATTCATAACTCTTCCCTTGTTTACAGATTAAAGAAATCATTGTATGGCCTAAAACAGGCTCTGAGAGCCTGGTATGAAAAGATGTATTCTTTCCTACTTTGCATTGGATTCATTTGATGAAAATATGATCCGAATGTTTATTTGGTGCAAAATGATAATTACCTTTTGTTGATAGTACTTTATGTAGATGATTTACTGATGACAGGGAACCTTACCTCAGCTATTGATTTGGCAAAATCAACATTGCACGATTGATTTTCCATGATAGATTTGGGACTGTTGCACTACTTTCTTGGTCTTGAAGTTTCTCAGTCTACTTCAGGGATCAAGATGGCATAGTCTAAGTATGCATCAGATCTACTTGTCTACTTTCAGATGATAGAATGCAAGCCAACAACATGTCCCTTTCTTTCGGGGATCAGATCTAAGGATGCGGGTACTACACCTTTGGTGGATAGTACTCTGTATCAACAATTGGTTGGGAGTTTTTTGTATCTTACTCACACCCAACCTGATATATCTTTTGCAATAAGAGTTTGTTCCAGATATATGCAGGAGCCCCATGAGCTTCACTAGAAAGCTACAAAGGGAATCCTTAGATGTGTGAAAGGTACTTCCAGTTTTGGTATCTTTTATGCTGCATATTACCCACTTTCACTGATTGGGTACACAAATTCTGATTGGGCTGGCGATGGTATAGACTGCATGTCCACCTCTGTTTATGTTTTCGGCTTTGGTTTGGGGCATTTTTTCTAGTCTAGTAAGAAGCAATCATGATTGCTTTATCTACAGTCGAGTCAGAGTATAGAGGTGCAACGAATGTAGCTACCTAGGCTGTTTGGTTGCAGGGGCTTCTCTTCGAGTTTGGTATTCAGTATGTTAGAGTCGGTCTGGTCATCCCTCCATCAGAGATCAAAACTCTTTTTGCATTTCATTCTTAGGTGTCCCATCTCGCTCGATCAATTGCATTCCGTTAAGAGCATGCCATAAATCTGTCGGAAGGGCTTTTGTCATTCATCCCCCTCATGCTTTGCACTGCTAGCTCAGGTCTGTTCGTCAAAATCAAGTCTTAAAAGTCATTTGCAGTCCTGTTTCAGTTTCTAGGTCATAACATTCATTTTAATCATTAGGTCTAGGGTTAGTCCATTTGGTCTTCAACAAGGTCTAATAAAGCCAGCAGGCCAGAGGGAGGTTCTTAATAAGTTGTTATTTCAAATATTTTTATCATATTATGGATGATGACTCTTCTTCAAAACTCTGTTTTGAAGAAAAGTTGACATTTCGTTTTTGTAATATTTTCAAATGTTCTTCAGTTCTTGAATTCTTCAGGCGCAGCCCTGGTCTCCTTTTCCAAATTCCATGTCAGCTGTCCCTGCAAAAAATTACCAAGAAATTCATCATTCAAACCAAAAACAAGGGGGAAACAAAAAGACAAAGTTGTATTAATTGTGAAAAAGTGCTAATTTCAAAACATTACAAAAATGGGTTTTGAAGAACCAAAAATCAAATCAATGTCTTTATAAAGGTTTTTCCATGAAGATCAATGTCATTATGCATGCCAAGGTCGAAGAGAAGCATTTCAAAGTGAATTGGGTGAGCAAGTGCGTGTTTTGGGGTGAAATTGTTTGCAACTAGCTGGTGCGACGCACAGAACAGGTGGCACAACGCACTGGAAGCGTGCGGTGCACTGGGAGAAATTTCCTAGTGTTATTTTGAATGGGCGCGATGCATTGGGAGTGCGCGACACACTGGGTTCTTGGCGCGGCGCATACAGTCCACATCCCAAATTTACTTGAAATTTCTCCAAGTTGCTCATTCCTTGCATGGATTTGCCAGGTAGAGCCTTCTTCTTGATGTTGCATAAAATTTTATGGTAAGTGTTGGTGGTTTATGGGTAATAACGGTTGAAACAAAAATCCAAACCCTACATCTAAAGTGCCTTCAAAGGAAGATTGTTGTGGGTTCTTAAATCTTAGATTTGTCACCAAGGCCTCTTCCTTCCCCATTTCTCCCTTGTTTCATCATTTCCTACCCCCCACTAAGCTCATCAATCCTACATTTTCTTTCCTACATTCAAATCCAAAAACCCCAAAACCCTAGCCCTTATAAAAATCTCCTAACCCTATACATAAAAACCCCCTACACCCCCTCCTTTCCCTAATAAAATTTATTCTAATATTCCCTAATCCATTACTGTTTTCCCCTTCCTAACATTCCCTTGTTGCATTTTTTCCCCTTGGTGGCAGAATCCAACAGTATCGCATTACAACACAGTAGTTTCATACATTATTAAAGAGTAGTCCAACCACAGTTCATATTCAACAACATATTTTCTTCAAGGTATTTTGTACAGCAGTCATGGCATCTGAGCATTCATCAGACTATGAAGTGGAAACCCAAAGTGACTCACCCTTAGAAGAACAGGCACCCCAGAGGCCTCATAAAGGTGGCAAACATGTTAGAGAAGAACCAACCACCCTTACAGAATTGCAGGCCTACCCTCTTGCCATGTTTTGTATTCAGCATCAGTCATGCTATGAGTTTTGTCAAAAGGTGGCTAGTGTCCAATTTCATCATGAGTTGGCTCATCTTACATGGAGATCAAGCTATCTTGGCTAGTGTCACCTTTACGCTTACACCAGACTCTGTCTCATTAGCAACCGGTATACCGAACATTGGTGAACCATGACACAAGAAACAGAAGATTGACCAGCAGCATTATGAGCCATACATTAAAACCAGTTTCTTGAGGTAGCTCAAGAGAGTGTTCCCGTTCCGATATATGAAAGATGAATATGCTCCACTAATGAAATAGATCATGAAATATTTCAGCTGTGAGGGACGGTTCTCTCGTCTTTATGCTTATCACATTAGGTTTCTCATGCATTTCATTAGGGTACGGATGATGAACATTCCGTATTTCATTTGTCGGAACATAGAGAGGATGACCACCTTTATGCAGCATAAAACCCCTCAGCAGCAACTTAACAGTGTCTATCATTTTGCTCTTATTAAAATTTTGGTGGTTCATCAGCTTGGAGTACAGGGCATCACTTGGGAGGATTTCATCTCTCGTGACTTCTTCAGAGATTCATGGGGATTATTAGAGGTTAAGCATGAAGGTGGACCTTCTCATCAGTATGAGCGCCATGAGACCGCTAGTGTGCCGGTATTCATCACATATTAGAGAGGCACCAGACATTTGTTTGCAGCAGCAAAGCGAGTGTTATCTCCACCCGGGGTGGAAGGGGCCTCGCTTCCTCCATCAGCATCATAGGTACAGGACAAAGGCAAGAGGCCAATGCAGGATGAGGGGCCTTCAGGTGAAAGAGAGATCGACTTCATTCTCATTCATGATGATGATACAGATACGGGCCCACAAAGTGCCAAACTTAGGGAGATCATCCAGGAGCAGCAAACAGAGATCCAAGCCTTATCCCTTGACTTGGAGAGGGCTAAGTGGACCATGAAATACTTGGAGCAGAGGAACAAATAGCTTGAGGATCAGCAAGCAATCATGGAGCTACAAAACATTCGCGAGAATCGCCAGGCTGCACAAAGGAGAAGAATTGAGCTCACGTCATTGGAGCAAGAGATTAATGAGGATCGGGAGGCCAATCTCGAGAGAGTTAACATGCACTTGGAGAGGCTGTTGGACAAGGCCAAAAAAGACCATCCTTTGCTGAGACACATGGATTTCCACTATATGGCACGAAACAAGGTGTGCAAGGCCCAAATCAGGAATTTGAAGGCAAAATTGAGGAAGGCAATAAGGAAGCAAAAGAGGCAAAGGGAGCTTGATCGTCTTCAGATATTGGCTGAAGCCTCTTTAGCTCAGCATAACACTTAATGAAGAATCTCCAGCCCAAATTTCAAGAAATTTTGGGCATTTTTGGTATTTTTGCAAATTTTTGTACAAAAAACAAGGTTTTTCTCCCTGTGCGCCGCACCACATGGTGCTCGCTTATGATAGGAGGCTCAAAATGCAATTTTTTCTATATTTTTGGATTTTTCATGAAAAATCATGACTTCTGGTGCATGGCCAAGAAGTTTGGGCAAGTTTTGAGTCCTCAGGAGGTCAAAAACACCCTAAAAATGACCTCTCTGCCCCTAATTTCACACACAGGAAGTAGTCTTGGGAGATTGAGGTTTTGGAGAGGAAAATGGGTACCAAATTCAGAAATTCCACTTGGGTTGGAAAGTAGACAAGTAGGGATATCCAACAAGCACACATGGGCTCAATTTGGACTTCAGGAAGTGCCTCAAAATCAGCTCCAAAGTGGCGCGACGCATACAGATTTTGGCGCGGCGCACAAAGGATTTTTGCTCAATTTTTCACCTTCCAGCTCAGAAATTCGGCCAGTTTGACTAGTTTTGCTTTGTGATGTAATTTTTGATCTATCTTGATGTAATTGGGTAAACATGATGTAATTTGGGCACTTATTTACTTGTTCTAGAGGATTCATTCACTAAAAAGTGAAAATTTAATGAATGAATCAGTTTCCTACATTATAGAGGCAAGTTGTTTTGATTTCCTAGATTTTAGTGCTTTGTTTAGAATTGGTTGAAACAACTCCTAGAATGATGAGCTCGACCCCTAGAGGCAAGGGAATGGATTGGGCTAGTCTATATCATGTAATTTCTAAGTCATTTTCAGAGTTGGACTCTTGGGAAAAGTTTGGCACTCTATTGTACATTCATTTCTGCATTTTTGGCAAAGGAAAGACCAGGGTTTTGTAGCACTGTTTGGGATCCATCTGGCTTTATGTTTTGATGGTGTGCTTCTCTGAGTAATTGTAAGTTCATTAGTGTTATGTGTATCATTTTCCTATCTCTTCTTCTGAATTTGAACAAATGAGTGATTAAGGTGGAATTCATTAACTGTTATGCTTTGCCTTTGAATTTGTTTAAATTTCCATGTTTTCATCTGTTTAAGGAGAATTATTGAGACTCTCTTGCTCTCCTTAGCTCCTCACCAGTCCTATCTATCCATTCACTCACTTTAAAGCATCAAAATGATTGCCTTCCTTGCCCCAATCAGAACTCTACAGAAACTGTGCCTCATCCTTGAGCCCAATTTGCCTTTCCCTGTTTCCAACACAAAACCCCCAAAAACTTAAATCAAACCCTTGTACTTAATACCTAGCCTAAGATTAGCTTTTATTATAGTCATCTCGAGCCCCATCGATTATCTTTTGCCGAGATCGACCCGGAGAGAGCCCTCTCCTGTCCTCGTAGGGCTAGCTACGAGGCTGAGCGTGGTTTGATGTGGACCTAGAACCTTGTCTTTTCAGCCTGAGACAAATCTAGGCTCTAACATAGTATCCACTTCCAACTGTCATATTTTGTGACAATCAGGGGTCCATTCAGATATCAATTGATCCAGCTCAGAGGCAAAGGACCAAGCACATCGAGATTCACATGCATTACATCGCGAGCTGATCTGTGATCGAGTCATGTCACTGCAGTACTGCCCCACTGAGCAACAAGTTGCAAACATCTTCACCAAGTCTTTCACTGAAAATAAATTTTTAGAACTGAGAGCTATGATTAGAGTGGTGGAGATAGCTAAGTAGATTCTTCTGGCCACTTAGCCCCTTTTTCCTCTTTTTGGGGGGGGGGGGGGGGGGGGGGGGGGTGGGGTTTCCCACGAGGTTTTCCTTCTTTCTTCATTTTAAGAGGATCTTTTATTATTGTACCTAAGTACCTAACATGGCATCTTGGCCGGGACTCAGTTTAGATAAGTGATTTAGGATGAAGGGGGGGGGGGGGGTGTTGGAATATAATCCTAACATCTACATTTATTTTTTAGCCTAAGTATCCTTGACTTAGCCACATGCACTAAAAGTCATGTTCACACTTGGTTTTTGGTAAACTAGCTTAGTGGACCAACTTTCCCTTGTTTTTTGCCTTTAAAGGCTTAATATTATGGAAATATTGGTCCAACCACTTTCCTAAACCATTTAGACATCTAAGTGCATGTTCACCACACCTCATCCACTTGAGTTATTTGAGGATTAGGGCCCCACATGAAGATTCCCCCTTAAATCAAGGGATTTGGTCTCCCAGACCATTTTAGCATGTTTTAAAGTTGCCTTCCTTGGGAAATGCACCCCTCCTCATGCTTTCCTTGTGGCTGATAGTTGGCATAGGTTGTCTTGAGTCATTGTTGCTATTTAGGCCCCCCTTTAGCTTTTCTTAGCCTTTTCTAGTTTTTTACTAGTTTTCTAGATTCGACAATTTCTATATAACCACCTCCCTTTGGGATTAGAGGTTTGGCTGCTCATGTATTACTATTGTTCATTAACTTAATACATTGATTTTATGGAGCAAATTCTTTCTCTCCTCTCTTGAATATCAGAAAATTACTTGTGTTTAATTTAACTAGAATTCTAGATCTCTCGGAGTTTCTGCAGGAATTCTACACATATGAGATCATTCCATATTATCTCTCTTGCTTGAATAAGGGACATATTTCCCTTCACTTTCTCCTTCAGCTCTTTAATTTCTTGGGAAGCAATCTGAAAATCATTTCTATACTTTAAAGTATTTTCCTGGGACATAGCCAATTCCCTTTTAGTGGCCTTTATAATTTTTAGAGCATCATCATAATTTCTCTGAACCTTCTTCATTTCATTTTTAGATATTTGCAGCTCAGTCATTACTCTGGTTAATTTATCAGCTGGGTCTTCAGAATCTGGTTGTACTAAGATAGTACAAACATGGGAGTCAATTTTCTGTTGTAAAACATAATTCATCTCTTTCAGCTTAGAAATTTCATCATTTGTTTGCAAGAGCTCATTAGTCAGAATTTCTTTTTCTTTCTCTACCTGTGCTACTTCTGAGGCCATTGGATGTTCCACAGAAGGAATTTTCAATTTCTTTCTGAGCACTTGAATCTCTGTCTCAGCTCCCTGCAAAAATTTCTGGACAACACTCCTATCTTCAGGGTTCACACCAATCTTTACAATCAACTTCTTCAACTCTTCATTCTGAGTGGTCAAAGCTATAGAATTTGCTTTTTCTAGATTTAACTGATTGACCACTTTCTCTAACAAGGCTTTAACTTTGTTAGCAACCAGGGAAGTTTTATTTAAATCACTATATATCAGCTCTCCAGTCTACCTATGTAAATTGATTTTATCAGGCAGTGGGATCTCTCTAGCATCTACTGTCAGGTTGATAGTCTTGAAACCTGATGAAGAAGAGATAGTCAAAGCAGAGGGGTGAGAGAAAGATAACTTTAGTTGATTTCTCTCAAGGTCCATGGCAAAAAGAAATCTAGTCTGATAGTCAGAGATGGATTGAGCTTCCAATTGGGACTCCATGCTTTCCTTTACTTTTATGTTCCTTTCTTCTATTTGAGAATATAATTGTTTTATGAATGGAACAAAACTCTGAGCAACCTCTTCTGGAACAGGGGAAGAAGGTGTACAAATGACTTCCCCCAACTGCAATTGAAAACCTACTGCTGCTGAAAAACTGCCCCCCTCAGACAACTTAATCCTCTTGGAGCCTTTATTTTCTTCTTCTTCCAAATCAATAATATCCTCACTGCCTCATTTCAAATTCTTCTCACTTGGATGAGGAGTCTCAACCTCCATCCCTCCTGATACATTGGTTTGTCCTCCATTTTCTAGTTTCTTGACATCTGGTTGAGGCTCATGCACATAAGGAGCATAGGAATTCTCCACTCTTCTGTTTGAAATAATATGGTGAGGGTCATATGACCATTTCTCACCCAGCTGTAACTTCATACTTTCAAGGATTTTCTACACTTCTCCTATGGCTTGCCTATTATTTACAATAAAAGGCCCAACTGTTCTTGGAAATTTAAATAAATTCCCTTTCTTTGCTGGAACAAAATGTACTTGATCAACATTTAAACTTTGCCTGATAAATTCTAAAGAAAACAATCTCATGGGCACAAATGTGGGGAGTTTGTAGGGGGAAACTTCTGCTCCATATAATCTAATCACCTATAACATATTTACTGAGTTGAAGAAGAGACTGATCCTTTGGTAGTATACAAGGTGAAAGAGAACTATTTATGATTGAATAGGAAACTGATAGAAAAGAAGTGGTGAAATACATAAATCCCTCATAATTGGCATTACATCTTATAACATCTATCTGAAACACCACTGACTGTTTGTTCTTATCAACATCCATATTATTTAATCCCAAGTGCATGTATATTTCAACATGAGTATATAAAAATAGAGAAGTAACCAAAGAGGGAAATATGAAACATCCAGTGAGGGAAAGATATGTTAATTGAGATTTGACCATTTTTTTTCGAAAAAGAAGGAATGTCAAAAACTGTCTCATGATTCATCATCAAATTGACCATTCCTGGGATAAATTTGTTAATGGTAGTTGTATCTTCTCTTCCCAAAATCTTAGCAATAATTTGAATAATGGGTTTGACCTCATCAACAAAAGTATCCAAAAAGAAATGGGTGGGTTCCAAAGGCAAATGCTTCCTAGTGGGCATTAAAAAGAAGGTTAATTGAGCATAATTTGGTCTAGATAGGTTTTGGAAAGAAGGAAAACACAAGGCCTATTGTATTAAAAGGGAATACACTTGGAAGATATTCTCCCCCAATTTTTTCATGACAAATAATTTATGTGGATATAGGGTGGAGACTAGCCAATAAACAAATTCTGGGAAGACATATGTCTGAGGGATCATTGCAGCTAAAATACCAGACCTGATAGTTGCAACATACATAGGAGACTCTGTTGATTGAGTAGGATATGCTGGTGGAATTCTATGAAATTTAGAGAGCAAATTGGGTCAAATACATCCCTTTCGATGTCCATTAAGGGAATATGAGAAGAGGACCTTGTTAGAATGGTTTTCTTGGACATTTTGACAGCTAGGATGAAGGAGACGACGTGTAAATACCTGGTTATCAGTGATTGATGCTGACTGGAGCTCTGAGTTGTATAATCCCAATCTACAGAAGTAAATCAGAAGAAAAATGGTAAAATGAAATGTCCAAGGGTAATGATATTTATGGGAGAAAACAGGAAAATGGGGGGAAAATGAAAATAAATGCATATGTGGGGTGTACGAATTAGTGACGTGGTGACAAGATGGGATGAGGTGACAGGGTGATGTGGTTGATGAGGTGGTGGAGAAATGATGGTGAGAGGGTGGTGACAGCGCAATGACAAAAAAAAATGAATAGCGGTTTCACACTCGCTTGGCGGTGAATTACGAGGGCATACTCTTGTGTGAAGGAAATCCGCTGGAGTCCCTCAATAAATCTCCTCTACCATTGAGCTAAGGTCAGTGCAGATCTTTGACAATTCTTACCGAGGGACATGGTGGGCTAACCATTGGGTACATAGTGGCATTGTGTCTTCATCATCTATTGGGCCCCTCCTCTTCTCTCCATCGCACCTGACAATCCAATCGACATTTAACAATGTCCGACTTTGGTGAACAGGGACCCACCAAAATCCATTTAATTTTAATTCTGCATTACAACTTAATCAATGTTGCTTAATCCACCATTAATAATTAATCAAAATCCTAAGTCAAAATGTTGAATTTGTTTTTTTTTTTTTTTTTCTTATTGCGTATCTATATATATATATATATATATATATATATATATATATATATATATAGATATTTGAATATATGAAGAAAAGTAAAACAAGCTACAACACATCAAACATGTCATGTTGGCATTTCTACTATAACTTTTCTTTTGGGAGGTTCTAGAGGTTGAAACATGGAAAATAGTGAGGGTAATTCCTATTAATCACTATGTTCAATTTTCAAAACTTCAATTGCTATAATTTAGGAGTTTTTCCTCGAGGAAGTTTATCTATTAGTTTGAATGCAAAATGTTTGAAGAATACCTCAATGGTTTTGTTAGCGCCTAGATTTACCTCGGGCTGAAAAGGTAGGATCCAGGGCCAACATCAAACTACGCTCAACCTCGTAGCTAGCCCTACGAGGACAGGAGAGGGCTCTCTCCGAGTCAATCTCAGCAAAATATAATCAGATGGGGCTTGAGATGACTGATTCAACAACTAATCTTAGGCTAGGTATGAAGTGCAAAGTTTTGATTTGAGTTTTTGGGGGTTTTTGTTGGAAAAAGGGAAAGGCAAATTTGGGTCCAGGGATGAGGCCAAATTTTTGCAGAGTTCAGGTTGGGGCAAGGTAGGCAGTAGTTTTGATGCTTTATATTAAATGAATAAATGGAAAATACCACTGAGGAGCTAAAGAAGGCATGAGGGTATCAAGAATCCTCCTCAAACGAAGAAAACATTGAGAATTAAACAAAACTACAGGCAGATCACAACAAACTCATGGATTCTACCTTTGTCACTTAACTTGTTTAATTCAGAAGTAAAGAGAAGGGAAATGTCATACATAAAACATCAATGAACTTGCAATTACATGAAGAAACACACCATCAAAACACAGAGCCACAAGGATCCCAACAAGTGCTGCAAAACCTTGGTCTTTTCTTTGCCAAAATTGTAGAAATGAAATGTACAATGGAGTGCCAAGCAATCCCTAGTGTCCAACCATGAAAATGACTTAGAAATTACATAATATAGACAAGCCAAACCCATTCCCTTGCCTCTAGGGGTCGAGTTCATCATTCTAGGAGCTGTTTCAACCAATTCTAAACAAGGAATTGAAATCTAGGCAATCAAACAACTTGCCTCTATATGCTAGGAAACTGATTCATTCATTTAATTTTCACTTTTTAGTGAATGAATCCTCTAGAAAAAGTAGAAATGTGCCAATATTACATCATGGTAATCAAATTACATCATGGGAGATCAATAGTTACATCAAAAAGTAAAACTAGTCAAAACTGGGCGAATTTCTGAGCTGAAGAGTGAAAATGAGGCCAAATTTCTCTATGCGCCGCGCCCAAATTCTCGATGTGTCGTGGGACTTTGGAGCTGATTTTGAGGCACTTTCCGAAGTCCAAATTGAGTTCATGATAGCTCGTTGGAAAGCCATACCTATCTACTTTCCAACCCAAGTGGAATTTCTAGATTTGGTGTCCATTTGCCCCTCCAAATATCCAATCTCCCAAGACTGCTTCCTGTGTGTCAAAATAGGGGCAGTGAGGTCATTTTTTGAGTGTTTTTGACCTCTTTGAGGGTCCAAAACCTGCCCAAATTTCTTGGCCATGAACAAGCAACCATGATTTTTCATGCCAAATCCAGAAATGCAAAGTTTTGTAATTTGGAGCTCCCTAGCAAAAGCGCGCGCCACGTGGCGCGGCGCATAGGGAGGAAAACCCTGTTTTTTTAGTGCAAAAATTTTCAAAATGCAAAAATTGCTCCAAATTTCTTGAAATTTGGGCTGGACCTTCTCTATCAAGAGCTATGATGGGACAAGGATGCCTCAGCCAATATCCAGAGTCGATCATGCTCTTTTTGCCTCTTTTTCCTTTTTGATGCCTTCCTTAGTTTTGCCGTTAAATTCCTTATTCGTGCCTTGCAAACCTTGTTCCATGCTATGTAGTGAAAAGCCATGTGTCTCAGCAATGCTTTGTCTCTATCGGCCTTGTCCAGCAGTCTCTCCAAGTGGATGTTGACTCTCTCGAGCCAAGACTCCCGATCAGCGTTGATCTCTTGCTCAAGTGAAGTGAGCTCCACCCTCCTCCTTTAGGGCAGCTTTGGCGATTTTTTCTTTATGTTTTTGCCACCTCTATGAGGCCTCCTGGGTGCATGTACTTCTGTTGGTGAATCACTGTGGGTCTCCTCCTCATGAAGAATCAGATGCCATCACTGCTAGTGAATAAACTGTCTGCCTTAAGGAGAAATAAGTGAGCTGTGATATGTTTGACCTTTGCCACCAAGGGAAAACAATGATATAGGGGACTGTAGGAGGGAGAAAACAGTGAGGGATTTGAGGGATTGTTGGGATAGGGTTTAGTTAGGGATAACTTAGGTGTTTTGTATATGGACTAGGGTTTAGGATTTTGGGAAATAGGAATTGGGGGTATGGGATTAGTGAATTTAGGGGGTATGGTTTGGAGAATAGGGAAAACCAGGGAAATATGGAATGAGGAAGTGATGAGGTGAGGAGATGTTTGGAGGCAAACAGTCAATATAAAACCCTAGCAGCAATATCCTTTGCAAAAGATGAAACAATGATAGTACATGGATTTTACATATGCACATAAATGTGCTCTCATCAATACATGCCCAAAACATGAAATTTCATGAGTACATGGCAAAAATGAGCATCAACATATGCTCCATGTGGCAACATGAATAAAAATGTAATACATGGCATATCCATCAAGTGCAAGGCCTCCACGAGCTATGACATAAGTTCTCAAGATGTAGCAGCAACAAATAGAGGTACTAACATCATCTTATGCTAGTACATGGCCACTCAACACCTTGGCCATCTGCATCCCATCAATGAACATCTTACAATAAATTCATAATAACCTAGCATCCATCATGCTCCATATGTGCATCATCATCACAATCAATTAGTAGTAGCAATATGTCATAATAGGGTTTTCTTCCCTTTGAACACTCACCATGCCACAAGCACCATCAAACAAACACCAACATGAGATAAAAAACAATGATGGAGGCTCTACCTACTTGTCACATGACCGATCCATGCGTTTTTGGGTGATTTGAGCGAATCCTGGAAGTTTTTGGGCTCTCTGGCTATATGCACCGTGCATCCAGCCCAATGCGCCACGCCTCACCAATGCGCCGCGCCCTTGTTATTTTACACTGGAAATCAGAGCCCAATGCGCCGCGCCAGTTATGTGCACCGCACACCTACCCAGTGCATAGTGCTTTTGTCCAGAAGACTTTTGGAGGCCTTCCTGATGTCCAAATTGGGCAAAAATCAAATCTCCCAAGACTGGTCAAAATGTGCCAAATGAGGCTGCCTAAAGGTAGAGTGCTGTTGCAGTAAACTTTTGAAGGTCTTCCTCAACTCCAAATTGAGCTCATGATAGATCATTGGAAATCTCTTTGTGTCTAGTTATCATTTGACTTATCAAGCAAGTCATTTGGCCAACCAAGCTAGGAGAAAACTTGATTTTCCCAAGGTCACTTCAGAAGTGCATCAATTCTCCCGAGGCAACTGTATTTTTGACATTTCTCTAAAACCATGACACCTGTGTAAAACGTGAAGGAGGTTTTTCTTCCTTGGCCTATTTTGGACAAAATTCTCTCTAATTTTTCCCAAATTCATATTTTATTGCTCAGAAACATCATTGGAGTAAAACCTATCCCGATGTGTGGAACAGGGGATTTGTCGAAATGAAGCGAAATGAAGGGGATAGGGGGCTTCTAAATTCTTGAGGAAATTTTGAGAAGTATGGAGGGATGTTAGGAAATAGGGGAAAGTGGAATTTCAAATATTGAGTGAGGGGAAGGGGTCCAAAAAGGCAAAACACAGGCCTAGCCTAGAAAATAGGGTTTGTAGCAAGAAACTAGGGTTTGTGCGAAAATGAGGAATTTGGGGGATCTCAGTGATGGGAAGTGTTTAATAAGGTACATTAAGGATAGGGGAAGGTGTATGAACATCAGGATACAAGTTTTGCTGATGATTTGACCATCCAAGAGAAATTAGCTTCAAAACCCTAGGAGAGGGAAATGAACCTTACCTAGGCACAACTGAAGCATGAACAAGGTGCAAAATGACCCTTTGGAACTTGACATGATGATGAAAACCCTATGAATGATGGTACACCCAGCTGAATGGTGACATGAACCGACATTTGGACAACTTGGGAAGGAGTAAAGGCAAACCCTAGACCTAATACCTAGTGACCAAATTTTGCTTGAACACTCATTGAAATGACAAATTTGACCTTGACACCTTAAAATCACTTTGTAAGAGCATGTTTGATCACTGGAGGAAGGCTACAAAGACTGACACTAACATGTTTAATGATTGATTGCATACAAACTGTTTAATGAAATTCCCATATGAGAATGTTATTTTGTGGACAAGGATAAAATTGTTGTATGTTAGCTTTGTTGTGTGATAGTATTGTTGTAGCTGATCTATGTTTATTTGCATGAAAAGCATTTGAAGAAATGAGTTAAAGGTGTTTTATTACAATTTACATACAAACTATTTGATAAAATACCTCAAAGATAGAAATGGAAAGTTGCATGATTGAGTGGTAGATTTTAGTTACTATATTACAAGAGGAACCAAAGCAATGTTTCTAATTTGATTTCATACAAAATGTTTGACAAGGTTTACATGTAAAGTGTTTGGCAAGATGTATGAGACATGAAAATCAAATTTTTGCAAGTATGGTTAGGATAAATTTAGTAGGGGTATGTGACAAGGTGGTATGAAAGCTTAATGTCAAGCTAGTAAAAATAAAAAATAAAATTTTGGGTACCTTGTAACCTCTACAAGTCATTAAGGGAATTGGATATGTGACAATTGTGGGTACCCCATACCACTTGTTTAGCCAATTAATTGTTCCTAAAGGACCAACTAACCACTGCACATTAGATTGTCAACCTGAGGTCTCATCTTTCTATTTCAAGGTTATCTGCATAATTTATGCAAGAGAAATGATGGTATGACTAATCACTATTATCCTAATGGAAAGAGAAACTGCAATGATAAAGGAATCAACCCATAACACAATTAAGAACTTTTCTTCTAACTAAACCAAACCATTCAAAGCATCAAATCCTAAATACTTTCTACAAGAAACAAGGAAACATATCAAACACTGAGCTATTACCTAAGGAACAACAACTATAAAACAAGAGAACAACACTAGAGAATTATATTATCGAAAGGAATTTAAGCAACACAAAATAATGATCCTATGATAATCTACAAGAAACAACAATAAAGTAACAACAATCCCAAATGAATTAGCTAAAGTAAATCCACTCTGCAACAACCAAAAGTAATTTATATTTAAAATAGAACATGTGATTTGACAAATAATTAACTAACAGGAAATTTTAAATTGAAAATCATTAAGAAAACAAATAAATGAAGTGAAAGAACATAACATAGATTTAATGATACATATGAAGACAACATTGCTTCCAGGATTAGGCCCAAATCACCATAATTGAACTGCCTTATAAAAGGAATCAACATAGCAAATTAACTCTGGATAATAAAAGCTTTCATTGAATTACAAAGGATCAATTACAATCAATGTCTTCTCAAGTTCACAACTTATGTCAAAAATATTACAATTGAACAACCTCTCTCAAGGCTCAATTCCTAGTATTTATACTATGACTGTAGAAGATAAGAACAGTAAATCTATTTTTAATAAAGAGAAATCCTGAGAATATGAAGATTCTCATGATGCTCATTTTAAGTTACAAGAAATCTTAATATTTCTGGATGACCAAGTCAGAAGCCTGTCCTTAACCGATTTTCTCCAAACAATGATCAACAACATCAAGCTATTCGGTCTTCTATGATCAATCCTAGGAACATCATCAAGTGTCAGCTCATCGATAGATTCCTGTTCAAAATAAGGATCCAACCGTGAGTAAATAACACTTTTGTGATCAAATAAGTTCATAGATGCAATAGAATAATATAAATACATTAAATGCTTCTAGAATCCATATTACATAGATTATCATGTCCTAAATGCAAGAAAGACTTAAGAAAATAATATAAGAACTAAGAAATAAGGTAAGGAAATTATAACAATTATGAGGCCCAACATCACCCCCCAACTGACCTTTTTGCATGACCTCATGCAAACAAATGATTAACATGCAAGGCAGTTAAGGAGTAAGCTTCATAAGACTCTTCTCCTCTATGTCTGAATCCATTCCTACTTCTAAGTTCCTGAAAGGACACATACTTACCTGCCTCTGATAAATCATAGTCATATTTATAATAAGACTGAGGGCACCAGATCATGGGACATATATACCTGCACCCTATCCAATTGATACCTTTTTCCAATACCAGGTGAACATAGTCCTGTACTCTAGTCATGGCATACTGAAAATTATGGAAGCCAAAGGGTTCTCTGTTTTTTATTTCATTAGATGATGCTTGCCATCTCACTTTGGATCCATGAAGAGCCTCATCTCTGATATCTCCTAGGTATTCCAAACTTGAATGTAAGACATCATTATGAATCTGTGCAAGCGTAGAAGAAACACCATGTTTTTATATGAAGATACCGTGACGAATAAGTGTGTGAAAAGGGTCCCGAGGCTCTCCTCTGACCAAAATATCAAGACCATTCTCTCTCCTCTAGAAGATGTGGTAATCTTTTCCCCATATCACCTAGTTTCAGGAAAATGATATGAAGGCATGGAACTGAATGTCTCTAATAAATGGAACAAGATTCTCATTCACATGTTCCTCCAAAAACAAGTTGTGCATATATGGTTCACACAGAAGGTACTTTGTGTACTCATCTCATTTATGGAAATTAGAGATAAAATCCAGGACATATTTGAACTCATATGGTTGCCCAGACTGTACAACTTTGATTTTAAGCAACAAGTGTCGCTCAAGTAAAAACAAGGCATAATTCCGGGTTGGGGACTTGCATGCTAAGGCATCTGAATAATTGGAGTATATTTCCTTTGTTTTCTTTGTAGCCTTATTAAGGTGATCCTTTAAATCCTATATTTTCTTCTAAGATGCTCTCAGTTGTGCATAAGTTTCATCTTCTATTGTTGCCAGTGCCCTGAATCATTGAAGAAATTTCTAATGTTCCTTCTGAGGCACCACTTCTCTTTGGTATATTGCTATAATCTCTTGCTGTATTTCCATGGTTTTATTCAAGACCTTAATGGTAGCCTCTACAATTAAGGGAGTATAAATAGGTACAAAGTATGTTTGTACTCCTCTTTCAATAAGGAAATATGGTGTATTTGTTTGAGTTTCTACTTTGACAAGCATGAAAGGAACTTCAATCATTTGCATTTTAGAATTGATCTGAGTTCCTACTTTAGTAGAAACAAGGGAAGGATCTATCTAGACACTTGCTTCAATGGAGACATTTGTGAGGTTGGTTTGGGTTTTAGTCTCTTTAATTTTTGTCTTCCTTTCAGCTTTCTTCACATGACCCTTATGAGACTGCTTACTACCATGTAGCCATTTTTTCATTAGTTGTACCTTCCTGAAATCTATTATTTTGTTTTCTTAATATATCAAATTCTTTATGAATTTTACCTTTTTCTCTGTCTCTCACATCTCTGGTGCTTCTAATACTTTGAATAAAGTTTTAGCCAATTTTTTTGGGGAAAAAGGAGAGGGAACAATAATTATCACCTCGGTCTTTCTAGCAGTAATCTCCTGAGTAGATTCAACTGTCAAAGGGTCAATAAATGAATTTTCAACTTCCATTGATATTGTATCATATACACATTTCAAGAAGTACACGAGGACCAATCTGAGGGCCAAATAGAAAATCAGTATTTCCATCTCGATATTCACCAATCATTTCTTCAACGAGACAATGTAGAGTCATCTCTTCCAGAGAGGAGGGATGAAATAAAGTAGTAACAAAGTCTTCAAAATGCTCCTAGAAGAAAACAAATTCAGGTTCACCAAATGATTCCATAATGACAGTAGATGAAGAATTGGCGAGGGAGGTCGCAACTAGCGAATTAGGTGAATTCTTCTAGTGAAAAGGGTTTTCTAGATGAGCTACAGATTCTTCTATTGGAATAGTCATTGCTTCTCCTAAATTCATAGTTTCGAATAAGTTCTCTAACCATTCTAATGATTGAGCTACTTCCATTTCTCATTTTATCTGTTCCAAGGCTAGTGAGTCTTGAGTCGAATTTTTTCCAAGGGTTTCCTATTATGTCCCCTCTGCATTGGAGAATTCTTGAGTCAAATTTTCTTCTAGTAACTTCTCAAGGGGATTTAAAGAACTTTGACTATGTTTTAATTTGATTAACCTAGTTGACCTTCTCCTTTTCTTGGCTAGTGAGGCTAGAAAATGCAACATTCTTTTCTCTTCTTTACTTACAATTGGAGGAATTGAAGTTTGTGCAGTTTCCTGTGGGGTATCTTCTGTCATCAAATTTTCATTTGGATTGTCCTCATTGTATTTTTATAGCTACTCATTGCTAACTTAAACATTTCCAAATATTGCTTCATTTTCCAAAGGAGTTCTTTGGCCAACATTAGGGTTTCCTAGGAACCTTTCCAAACTCTATTATGCATGACTCAAACTTCCTAAAACTAATAATTTGATAAGCCCACGATGGCTAACAAATGAGACTTGGTCTTTGGATCTTCTTATCCTATTAGCAGTTTCATGCAACAACGAATTAAGAAAATAAGGAAGGTTTAGAGTTACCTTTTGCCTTAGAGATGCCATTATTTTAAGACAATGCCCCCTCACCACGTCGTACCTTCCATCATAGATAATAAACCAATGAACGATACCTGCTACTTATTTCCATGGATCGGGTAATGAAGTGGGGTTATACCCCTTTCCTTTTTTCTTAAAATTGGCAACTAGGGCCAAATTCCACCTTAGGATAACTCATTTGATGGAGATGATGATTGCATTAAATTCCTCTTTTCGTGAGGACCAAAATTGATTAAATATAATCTCATTTGGACAAGCAGAAGTGTGATTTTGAATTTATTCCCACACATGTGCAAATTTTCAAGGTTGGCCACATCATCATGTAGTCTCAAAAATCCTAATGCATGTGTCGCTTCACCCTAAACAACTTGTATAAATACAAGTGACCCTTCACCTCATTTGGCATATTCTCCACTCACACATTCTCTCTCCTTATCTCATTGGTTCGTACTATATTGGGCATTCTTCTCTCACACACATGTGGATCAAGAAGGAGAAATTTCAGAAGCTAAATTATAGGGCCAAAATAATAGAGTTGGCTGCAGTTTGACTAGCGTTAACTAACACCTTTTGGGCATCATTTGAATTCGATATTTTGGGGATATTTTTATCTCAGTAGGACACATATTTTGGCATGGGGAACTGAGGCAATATGATCACTTTAACCTCAAAAAAAATTGTAGGTTGACTACAAATTTCAGGATAACAGTTTGACCAAATTTGATCGCAGATTTTGTAACTGTTTTGGGATGGCTATAACCTCCTGATTAGGCCAAATTAGATTGGGGAATACTGAGTTGTTTTGAGGAAATTTTATTGTTGCTTTGACCACCGTTGAATTTTTGGTTAGGGTTGAAGTTTGACTGTAGAAATTGACAGGGTTGTTTTGACTTTGAATTAGGTAAGTCGATTTGACTTTTGTACTCTCTCTCTCTCTCTGCTGAAAATTTTGATGTAATAATAAGAAGAATTGGTCAAAGGGTTTTTCCCATCTTGGGTTTTTTCCGTGGCATTCACCAAATTTGGTGTTCTCTTGTCTTCTACAGTTTGTTTCATGTTCTATCTACTTTTAATGTCAATGTGATTAATGGTTAATATTACTGCTATTGGAAATATCAATTGGAAATTGTCATTGGGCTGCTAAAGGAACATTGAAGTATTTTTTCTAAGCATAGAACATACCATTGTTAACTAAAATTAACATTTCCTGACCAACTCTTCACCAGGGTTCAAAAATAGGAGAGTTGCTATCTGGAGCGAAGCATGTATTTCATACCATTTTTCTCCCTCTTTCGGAAGACCTGTGACTTCCACTATTGTGCCTTCGCTCAACTTTACCTGTATGGCTTTTACCATTACTACACCGTTATATAACATCTTTGTGAATTATGATGCGATTTCATTATCAAATCCATGTAATCGTTTGAAGTATTCTAACCATCGTGCTTGGTCCAAAATGTTGTGCACCTGCTCTGTGGCCTGTAATGGGTTCATAACTTACCGAATGACCACCCATTGTCATCTGTTAAAAAAGAATCAGTTTTTTAGTTGGAAACAACATAATTAAAAATATAGTAACACTACACATAATATAGGTACTCAACAACCATAACATGCAATGATATTTCTGGAAATTCAGGTAAAAAATCATGTATCAACACCTCCCCCCCCCCACAATAGAGTTGAAGGCCAACCACGGCCGACATTCATTATTTTAATAGGTTGGAAGTTTTGGCACAATTAAGAGATAAGGTGGTATTAATTAGGTGTGGCAAGATGGCTGTTAGAAATAAAAATGGAGGACGAGGGATATCTGTGGCACGTGAGATAATCATTAAGCCATTTATTAATCGCAAGATGTAATGATGAGGCTAATTATTATAATACGTGGAGTATGAGTGTGAAATAAAGGCATGCAAAGATTTTTAGGAACAATAAATGGGTGGAAACAATATTCTCTTAAGGAGTATCATTAGAGAAAACAATGAAAGAAATTGATTAGAGCACTGAACTTATGAAAAGCTTATATCCCTGATATGCATAATTATAATTAGTTTCACATGAAAAACCAACATAATTGATGAGCTCCAGTATTGCACCAAGGATGTTGCAACTCCTAGGGTTACCAAATTTACTTCATCAACCCAGGGTTCGTACAAACTTGGATGTGACAGTACTGTATACACAATAGATGAAATGGTATACTCTTGTCACTTTTCAACTGGGGCGATAAACCACTATGGTTTTTCAAAATAGTATTCTATTGACTAGAAGGAGTTTGACTACCAAATAGAAAAGGGAAAACTATTCTCAATGCATAAAGGAAATACTACCTACTCTAGGAAATGAAATTGCTGAATTGGAAAGTGCTATAAAGTGACATGAAATCATATAGCTAAGCATCTACACATATTTCTTCCAAAAGGGACCTAACTTAACCTTGCATCTAAAATCTAGTTATCTAAACTAAATAATCATGGAAATTATCCTGAAACCACTATGGCTATTGCATGCATGTACTAACTAGAAATTGCAGAAAATCATTATTGATTTTCAATTTTATGAATGTAAATGCTAATTGAGCCAAATTGATCTCCTGCAGGGGAGACAGGTATGGGGAAACATGTCCAGAATGGTATTGAGGGTATGGAAGCCAAGTGGATGCCTAAACTAAGCTCATATGATCCTTTTTGCTCAATTCGCGCTTAAAATAGGCTGCTACAGGGTTTCCTGTAGTACTGCAGGATGACCTAGTTCTACTACAGAATGCTTTGTTTTACTAAAGGAAACAGGCTGGAATCCATTGGAAAGTAGAAAAGGTGGAATAAAGTATGGGAAAGGTGTCTGATGGGGGAATAAGGCACAAAGGAGGTGCACACTACTCAAGGCTCAACCCAAGTCTCCAAGATGTTTGTATTTGCTAAAGGAAGATGTCCACTTTTCTACAAAACAAAAATTGGGATTAGGGGTTGGTAGACTTTGGTAGTGTAGGTGGAGAAGACTTGGATGAGACTGGTGAGATGAGGTCTCCCTGCAGATTAGAAACTTCTGCAACATCATACAATATTTTCTTCATTTATGCACAACTTCATTTATATATGGAAAGTATGAGCTAAATTTAGGAAAAATAGAGTTATTAATGGCTAATGGACAAGTCTATGAATGGAAGTGATTCTAAACCATAACAGACTCAAGAAACCAAAATGACAATTACAGGTACTTCTAAGGAATTGAGAAACAATGATCTACTCAACAAGAAATCCAAAGTTATGCAGTGATCAAACAATAGATATGTTTTTGGGATATGAGAGTGGGACCCTCAAACCATGATACATAAGGGTGATGAGGCAGAGGCCACTACCATAAGATTTTATGAAGTATTTACTTTCACTATTGTACCATTGATCTATGTTTTCACTAATGGAAGAAAACTAAGTAATCATCCAAATACTTGAAGATTAAACAAAACAGAAATCACTTCAGCAGTTAACTATGAATGTAATATAAGCATCCATATACGAAAAGAGGAACCTCTGCTGCTATGGTTGGGCCTTAACCTAGGAGCATCAGCCCTCTGAGTCAACTCAGTGCTAGATCAAGTGAATTTTTCTCATTCTCATCAAAATGTCAAAAATACATAAGAGTAATCATTCGCAATGTTTTAGCTCAAAAATGCCTCTTGGATACAAAAAAAAAATCGAATCCTAATCAGGCCCTATGCCTTCTTATTTATACAACGAATCTACCAAGAAATTACTTAAAATTAGGGAGGCTTGGATCCCAGACTTGAGATTAACTTGTCTTCAACTATCACTAGGTTTTCTACCAATGACCTTGGTGGGTTTGGCTGCTTGTAACTCCGATCTGATGAGATCTGGTGGAGGAATCTTTAAGTGATTTAGGATTTAAGGAGGGAGATCCAATCTCCTAAAATCCCTCTTTGTTCTCTACTTCAAGTTCCTTCACTTAAATTAACCAAAAACTACTCCAAATCCTGCAATTAATGCACATTAGGCTACATGACATAACATCTCATCTTTACCCTTCTCACTAAGCAAAATATAGTAAAATATGTAAAGAAATGTGAGAAAAGTTGATTTTAATAAGATGTAGAGTGGCATTAAGGTCCATATAATTTAACTATTGGTGAGCCTCATCATCACCCCCCTACTGAAAGTGTTTATTATCCTTTGAGAAACTTAATCTATGCCCATGTCTTTCATTTTTCTTGTGGCCTCTCTGACATCCCCGGCTTCTGTTGATGTAGTCTCCTCTCGTGGATAAAATCCTACATGCTTCTCTATTTCCTCCCACTTCTTTCTTTCCTCTTCCTCCTTTCTTCATTCTAACATACCCAATATCAATGGTGGACTAAGTTTCAAACCAATCCAATTGATTTTGAGTCTATGTAGTGCCTTCTTACATAATGGGGTCCTTTCTACTGCATCTCTCATTCTTTCAGGGGAATGATACTCTGTGATCCTTAGGTTGTATGGTAGGGTGCCCCATCTCCTTGGCATGGTTTCTGGCTTTAATCCTCTAGCGATCTCAAGGTTTCTTCAGAATGAGGGACTGCTTTCCCTTGTGTAGCTAGGTATCTTGGTGAAATTTGGGATCATTGGCGATGATTTTGTGGGTGCCAATGACAACCATGGAATTGATCTATTCTGCTCTGATGTAAAGGGGCTCTTTTTCTTCTCTTTCCAACACCCTCTTTACTTCCTTAGCCCTGACCTCCTCATGACTCATCCATGCTGGAAGGGCCATTAGTTGTAAGTTATCTAGCTTTTCATTGGGGTCCCACACATTCAATTATGTTAAGGCCAAGTTATGTAAGTAGAATTCAGATATATTAGCCTTATCCTCTAGGGTGCTTTGGTCGCATAGCTCAATGAATTGCCTATAGTCTTGGAAAGGCATAGTCCATTGTTGTGCTAGTGTATTTATTTGAAATTGAAACCATTGATCTTTTAGCTACAAGGAATATGACTTTTGTGGCATCCTGCACTGGAGTGCCTCCATAGAGACTCTTACCATAGTGGACAATTAGCTCTTTGTTTCTTGTACCTACCTCCTTAGCCATGTGTTTTCAACCTCTAGTCGAGATTTCATAACTCATTCCCTATCTCTTATCATACTAAAATATCTACCCATCTCTAGTAGCTTCTCTTCCATATGGCCCACATCCTCTACATTCTTTTATTTAGCAATTTGCATCTAGCGATGTGTCCTTCCTCTCTCCTTCTCAAGCTCAAAGAAGAGAGGCATGGAAAATTTTAGTGGTATTACTCTGCCTCCCTCAATGAATCTGTAATATGAGATCAGATTGGGCTGTGGGATAGGTTCCTGCAGCTCTTGGGATTTTCCCTTTAATGTCTTTGGAGCATCTTCCCCCTCCTATACTTGTGTTGCTGCTTCCTTGCCTTTCCTCTATCCTTACTGTCCTTCCTACTGCTTTTTCTGTGTTTCTTGTAGTGCTGAAAAATGTTTCTTGTAGGACTATTTGTGTTTCCTATAGGAGGGTTTTTCCCTTTTGAAATGGGGTGAAAGGTTACTTAATTGTGTTTTCTGATGCTGACCTAGTGACAAGCATCCTAACAAAAGTGATTGGTGACTTTGGGGAAGCCTGTTTTGATGTGCCCTCTTCATATTTCATTTTCATGGAGACTAGTTTTTCTTGTTCTTTTGGTGAGTCTTCAATAATGATAGGAGGCTTTATGGGTGTTTGTGGTCTCCCCTATTTGATCCTAGTGCTCCTCCTTGTTTTCAAATATAGGGGAGTCTACCTCTGCCCTTTTCTTGTTGAATTTATGGGTGTTCTTAGGGCAGTCAAGGCAACAATTGCCTCCTTCTCTGTGGGTTTAGGAGACACTCTTGGAGATTCATGCCCTTCCTCGGTATGTTTTTCATGGCTTTCCTCATCCTTCTATTATTCCTCACCTTTGTTCTCTTTTCCTTCCTCTTCTTCCTCTATTTTATTTGTCTCTGCCTCCTCTTCTTCCTCTGGTTCCTCCTCTTCTTCTTGAGGTTGTTCCTCTTCTTCCTCAAGTTCTTCTTCTTCCTCCACACCACTAGAGGTTAGGTCCCTCTCATATTCAACTTATTCAAATACAACCTCCCTGTCCATGTCCCTAAATGTGGACCATAGAATAGGGACTCTTAACTAGCTCAAGGCATCTTCTAGTATGAGCTTGATTAGTCCATGATGTGCTAGATGCTGATGTTTTCCTTCCTTCACCTTTATTCTCATGTCTATTATTGATTGCAACAAGAAGTATGGCACACTAAGTCTTCTATTACGGGGTAACTCCTCTCCAAATCTCAACACATGGAGGAGTCTAAATTGGTAAGCATATATTATATTGAGCCTTCCTTCACAAAAAATATATTTGAGAATGTGATAGCTTACTTCATCCCAAGGATAGGGAAGGCTCTCCCTTCTAATCCCATTTTTTTCCTCAATTGGATTTTCTTCTCTTAAGAAAAAGTTCTTCTTAGAAAAAATGCTGCTAGCTTTATCCTCCTTTCTCCATTACATGCCTAGAGCAAGTGTAGTGATTCTGCTAATGATTTCAGGGGTAATTGTTACTGACAATGCTCTTACCATAGAAGTAGCATTGATTCTAGCCTAAGGGGTCTGTGACATGGAAAATTCTTGAGCTACATAATCATCATATCGTCTAAGTAGCTCGAAGAATCAAAACCATTGATGCCTTCTAAATATCTTTACCACAGGGGGATTGAAGTGTATTCTCGATGTCCCCGTGGGCCCCCTTCTGTTAAAACCTCCTTTCATTTTCTCTTCTCTGGCAAGCTGATTGTAGGGAGTTTGGTGGCCTAGCTCTAGATATTTCCAAGGTGACTATGGACTTAGAGTTTAGGAGGGTGACTACAATTCGCTTTTTATCCCCACACAATTCCTCCACACAATTATGTCTATCCCAGGCCTACTGTAGTTACTAATTTTTTATTTTTTTTTCTCTTTACTAGCTATAAAATCAAAACACAAAGGATATGGGCAACCTACCTTTCACTGTGATGCCTTGGGTGAGGATAATTTCTGAATAGCTGGGCCCTAGTCACCCCCTTGCATAGTTTTTTGACAATTACCATTGTTTCCTCTAGTTCTTTGTGTTTCCTATAGATGTCCCCTATAGGATGGCTGAAACTATTTTGCTTCTTCGATGGCTCTTCTAGGTGGTCCTGGTTCTCTTAATCTTGAAATGAACGAAGTGTGCATGAAAGTTAGGAATTTTTTCTATTTATGGTTGATTCCTTGGAGCACTGTGTTGGTTAATAGTGTATGTGATTACCCTTTTGGACCATTGGCCCACTGTTAGTTATCATGCAACCTTCCCTCGTAATCATCACCCACTCTTGTACAACTTAACTCAACCACCTTTTTGACTCATTTTCTTTGACGTGACCTCGCCATGTGGTCTGTTGACTAGGAGTTTACTTTTTGTTTTCGAGTTGAGGGTGGCCAAGTTAACTGGCCACCTTCATCTTATAAAATAAAATTTTTCATATTTGTACTTAGGAAAGTGTGTGGATGAGGTGCCATACATGCGCCTTCCTTTGCTTGGTTGATGCATGTTGGAGGGTGGCTTTGCTATACTTCTTCTTGTTCAGGTACATGTTTTCCCTTGGATCTTGTTTTGTTGATTTCACCCAACTGATATATTTGTCTTCATTGTTGTGGTGTATAGGTGTTTGGCCTCTTCTATTGCTACTGAGCTCTAGATAGGTGCCATAGTGCCTGCAGGGGTGTTGATAATATTTTTCTACATGGATGTGGAAGGAGGAGGCATGGAGAACTACTACTGTCATAACACAGGCTGCTACAAGGTTTCCTATAGTACTACAAGGAATCATGTAGCTGCCTCTATCATAATTCTTTTGTTTTGTTTTTCACTTGGAGGAGGAATAAGTGGTGAGGTAGGAGTGGAAGGGGTGGAATGGGGGAGATGGAGTGGTAGGTGAGTGAGGCCAATGATGGTATGGCACTTGGACTTATATATATATATATATATTATTTTTTTTCCTTTTTGAGTGGTTTTTGTTGGACACAGAGGGTGGCATGGTCATGAGTTGGTGTTGGGTGAGATGTGGTGAGGTGAATGGTCCCCACTTTAAACCCATAACATGCTTGCATCATCATCTCTCAACCAAATTCCATTCTTGTAGAGTTTCAGGACATCATGTAGTACTATAGGAAACTCCTATAGTAACTACGAGAAATCTTGTAGAAGTCAGAAAATTGCCTACAAATTGGTTTTTGATGCTTGGAAATGAGGATGGATGATGGAGACATGGTAGGCATGGGAGATATGAAGTGAATGAAGGAAGAATGGGGTGTTTCTTAGCTTTATTCCCTCTGAACTTGGTGTCCTTTATTGCCTTGAAAACCTACAAAAATCATAGAATTTTATTAGTGGACAGGTTTGAGGTCCTTGCCATGGCATTTTGTTTTTTTTCCTTTTTCTCTTTTTTGAAAGACACATAGGTCAGCTTAAAGGAGGTTTTCAACCCGTTTTCCTGACTTAGGTGCCTCAAGGGAGGTTTTCACCTAGCGATTTTTTATTTTCATTTTTTTAACTCTTGAGCTCCCTCAAGGATATTTTCAATCCAAAAGTTGGCCTTAGGTGCCTCATGGAGGTTTTTACCTAGGCCCCTTATTCTTTTTTCTCATTTTCCATTTTTTATTAAAAAATAAAACAATCATCAAGAATTTGGTGATTTGGAAGATGAGACACTTCCAGTCAGATTCATTTCTTTACTGATAGTACTGATAAAATCTTCCTTTGACATAGGTCTTTTGTACTTTCAATCTTTACCCATTGACAAGCAAGGGGATACCTTATTCATCAATGGTTCTTATCTCAACAACCCCATTGTCATGGAACTTTTCTATCACATATGGGACCAACTATTTGGTCATCAATTTGCCTTTGAAGCCCTTGAATCTGGAGTCATATAGCAGAGCCCAATCACCCTCTTGAAAAACTTTATCTTTGATATTTTTTTCATTCCAAACCTTTCTTTGTACTTGAGTCACCTTTGTGTGTAGGAGGGCATGCATCTCGAATTTGTCTAACCCATTGAGCTGGAGTAGCCTATCCTGCCGTGTCCTTGTAACATCTAAATTCAACTATGCTTCCATTCACAAAGTGTTGTACTCAAACTCAATGGAGAGTTCTTCTCATAGACCAAATCATAAGGGGTGAAGCTTGTGGTTGTTTTCCAAGTTGTATTATAGGCCTAAGTGGCCTTCACTAGTTTGTCAGCCAAATATTTCCTGCTGCTCCTCACCACCTTTGTGAGATTTTTTTCCAATGCTCTGTTGGTAATCTCTAATTGTCCATTGGTCTAATGATGGTAAGAAGTTGACTTCGAGTGCTTGATCTTATCACGACTCAACAAATTCTCAATTAGGTGTGATGTGAATTGAGTGCCCTGATTAGTGACTAGCTCCCTAGGGTACCCAAACTTCTAAAACACATTCTCCCTTAAGAACTAAACCACTTTCTCTTTTGTTGCTACCTTGACAATGTTGGTTTCAGCCCACTTTGTCAAGTAATCAATGCACACAATTATGTACTTTTTTTGCCTTTATGGTGGATCAATGGGCCCAATGAAATCCATGCCCCACTTATCAAATGGATGAAGAGTCACTTGAGGTTGCAAAGGAATTTCATCCTTGGGGGTAGGTTTCTGTTGTAGTAGCTGCAACACCCTCCAAAATTTTGGCATGCATCCAATTTCGGAGCTTCCTTTGAGAGTTTTACTTGATGACTGCATGCACTCAGGTTCACTCCATGAGCTCGTGTGAGTCTTCACACCCACCTTTATTTATCATTCCATTGACAACTTTTGCATGTTGATGTCAATGCCATGCTTGCGACCATGTTCTAGTCATACACACGGTCTTTGCTTCATGTCTACATGTTGTGTTCGCTATGTAAACATCAGCCACGCTCACACATAGAGTCACATACATTATCACGCAAGCGTCATTATGATCATCCAACGACCAATCACAAGCATCGCGCTTGTCGCTCACACTCTCGGTCAGTCATGTTGAGCTTGTGTGTCTGGATGGTTTGAGTCGTCTCATCGTCAAGTCATGTAAATGTGTGTTTTCAAGATCACGTATGCACCTTTTCACTCATTCACAAACTCAGTAATTTTGCTAAAGTTGTGACGATCAAATTCCCCTCATACATCTAGACCTTCACCCTCACATCAAATCGATCGACTGTAACCCATAATAGCACAGAAGCACCAAGAAATCCATTTAAAGTTGGGCTGCTCATAGGTTGATCAATAAACCTTCCTACTGGTCGACAGGAGAATTTGACTTGACAGTCACCCCGGGACTGATTCCCCTCAAAACTTGTGTAGAGGTTGTAGACCTTGCCCAGTCCACTGACTGAGAAAATTGTGTAGACAGGCCGGACAAACACCCAGTGCTTGTTCTGTCTCCCTCAAAAAATTGTGCAGTTTTTCCAACCAACCCTCTAGCCAATCGACTGACTGCTCACCATGAAAACTGCATAGTTTTCATGATTAAGCCCTCTGCTACCCAGTAGTTAGCTCAACTTAGAAATTGTGCAGAGGTGATCAACAGGCCAACCTCCTAGCATCAGCGTGGGTTTCCTCACCTGTAACTCCCAGCAGCTGACTATCAGTTCCATCCAAGAATTGCGCAGTTTTTGTTACCAAGATTAAGCACCTGACTACCAACTCCGTCCAGGAATTACGCAGTTTTTGCTGCCAAGATCCAGCAGAAGACTACCGGTTCCCTACAGGAATTGCGCAGTTTTTGCTGCCAAGGTCCCAGCATCGAGCTGCCAGTTCCCTCTAGGAATTGGGAAATTTTGGCTACTAGGCTCCTAGTGTCCGTTCCTTCCAGAAATTGTGCAGATTTTGTCTGCCCAGCCTTCCCGCAGCCCGGAGTGATCCTCTAAAAAATTGTGTAGTTTTGTCCTCTAGCTGAGCCAAGCCCTGTAGACAGTCACTGTCGATCCAGATTTCCCATCTCCATCACCCAGTGATTTCTACGTAGTTTTCACCAACAGTGCCCGGAGCCTCCATCCCAGCTCGCAACTCACAACATTGTTTCCTCTCCTGGTCACCCACATTTGAAACGATCATGTATCATGGTAGACTATGAGGTTTATGGATTTTATGTCATCTCATCATGAGTGACTGCAGATACAGGTAAATCAAAAAACATGGCGTGATGACGAATGGGATGAACAAAGGGAGTACATGAAGAAGGACATGTTCACCAATGGACTAACAAACGATGCATGCAAAGAGATGTGCTTGTGAATGGACGATCATACAAATATATGTTCGTGGATGGATAAACATGCGAGGACGTGTTCGCGCATAGACGAATGGATGAGCATGCACTTTTCATGAACGGATGAACTTGTCAAGCATGCCAACATATAAGTAAGGAGCAACATGAAAATGCAACATCGAGCGAACCCAATGGCCATCAAAGACTCCATGCACTTTGCCATGCAGAGGTGAAGCTGTGACACACCATGAGGACATCCATCACCCAACAACATTACAACTTGACATCCACACCAGTAGCAACACGAAGATACCAGCATTGTCATGTTGAGTCTTGTCATGAGTCCTATCATCCACATCTCTACGGTGGGCCATACTGTCAATCAATGTAATGTAACATGGAAGTCCAAGAGACACTCGTCATATGAAGAGTCACGTAAATTCGAAAGGTCATGGAAGTCAAATAGTCATGAGGTAGTCAAACATCCACAAGGGTCAGTTTCACCATTGGCTATAAATATCCCCTCATTTGTACATGCAAGGGACTTTTCACCTCGTCTCCTCCCACATAACCTTGAGAGTCTGTAATCTTTTCTTCGAGGAGTAAGTAGTGGCTCTAATGCCCTGCCCACGGGGTTAGTAACGTATGGTGTAACGATGTGTCTTGGAACTTTCACTTAATTTAGAAGCTTGCTAACAGGCCAACACGTTTTCACACATGTATTGTAACTGTTATAAGACTGTTCTTGAACACTTGTAATGCATGTTCCTTTAACTCGTGTTTAACAATTGAACTAATTCAGTTGTTGTAATACATATATATTAATGAAAATGTGTTGTATGAGCTGTTAACATTGTCCTCCCTGTGTTGGTTACTTTTGGCTTGAGGGGGCCTGACCCAAGTTTAGCGCTAGTTAGACAAGCAAATCCCTACACTACTAGCCCTTTTGGCATTCACCCCGTGGAGCACGGAATGAAGTCTCACCCGAAGCAGTATGGGGGGATGCTGGAACCAAGTTTCTACACCCTTGAGATGGTTGTGATATTGGTTTTATCCTGGCTATACCTACCTGCGCGTAGGTTGCTTAGCCCTTTGTTCCACCCTTTAGTGCCTTTGTGAAAGGATACAATCAGCTTTTGCGCAGCCCTAACCTAGGGCTGATATACTTTCGCGCTGCTAGAGCAGCGAACTGTGATATTTCCCAAAGTAAGCTAAGTATCTTACTTGTCTTATTACAGATCTTAGTTATCTTCGCATAAAAATATGTGCTTACTTGCAGTCACTTATCCAACACAATTATATATATTTGCACATCATATGAGCATTATAAGTGAAATTCATACCCAACATAACAAGATGCGTAAATAGGGAATAAAGACATAGAAATTGTAGAATACTTCTCTTTATTGATAATTCTGAACAATTTATAGACTTGACCCACCCTGCACACTTAGCTGCAGGGGTCTGCACACTCAGCTACAGACTTCTAGGCCTCTCCGCACTCAGCTGTAGAGCCTCTACCTATGCTAGGACCCAAAACTTAGACTTATACTTCAGAGCTATCTCTCATACATCATATCTTTCTTCTTTTATTTCATTATTTTTCTATGCCTCTAACTATTTAGAGCTTAGCTCTATTTATACAATCCCATGGTCCACAGACCGTGTGTAGATCTTCTACAACCGACATTACATTTCCAAAATGAGGGTGGAAAACCCTATGACTCCTTAACATCTACGTGCTCCGCGACCACAAAATGCGAAGTCTTTACATTTGGATTACAAAATTGGACCAAAATATGGGTTTTTAGCCCCAAAACTGTCCTTGGGGGATCTCGCACCCAACAGGCCCCCAACACAAACATCGTGACTCACCCTTGAGTCACTCTACAAGTGCAGAGATCTTAGCATGAAGACCTTCTAGCTTCATTTGGATCACCGTAATGTCGGCAGCGCACTAAGTAGCCGCCTGCTGGACTTCTTCCACTCGCTGTTGGGTGACTGTTGCTGAACTAATGCTTTGAATCTTTTGCTGAGCTGCCTGCAGTTTGATGAGATGTCCTTCAATGGAGGTTGTGATCATGTAATCCTTCTCTATCCATGGCTGTAGGTGCGCTTTTAAGACCACTTCTTCATGCGAAGAGGAATCCACCTGTTCCTTGAGCACCTTTGCCACCTGCATCCGTGCGAGCCTCTATGTAAGGGAAACCATCTACGTGGTCCCTTTTACCTCGTTATACCTCTGTTGTAGCTCACACACCTCTGTCTCCAAGTGCTCTACATTCGGGTCTTGCTGCAAGGTGGTTAGGACCTCGAATGACTGTTCAAAAAGTTGCATGAAGTCTGCCACTACACTGTTAATTGCCGCCATTGTTGTTGTAACAACAGTGATATGCTGTTCCTTGACTTTCAGCGGAGTTGAAGGCTGCACCTTCAACTTCAGTTTTGCGATCTGTGGGTTCAGCTCCAACTGAACCCTAGCCATCTCTACTTGAGCATCGTGCACCCCAGTGGCTAACTTGCGGACGCACGCCTCCACAGGTTCTTCTGCCTAAATGTCTAACTCTGGGACCATCCGTCAGGATTCCTCTACTACCTAAAAAATGTAATTAGTCTGCGCCACTGCCTCATTACATTGCAGGCCCAACTACTCGATGTTGATGCACTGCTCACTCATCACCTATAGAAAGCGATTCTCCCGGGCCCTAAGTTCCGCGGTGACTCCATCCTGCAAAAGGTAGAGTGTCTCCCGAGGGAGTGCAGCCATGTTCAATCCTACCCCTTTCAAACTACTAACCATGGGTTTTTCAGCCTCCTTCTCTCTAGTAAGTGCCCCATCTGGTAGCACTATCATGTTGGTCACCCTTGTGTGCAACATCTCCTCGGCAGTTGAGGTGTCGATCGCGAGGCTAGTGGACACTGTGCTAGCCTATGGAGTTTGAACCTGCAACTCCTTCAGCTCTATCCATAGAGCTCCCAATACGAGCTGCTACTGCTCTTCGAACTGTTGGAGGGCCTTTGCAGTGACATCCCTCACTGTTTCCCCGATATCATGCAAATCCCCCTCAGTGAGGGTGATTGGGTCAAAAGATGTTTTTGATGCCTTTGTTTTCATTTGTGGCACTGCTTGCTCTCATGGTCATGGACGCTTGAGTTGGGTGGATGTCGTCTATGGGTCCGCACCACCTTATTCTGTCTTTGTTTCTGCCTCAGTTCTGGGTGAAGATGACTTCTGTCCTTCGTGTTCTTCTCCTCCTGTTTTCTATTGTTAAGCCAATTTCGCAGTGTCGCATTCTGCCTGTTCCTTAGCCTATACTTCCTCCTTTCTACACTTTCCCCCAGGTACGTCATTCGAAGCTTTGTCTCTTCCTTCTTGTGCTGCGCGGCGGACTTGTTCGCTTTTACCGTAGAGCCAGCTAGAGCGTGCCACTCTGGTGTCCAAAACTCAAGGACTACGAAAATTACATCATTAGTCATGAGATATGGTAGGTTATGCCATCTATTTGTAGGGTCCTTCATGCCCTGATAAAGACGTGGTTGAAATCCTCTTTGAACTATGCAAAGCTCTGTAAACTGGCGTATACTATGGGTGACATTCGCGGCTTGCGATTGATCCCCATTTGGATATTCATCTCCATTAAAACCAAAAATATCTTGCTTTCTTTTATTCGTTGTGCATCCTTGGTCGCCCATAGCGAAGCGTACTTCGCTGCCTTTAGAAGGTACTGTGTGACCGAAGGGAATTGGCTGTCTTCTGGTAGCTCCCATGCCACCAGTACGATCGACAATAGGAGCCAAGCGTAGTGAAACATTTTACCTTTCTCCCATGCCTCGCGACAGTTCACAAGGAACTCGTCACATAGATAGTTTGCCTAGTTGAACTGGACTCCTTCAACACATTGGGTCGCTAGTGCAATCATAGGTGTGGGCACCTCATCCGCGCAACACTTCCGCATCACTTTCCCTGCTAGTATTTGTGTCGCAACCTTGACTACGGGGTTATTAATGTTGGAGATGGCATATCCTCACTTCTTCTTCTCCAACTTGAACTTCTTCTTCATCGCTTCTGTGAGGGCCAATTTGCCACCTTTTCCTTCTAATATATTGGCTAGATCCTCCCCTGAGTAAGGTAGCCATGTAATTCGATGAATCAAGTAGTCTGTGATGGGAATGGGCTCCTCCAGCCACAAACACCCATCATGCACCAAATAGAGCAGCTACCTGATGATGAAGACAGTCACTGGGGTGTAGTGGTAATGCGGTACCTAGAGCAGGTTTAGCAACTCGACTTTTTCTACACCCTTGATCCATTTGCACGGCTCCAATTCGATGATTCCAACCGTCGCTTCAATCCGTTGGTGCATTAGCTTCTCAGTCACTAAATGTGGGAATTTCTCATGGTCCAAGAGGTCCCAATCTTCAAACTTTAGTACAGGAACTCACCCTAAGTGCGGCCCCTCAAAAAAATATCGTCTAGGAGCAACAGGGTTTGTAGGGAGCTCTTGCTCTCATCTATGTCCTTCAGCACTTTGGCTTTGCCCTTACATGGAGGAACATATTCTGGCAGCCTGGTAATAGGGTCCACACCCTAGGTTTCAACTTCCATTTCTTCATCCTCTTCTTCCACTAGTATTTCTTCAGATTCCTCCTCGTCGGCCTCCAGATTAATGGCCTTCCCCTTTTCCTATAGGGTGAGCTTGGTCCTCTGTGGGTTTCTTGGTGAGATGCACACTGGTATCATAGCCTACTTATCCTTCTTAGGTCTTGGTGTTTTGGGTGATTTAGGGACCTCAACTATTATCCCGACATACTCTAGGGCTTCTACTACAGCAATTTCCTACGCATCTTCCTTGGCTGTCACTGCTCTTGTGTCCATGGCGTCTGCGGGTGTGTTGAGGGCCCCGAAATCAGGGCAACAACAAGGGGGGTACCCACCCGGTCGGGAACCTGGTTGGCGGCTCCTTGCCCGTTTGGTGTAGCGGGTCCGACTAGGGATAATGGGACCAGCTTCCCAATCTAAAAGATGTGTGTGTCTGTCTGTAGATTTTAATGATGCTAATCTAGAGGTAATTTTAAGCTAATTTAATTCTAGACTCTAAACTGACTCTATGCTACTGTAATCTAACAAAAACAACACATCTAATCTATACTAACCCGGGGTAAAATTCTTCTATTATGCGATCTAAAAAGATTTCATACAATAACTGGTAATAAAGATCATTCAGCTATCGTAAGAATATAAATCAATTAAGATAAACCATTCTGCATAAGAAGTTAGGAAAAACAGTTGTGAACAGCATATTGCATAATAAGTTATTCATATGTCAAGCACAAATAAATGACTCCACCGTACAAAAGTGCCAAATGGTAACCCACACATTCATACATTAACATATAAACAACTCAGCTGTATATCACTCTAAGAATATGAGCAAAAATTAATCAAGAGATAAAAGTACCATTTATGACTGATTTCACTCACAAACTTCAAGCAATAACGATTTATCTCTACTTACTTCTAACATCTTCTAAGAGTACAGAAGTGCAACATCAGTAGCAGACGTTAAAATGTAAACATAAATAAATCTCGATCCATCCATTCATCAAAAACCCCCTCCGAGGGTGCAAAAGTGCATGTTCTGAGGACAAGTTTTTTGACAAATTTCCGGACCCTTCTCCAAATGCCATGAGAAGGGTTAAATACTACTAACTAACTAATCTTAATTACACAAATTTAGGAAACGGCTTCAAATGACTGCCCTTTTACTAAAACAAATTTATTTCTAAAAAATTGAATCTAATTTCTAACCGTTTCTGTATCTGCTCCTTAGTGCTGTAAGCAATGCAAGGTTCGCCTAGAAAGAGTCGGCTAGTTGTCTTTTTCTTTTGTTTGAGCGATAAAAGTAGAAATAACAAAAGCTAGCACCTCTTTCTGACAAACTAGAAGATATTTTCGAAAATCTTCCTCTGGCTGGGTGTATTTGCTGCGTGTATACTTAGTATAACCCAGATTTCTTTCAAACTGATTGTGTTGTTGCTATTTCGGTTTCCGGCCGTCCGAATGACTCAATGAGTTAGGGATTTCGTTGCCTGAACAATCTTCCGTATCAAAAATTGCTTCCGTTCTTTGTTCCAGGTTTTTCTGGAGCGTCCTCCCCTTTCAGCGTTTTTCTTTTTGCTTTATCCAATCTGAGCTTCAGGATCTTTTGCAAACATGCTGCTTTTGTGCGCCTTTGACTCTGAGTCTTGGATAATCTATTTTCATCAGTGTCTGTTGAGTGATACTCTAGAATCCGCGGCCCTGCTGCATGCGGCATCTATTTGCGAAGGCATCTCCTCTCTGTTATTCTAGTATTGGCATTTTCCCCTTTTCCTTAGATGTTTCCTGCATATAGATTTATATTAGTTGCTGCCTTACAGTTCACGCAAAGGAAAAGAGAAATGACGAAAAGATTGACATGAAAGCTTTAAGTTCTAATGAATGCATAATCATGACACTCATAATGACTTGACTCTTCGAAAAACGCAACACGATCATCTTTGGATACTCAGGCGTGCAATCATTAATTCCCCTTAAGGTGCGCGTTCAATTTTGGGTTTACAGATCATGCCGAGGAAACTTTGCGATGGGTGGTTTTTGCGATTCGCATCGCAGCAATTGATAGTCTCATTCGTCGCAGATCGCAAATCGCAAGATCACAGATTGTAGGATCGCAGATCGCAAATCGCAAGATCGCATTTTTCATTTGATCAATGTGTGCTGCTTATGCGACGTTGCGATATGCGACGTCGCATATCGGCCGTCGATGATTCCTTAGATTTTCTTTTAAGGGCGCTTTCAAAATATGCGATGCGATGAATTTCGCATCGCTTCTTTGTAGCTTATTTGTGCGCATAGGAAAACGCTTCACTCTCTCTTTGCGATTCGATATAGCTTTTAGGGAGTTAAATACAAAAAATTTGACAAAAATATTTTTTGGTATTTTGTTAAGGGTCCCCCTTTGCTTGATGTTATTGCTAATACCAAACAAAGAGGGGGGTTGTTGGTGACCACAACAATGGCGATTCACTGTGAAGAACCAGTTATCTCTGCTTTTCTATTGACATTTCCACTTCTGAAACAGAAAAATTTTCATATGTCTAAATTTTGTTATGGAAAGATAGAGTAGATTACCCCTTATCCTGTCAATGATACTTTGTCTCAACCTTTCTTTTATTCCAATTGTCTGCTTCCTTAGGCTTAGTTTTCGCATTCATACCAGACATTACTCAGTCCTTTTTAAAGATAAAATAAGGTCTTCTCTACGTACTGGCTTTTAAAATATGCTCATTTGTCGTAGGTAGAGCCTCTGCTGCCCGCAAGCGTCCATAGCCTCGACAGGGTTACCATGTTATCCAGCAATGATCCTTTTTCCTGCTTGAGGTTATTTACAACAATTCAGAGAAAAATCCTTTTTGACACTTTTTCCTTTTTTATTCTCTAAAGAACAATGCTTTGGTTTGGTGGCAAAATTATGACACAGTCATTCACTTGATTTAGACTTTTGCTGAACAAGTTGGCTCGTGATGAGACCCCTTGTCTTTTGATTGCAACAATCTTGAGTCGTTGCCCTGTTTTGATAGACAGTATTGGCAAAGTCAGCAAGCTATAATATCTGTGATCATGATAAGCCGGCTCGTGATGAGACCTCTTATTCTTTGAGATATAGTGTTTTCTTGGATTGTTTCTCTGAATGCTGCGGTTTCCTTTAGCAGGGAGGAAGTCATTGTTTTTCCTTAAGAAAGCTCTAGACGACAATAATAGAGTTTGAAAACAACAGCTTTACAGAGAATATTTATTTTATTATTGATGATACCTTTCATTGTGCTGACATAAAACAATTTTTTACCAAAGGTTGCTTTCATCAAAGTTTTTTGAGAGGTTGAAACTAATATCAAATTCAGGTTAAAGTTAACTCTATTTGTCAATAATAAAAATCAGATTTTTCGAAAAGTTTTGCTATTTGTACAAGTGAAATCAAAATCTGATAGAGAGTTGGTGTGCTCTTTCATGAATCCTTTTCAATGATCATTTACAACCGGTTTTATTTATACGAAAGAGAAAAACAAAGTATATAAAAAAAAACTAAAACTATCCTACAAAAATAGAAGAATGATCTTCTATGGAAAATACATTTTAAGAATCTGTCCATTCACAGGCAAAGAATCTCTTCTACCTGCCAAATCCTGCAACACAAATTTCGATGGGCCTATGACTTCTACAATCTGAAAAGGACCAAGCCTTAGCTTCTGAAATTTCGTATGTTTGCCCTTTTCTTCATGAGCCTTATCCCATTTCAAAACTAAATCTCCCATCTGAAAGTTCTTTCTGGTTATGATGTTCGAGTCAAAAGAGGATTTTATTAGCGCTTGGTGGTGAGCATGGGTTTCCTTAGCTTGTTCTCGGCGTTCTTCTAGTTTGATTATCTCCATTTGTCTCAATTGTAAGGAGGAAGTAGATACTTCATCGATGTGTTGTACTAAAGACAAAGAAGGGATGACTAAGTGAGTTGGAAGAACCACTTCTTTCCCATAAACTAAATTAAAGGGAGAAGTGCCGATTGAAGCTTTCTTCGTAATTCTATCTGCCCATAAAGCATTTACCAGCGCTTTGTGCCAATTCTTTTGGTTTTGGTCGACTGCTCTTTTAATAATCCTGATTAGGTTTTTGTTTGTTGATTCAGCCAACCCATTACCTTGCGGATAGTAGTTGGCAGAATACTTCAGTTTGAACCCTCTTTTAAGTGCAAACTCAGTCATTGTATTTCCAGAAAAGTATGATGCATTATCAAACATTAAGGCTGTTGGCAATCCAAACCTAGTGATGATAAATTGATCTATGAATTCAATAATATTTTCAGAATTAACTGTCTTGAGAGGAACTGCTTCTACCCATTTAGTAAAATAATCTGTCACTGTGAGGATATACCTATGCTGCTTAGAAGAGTGAGGAACGATCTCACCTATTATGTCCAAGCCCCATTGGCTGAATGGTTGCTCGATGTTAACCGGCTGTAGTGGCATGGCCGATTTCTTTTGTTTCCCCGCAGCAGTCTGGCAGATTTGGCATTTCCTCACGTAATTGTATGAGTCTTTGAACAACGTGGGCCAATAATATCCTGCACGTAAGATCTTATGTGTAGTAGCTTCTCTAGCATAGTGTCCACCTGCTGGTCCATCGTGGAGTTCTTGCAAAACCTTTTCGGCTTCAGTTTTCTCAAGACACCTAAGAAGTAAAGAATCGTAATTCCTTTTAAACAGAACATCATTTATGAGCTGGTATTGTTTAGCTTTCAATCTCAGAGCTCTTTTCTTGGTGTGATCCAGGTGTGATGGAGCATACCCTTTCTTAAGATAATAAATGGTGTCCGCATATAATGATTCTGCGTCGTATAGGCTTACCTCATACGTATGTACCCCTTCAGATGATTTCTCAGGAATTTGCGATGCTCCAGCTAACATCTTGCAGAAGCCTTGACCTCTTACGATGTTTGCTAGTTTGATCTCAAGATCGTATTCTTGTAAAGCGGTAATCCAATTTGCTCCCTTTTCGCCCACATCCTTCTGTACCAACAGGTTTCTTACCGCTGGAAACGGTACTACGACTTTGGTATGGGCTTTAAGTAAGAAAGGTCTGAAATATTTGATCGCTTTGAAAATGGCATATGCCTGTTTCTCCACGTCTGAATAATTGAGTTCAGCACCTTGTAAGTTCGAGCTAAAGAATGCGATTGGAGCTTCCGCCTTCTCTTGATTTACTTGAGTTAAAATCGCGGCATAAGATTTCTTTGAGGCAAAAGTGTATAAGATAAAAGATTCTGAAAAATTTGGGGTAGCTAAAGATGGAGTGTTGATGATAGCTTGCTTGATCAAGTTGAATGCTTCGTGCTCATCTTGACTCCATTTAAAATTTGAATTCTTTTTTATCATATTTTGTAAAGGAGAAATAATACGTGAAAAATCCGGGACAAACCTTTTTACAAAATTGATCTGTCCAAGGAAAGATTGCATGGCCTTTTTGTTATGGGGCATGGATATTTCGGAAATTTCTTTGATTCTGTCAGGTTCAATGTGAATACCAGATTTCGACACTATGAATCCTAGCAATTTCCCTTCACTTAATGCGAAAAAAGATTTCTTTGGGTTAAGTGAAATCCCATACCTTAAACATCTTTGAAAGATTTGTTTCAAGTCTTTGAGATGGTCGCTTCGCTTCTTGGAGTACACTGTTATATCATCCAGGTAAATGACTACCGATTTATTGACTAAACCTTTAAACGCGATGTCCATGGCTCTCTGAAAGGTAGCGCCGGCATTGATCAGACCAAATGGCATCTTCCGATATGTGTATGTGCCCCATTTGGTTCGGAATGTGGTTTTCAACTGATCGTCGGGATGTACTAGCACTTGATTGTATCCTGAAAATCCATCTAGGAAAGACATTAATTCTAAGCCTGCTACTGCCTGTAGTATTTGCTCCATAGGTGGGAGGGGAAAATTGTCTTTCTGACAGGCTTTGTTGAGGTTCCGGAAATCAATACAGATCCTGATATCTCTGTTTTTCTTTCTAACGGGCACCATATTGGATACCCATTTGGAATGTCTGACGGGGAAAATTATTCTGGCTCTCAACAACTTATTTAGCTCAGTCTTTATCTGATTTTCTAAGTTGGGGTGGATTTTTCTGAGCTTCTGCTGGACAGGTTTTTCATTGTCAATCATAGGGATAGTGTGTTGAATGATAGAAGTGTTGTATGTCTTCAGCTCATCGTAATTCCATGCAAAAACGTTTTTGTATTGTCTCAGAAGATGGATATATGCTGATTTTTCTTCAGGGGCTAGGCCGTGGCCCAGATTAACGTTTTGCGGCTTCTGATCAGTTCCTAGGTTCACTAATTCATAATTCAGAGTTGAACTGTAGAGTTTAGAATTGGCAGACCTTTTAAACCGACTTTTTAGATCATACAAATCTTCTAACTTAACCACTGATTTAGGTATAGCATTATCAGTGCTATTTTGGTGTATTTGGTGATCATGATGGTCTTCGTCAATTATTTGATTTGAGTAGGATCCTTCAGAAGTGAGGAAATTTACAATTTCAGGATCGTCGTTGAATACTCTCCAGTTGGTGATGTTGTCAGGGATGGATGGTCTAAAGATTAGTTCTATTGAGAACCTATCGGGACTAAAATCTTCGGAGGGAATAAGTCTAGAGGCTACGTTTGCTAACAGGTCTGCGCTCGCATTTTGGAGTCTTGGGATTGACGAAATATTGAATGCTATGAAATGTGAAGTCAGATCTTGTACTAAAGATTGATAGTGCTTTAAATGACTTGACAGGCAATGTATGGTGTTACGTACCTGTTTGACGACAATTTCAGAATCTCCAAAGACTTGAAGATACTTAACATTCAACCCGATTGCTTTGTATAGGCCTTGCACTAAGGCTTCGTACTCTGCTGTATTGTTTGTGCAATCGAAGTCAAGTCTGCATGTAAGCATGATCTTGTTTCCGTCTGGGCTAATCAGAACGCATCCTGCTCCTGCTCCCTCGTTAGATTTAGAGCCATCAAAATATAATTTCCAAAATAAAGATGTATTTACAGAGTTATCTAAAAAATTAAAACACTTTGAATCATCAGTTTGGGAAAAATTTTCAACTTGGGACAAAACTGAATTTTCCAAGTAAGGTGAGGTGTGAGCATTGAAATTGTCGAGGAAAGAATCTACTGAGTAATTGCCTATGATACTGCTGTTATATGCTATTGCTTCATTCCTCCTTCCAATTCAGTCACTATGTACTTTTGCTGCAACTCTCGTTCAACCTTTATTTGATTCGGTTTACCGTTGTAGGGTAACCACATGTGCGACCAGTCGGTTGAGAAATATCCGTGGAGTTTTTCGGACCAATCCCTGCTAAGAATTAAACCATAGAATTCAGGGATATCAGCTACTAGAATGTCTATAACCTAACATACTTTCGGGTTAGACGACAATCTTATGGTCACCTGGTTAAGTTCACCAATCACTTCGACTTGAGATCGATCAAGTTGAACTATACGCACTGTGGATTTTTGTGGCTGAACATTCAATTTGGCACATATTGATCTGGGTAAAATATTCGTTGAAGCACCAGAATCAACCAAGCAATTGTGCACGTTTTTATTGAAGATTTCATAAGTGAGAAGAAAAGGAGGAGTATGGGATCTTGATCTTCCTCCGATCAACGCAATGTCGTTCGGATCAATCTTATTGATCATGTTGGTTGGAGGTCTTCCCATGTTATGGGAAGCTACAGCTGTAGGTAATGTAGCAGGCACGGCATGTAATTCTTTCATCATTATTTTCTGTTGATGTTTCAATTTGCTCAATTCGTAAAGAGTGATATTAGCCCTAGTCTTTTTCATGTCATCGATAATGTTATACTCCATTTCATCCGACACTATCAGTGTTCTTGATGGAGGTGCTTGATCTGATTGGACTGGGCTAAATTGGGTCACTCTAGCGGTTGTTTTCTTTGTTGCGACCTTATCTTTTGTTGCAGGGCTTGCGCCCTTCTGTTTAGGGGTAGTTTGGGGAGGATCAAGTTGATTTTTGCTTCGTGTGCTAACCGGAAATGCTTCTTGATCTTCTTCTTGTGGGAGGATGAAATCCCACATTCCTTGTAGTTCCACAACTTCTTCATCGTCGGTCTGCCCTTCAATGGTATTCTCTTCTTCTTCTTCTTCTTCAGATTCGACATTTGAGACAACATTGGGTGCTTTCACCTCCATGGGAGGATTTCTTTTAAAAGATCTGTAGGGCTTTTTTGAAGAAGTTTCTGCTACTTGTTTTCTTATGTCAATCATCTCATTGGACATGGCCTTTAACACTTTTTGTAATCCTTCCATATCGAAAGGATCTTTCGTTTGCTTCTTCTTGGTGTCTTCTTTGAAAGAGATTTTCTTATATTTGCGTTCTTCTATTGCAGATCTCTTTTCTAGGGCAACTACGCGCTTTTCTACTGCTAATGCCTCAGTCAAGTTTTCAACTAAGGTCGTCTTGTTTGCCCTATCTACGAAGATAGCCAAGTTTGATGGTAAGGCCGTGATGTACCATTCACATCTTACTTCCTCGCTGGGTTGAGAAGCAGCGGGAATTTTGTTGAGGATCTTATTGAACCGTAAATTGAAATATTTAATGGGTTCTTTAGCCTCAGCTTTAAGATTAGATAGGTCATTGATCAATGTCGCTGTTGATCTGTCATCACCAAACTTGGTGAGTAATTGACTTTGAAAAATGTCCCAACTTGTGATGGACCCGGAAGGTAACGAAAAGTACCATGACCCGGCTGTTCCTTGCATTGTATAAGGAAAAAGCCGGACGACAGCATCCTCGTTGGTAACTCCATTGAGATTAACAGAAAGCATGAAATTATTGATATGCTCTTCAGCTAGCATGCCTGTTTCTGGATTGAACTTAGCTAGCCATTTCTCAGGATGGGCCAGTATTGGGCTCAGGGGTGGAGGCATTAAAACCGCCCCAGGATTGTTCCATGGAGACTGGGCCATCGTTGAGCTGCTAGTTAATGAAAGTGCAGAAGATGATCCCTGATGCTGAGAAGATGAAGATATTATGATCTTTGATGATTGAAGAGGAAGGATTGTGGAAGATGGACGAGTGATTTGGGATGAGGATGTGGGTGATTGACTTCGCGGTGAGGGGGTTGAAATGGACGAAGTAGATGAAAGAGTCTCACTGTCAGACTCTAGTGGTGTTTTCCTTGCTCTTTTCCTAGTAGGGAGAGGGAGTTCACTTGGTTGAATACCAAATTTTTCACTCTTCAATCTGGTCAGGGGATGAGCAGGATTGTACTGCGAAGTCACGCTGCTGTGAGATTTATCAGACCTCTGAGAAACAATAGAGAATCCCTGGATTTTACGAATCAAAGTTTGAATTTCAGGGGGTTCAATGATGAGTTGGTCTGATATATTAGGGTAGGTAGCAGCGGTGGATACTCGAGCGACTTCTAACTCCAGGTTTAACTGTACTGGAGAAGTCGGGGGAGTTGATGAGGGTGATTTACTCTCAGAATGGCATTTAGATTTTGACTTAGTTGCCATTCATAGTTCGTGCCCTCCTTCTAGCGCCAAATATGTTGAGGGCCCCAAAATCGGGTCAACAACAAGGGGGATACCCACCTGGTCGGGAACCTGGTTGGTGGCTCCTTGCCCGTTTGGTGTAGCGGGTCTGACTGGGGATAATGGGACCAGCTTCCCAATCTAAAAGATGTGTGTGTGTGTGTGTGTGTGTAGATTTTAATGATGCTAATCTAGAGGTAATTTTAAGATAATTTAATTCTAGACTCTAAACTGACTCTATGCTACTGTAATCTAACAAAAACAGCACATCTAATCTATACTAACCCGGGGTAAAATTATTCTATTATGCGATCTAAAAATATTTCATACAATAACTGGTAATAAAGATCATTCAGCTATCGTAAGAATATAAATCAATTAAGATAAACCATTCTGCATAAGAAGTTAGGCAAAACAGTTGTGAACAGCATATCGCATAATAAGTTATTCATATGTCAAGCACAAATAAATGACTCCACCGTACAAAAGTGCCAAATGGTAACCCACACATTCATACATTAACATATAAACAACTCAGATGTATATCACTCTAAGAATATGAGCAGAAATTAATCAAGAGATAAAAGTACCATTTATGACTGATTTCACTCACAAACTTCAAGCAATAACGATTTATCTCTACTTACTTCTAACATCTACTAAGAGTACAAAAGTGCAACATCAGTAGCAGACGTTAAAATGCAAACATAAATAAATCTCGATCCATCCATTCATCAAAAACCCCCTCCGAGGGTGCAAAAGTGCATGTTCTGAGGACAAGTTTTTTGACAAATTTCCGGACCCTTCTCCAAATGCCATGAGAAGGGTTAAATACTACTAACTAACTAATCTTAATTACACAAATTTAGGAAACGGCTTCAAATGACCGCCCTTTTACTAAAACAAATTTATTTCTAAAAAATTGAATCTAATTTCTAACCGTTTCTGTATCTGCTCCTTACTGCTGTAAGCAATGCAAGGTTCGCCTGGAAAGAGTCGGATGGTTGTCTTTTTCTTTTTTTTGAGCGATAAAAGTAGAAATAACAAAAGCTGGCACCTCTTTCTGACAAACTAGAAGATATTTTCGAAAATATTCCTCTGGCTGGGTGTATTTGCTGTGTGTATACTTAGTATAACCCAGATTTCTTTCAAACTGATTGTGCTGTTGCTATTTCGGTTTCCGGCTGTGCGAATGACTCAATGAGTTAGGGATTTCGTTGCCTGAACAATCTTCCGTATCAAAAATTGCTTCCGTTCTTTGTTCCAGGCTTTTCTGGAGCGTCCTCCCCTTTCAGCGTTTTTCTTTTTGCTTTATCCAATCTGAGCTTCAGGATCTTTTGCAAACATGCTGCTTTTGTGCGCCTTTGACTCTGAGTCTTGGATAATCTATTTTCATCAGTGTCTGTTGAGTGATACTCTGGAATCCGCGGCCCTGCTACATGCGGCATCTATTTGCGAAGGCATCTCCTCTTTGTTCTTCTAGTATTGTCGTTTTCCCCTTTTCCTTAGATGTTTCCTGCATATAGATTTATATTAGTTGCTGCCTTACAGTTCACGCAAAGGAAAAGAGAAATGACGAAAAGATTGACATGAAAGCTTTAAGTTCTAATGAATGCATAATCATGACACTCATAATGACTTGACTCTTCGAAAAACGCAACACGATCATCTTTGGATACTCAGGCGTGCAATCATTAATTCCCTTAAGGTGCGCGTTCAATTTTGGGTTTACAGATCATGCCGAGGAAACTTTGCGATGGGTGGTTTCTGCGATTCGCATCGCAGCAATTGATAGTCTCATTCGTTGCAGATCGCAAATCGCAAGATCGCAGATTGTAGGATCGTAGATCGCAAATCGCAAGATCGCATTTTTCATTTGATCAATGTGTGCTGCTTATGCGACGTTGCGATATGCGACGTCGCATATCGGCCGTCGGCGATTCCTTAGATTTTCTTTTAAGGGCGCTTTCAAAATATGCGATGCGATGAATTTCGCATCGCTTCTTTGTAGCTTATTTATGCGCATAGGAAAACGCTTCACTCTCTCTTTGCGATGCGATATAGCTTTTAGGGAGTTAAATACAAAAATTTTGACAAAAATATTTTTTGGGATTTTGTTAAGGGTCCCCCTTTGCTTGATGTTATTGCTAATACCAAACAAATAGGGGGGTTGTTGGTGACCACAACAGGGTGCTGACATAATGTTATTCCACAATTCTTGCAGTGTCTCTGGTAGTTGCTCAAACGATGAATTCACTCTCTCAGTCTCGAATAGGTCTTGGTTCATGTATACTTGAGCGTGCAACAACTTAATTCTCAAATTGCCAAGTGTTTTCCGCTGGACAACCACTTTTAATTTATAGGGCATTTTGAATTCAAATTTTACCATTCCCCCCACATTTAGTCCATTAATGCTAGATTAGTGGCAGATTTCTAAGAATCTAATCCATAAAGTTCGCCTTAAATGCCTGCTTCCCACTCCATTTGGCCTCAAACCGACCATCAAATTGTGAATATTGACTTTAACGGTCACTTTCTGGTGGACCTGCCTACTAGTGCAACTATCTTCGTGCTATCGCGGACACAGTGACTTTTCATTGCTTCGCACAGTCCTACAATCGCATAGCTCCCGAGCAGTGTAGTTTATAGTCCCACACCTTCTTTTAGTTGCCTGGAGCACTAGGACTATGCTTCTGTTGGCTAGTTAGATGGTCGGGCCACCTGTGTATGGCTTCAAACGATTGCCATTCACCTTTCTTGGGAAGGCATCTCCATTCGACTTAACCAATTGGATCGTGCCACCGTCGGTAATCTCCTTAATAACATACGGCCCCAGGTAGTGCATTATGAATTTCCCTGGAAATTTATCAAACTTACTATCATAGAATAGCACCAAGTCATTCACCTTAAAGGTGTGTAGCTTAATATGTCAGTCATGCCATGATTTTCACACTATTTTTGGACCTGCTGGTGAAATGCGACAAAAAATCTTGCTTCTTCCAGCTCTTCCAACTATGCGAGCCTCTCTTCCAAGGCTCCGTGATTCGTCATACCTGTGAGCGCTACTATGCATAGACTAGGCATGATGTATTCCATAGGAATCATCGTTGCAACACCATAGAAAAGCCTAAAGGGTGTCTGTCCCTTTAAGTTCTTGCATGTCATCCGATAAGTCCACAATACTGCAGGTATGTGTAGGTCCCAATCACTTCGTCAAGCATTGCATACCTTGGTCAGCACAGTTTCAAGCACTTTGTTGAACCCCTCCACTATCCCATCAGCCTATTGGTGATAAGGTCTGCTCTTTTGGTGATACACCTGAAATTCCTTCGTTAGTGTGCTGATCGTCTCATTCAGGAATGGTGTACCATAATCACTCATCAAGATCTTTGGACATCCAAATCATGTCAGTACATGTTCAAATAGAAACTTCATGGTCGTCACACCTATGCAATCCTTCACCGGCTGTGCTTCTTCCCAACGAGTCAAATACTCAGTCGCAATGATAATGTACCTTGTGCTTGTCTTTCCTTGGGGCTGGATATGTCCTACAAAATTGATTGCCCACTTCTTGAAAGGTTGCAACGTCACTTGCAGAATCAGACACATTTCATCCCTCCACGATGGCTTGCCTATTCTTTGACATACATCACATGCCTTGCAATATGCTTTTGAATCATGATGAAGGGTTGGCCACCACAACCCGGCATGTAGAATCTTATGCGCGGTTGCTCTCCCTGTGTAATGTCCTTCCGCAACACCCCCATGCGTGTCTGTGAGGATCCTACTTCGTTCAAACTCAAGTACATATCTTCGCAATATCTCATCAGTCCTCATCTTCTATAGATGCCTAGCAATGACAAAGAAATATGCCACACGGACCACTAATTCCTTCTTTTGCTGGATAGAGTATCCTTCCGGCGTAGCTTCTATTGTTAGGAAGTGTATTATATCCTCAAAATGTCCATCCGCGATGTGCACAACAAATAGCCCCACGTTAGACAATCCTTCCTCCAACTTAGTGGGTTCCTCCCCTGTCTCAATGTGTGATAGGTGATCTGGTCCCGCGTTCACTTGTCCAGGCTTCACAACAACTTCAAAATCATACTCTTGGAACAATAAAAGCCATCTGCAAATTAACCCCCTCGCGTTCACTTGTCCAGGCTTCACAACAACTTCAAAATCATACTCTTGGAACAATAAAATCCATCTGCAAATTAACCCCCCCAACATAGGCTTATTGACCAAGTACTTCAGCATAGAGTGATCCGTATACATCTTAAAGTGACCTCCTAGCAAGTAGTGTCAATACTTCTAGAGCGCATACACCATAGCTAGCCCCTTGCGCTTAGTGGTGGAATAGTTCTTCTTTGCTTTGGATAATCAACGACTTGTGAATGCGATAGGGTGGTCCAAGCCTTATCTGCCATCCTGTGTTAGTACTGCCCCAATGCTATACATGATGAATCAACATGTACATGAAATTCTTTCTTCCAGTCTGAGAAGACTAGAATCGACGCGATAACCATATTTTCTTTCAAGATTTCCAGGCTTTTCTTACAGTCATCATTCTAGCAGAACGAGACATCCTTCTTCAACAATTTTTCCATCGGTGTGGTGATCTGGGCATAGCCTTTGATAAACTTCCTATAATATCCCATATGTCCCAAAGTAGCGTGCAATTGTTTCACAATCCTCGGCGCTTCCAAGTTCAGAATCACTGTGATCTTCGCGGGGTCTACCATTAATCCTTGTCTGCAAACCACATGCGCCCAAGAGGTTCCCAAAAGGAACACAAAATAGACACTTCTTGAGGTTGAGCATGATCTGGTATCTTCAACAGGTATCCAACATCAAGTGCAAGCTCGCTACATGGCACTTAACTAGCCCAAATATAGTCTAGTAATCAAAATAAACTTCTAGGAACTTATGAATAAATTCCTTGAATGCCGCGACATCCACGCGTGAAAAGATAGCAAGTGTGTTCTTCAATCCAAATGGCATTACAGTGTATTGAAAACAACCCCACTCATTCGCGAAGGTTGTCTTGCTCCTATCCTTCGGCGTGATTTTTATTTGGTGGTACCTAGAGAACCCATCACTGAAGGAGTATGCTTCTTGGCCACCTACATTGTCCAACAGTTCATCCATGAACGAAGTTAGGAAAGGATCATGCACACAAGAATCATTTAGTTTTTTGAGATTCATGCATATCCTTATTTCATCCTTATGCTTATTCTCTTGCACCGCCATAATGCTTAACAAATCAGATTCTTCCACAGGCTCAATGATGCCTGCTACTAGCATTTTGTCTAGCTCTAAGTGGACCTTCTCCTTGTATTTCGGATTTAGGTGGTAAGGCCTCTGCTTAACTGGTTTTGCATTGGGATTTAGTGTGATCTTCATCACTCCCAGGTCTCCGATTATTCCTTTGAAATCCGTAAACTTGGTAGAGAATAATTCCTAATATCCACAGAGTAATTCAGTGACCTTATCCACCGTCGCATCGTCCCAGTAGTCTCCAATCTTCGCGAACTTGGGTTTTGCCTCCATACCAATGTTCACCTGTCTAGTTTTCACTAGCACAGTTATGTTAGGGTTTTCAATCTGTGGTCCCTGAACCTCGCGGTGGCCTTCTGTCTCTGGAATTTTAATCTTCTGCAAATCCTTGTCCTCTTCTTTAACGGTTACATTATAACATTCCAACACGCGACTCAGCTGAATAGCCCATTTAGACTACATCAGGCCTAAAGGATCTTGTGGTATCCTAAAGATGGCTACTTTCACCTCTTATAGTAGTTCATCAATACCGTCAAACCCATCCTCAAAACTAAATTTCATCATGAATCCTTCACGCAGGATATCCCATTCACCTGTCCCATGGCGAAGCTCTGTTTCTACATACCAATTCATTGGGATAACATCCAGGGTATGACAGAATAGGTGAACCCACTTAGGTTGTGGCTTTTCTCCATAAGCCTATGTCCATTTGGCTAGATGTGCGCCTAGATCATTCTGTCCATCGTACTTATTTTCCAGTCGCATCTTAGGCTTCCCAAATCATGTTCGCATCATTTTCCTACATTCCCACCAATCATCGAAACTTCCCTTGTGCGTACCCCACCATCTTGCGGGTGTAGCACGCAATGCAAGTCCAAGGCCTGGAAGCATTGATTTTATGACACCTCCCTTTCAAATGCATCCATAAATATGTCTATCTCATTTAGATCATCATAAATAGGCAGATTTCTTACCTCTGATGATACACAACGTAGTGACCGGGTCATCATTTTGCAATTCAGCGTAGCTAACTCATGTAATCGATTCTACCAACATTCTATTTCTTCATCGGATTCTGAAGTGCAGGAACTCTTGTGATCCCATGTGATCTGTCCATTCGTGATGGGATTCACCCAGTCTTGGTCTCGCACTGTTATCTTATAGATGTAGTCCAGATCATCATCACTCTGATAATTGGAGACCGGTTCTGTGTAGCACAATCCTTCACTAGGATCCAGGGGTATTATTACGCGCAGTGATTTCCTCTCAAAGATCATATTTCACTTCTTCAGATTGATTACCCCGTTCATATCAATAGCCCAGTCAATTCCCAAGAGCACAGGGTAGGGATTGCTATCATCAACAATCTCTATTACCTCAAAATCTGCCAGTGCGCTCGCTCCCTCAATATCCATGGTCACTCCCTGAAGTCGCTCGATGGGTATGATTTTTTTGCTGATTCACCATCCTTAGCTGAACTGGAGACCATTGCAGTGCAGGTCTCCCCATTCACTCCCATGTTTTCTTCGGTAGAACATTTGCATTTGATCCCAAATCCAGAATGACTTGATCCATTTCGTAATCTTCGATCTGCGCGGTGAGTCTCATTTCATGCCCCATCCTTGTCTTATGCTTTCCAATATTGTGGACTATGCGTGTTTCACCTAGCACAGTCCCAGCACATCTATTGATAAGTTCTTGTAACCCTTTCACAACCTTACTATTGCGCAGTAACTTCATACAGGTTTCCAAGAAAGTTATCAGCATAGAGGGGTCCATCTCCAGCTCAGGCTTATCCTTGCTTCTTGAAGTGGAGGCCTCAGCGAAGCTCTTCTTAGCTTCCATGCATGCTTCACGAGCATGCTCCAAATCAAACTCGACCTCTTTCATCGAGGCTTTGTGAACCCATGTACTATGTTCCGGCTATTTCCCCTTGTCATCCCTCGTCGCAATTCCACTTCGGAGCACTATATTTAAGTTCGGGTCTTCATCGTGTGGCTTAGACCTCATCATCTACAGGTTCTGAGTCGGGGAAGGTGGTAGCACCCCTTTTTCATGTATCCTAGCTATCAGTGTAGGACAATCTTCTGTTTCATGATCAAATAACGTGCAATACTTGCACGAAGGGCGCGTTGGATTAGTGCAATTGTGGGCATAGTGTCCTGGCCCTCTGAAATTGTAGCAAATCAACTTTCTACAACCTCTACCAAGTCCTCCTCTGCCTCGGCCTTGTACGTGCCCCTAAAATCTTGTCTTTGCCATCCCTGCATTCTGGTCAAGGGGCCACATTTTGGCTTGAACCCTGTAGGTCGGAGTTCTATCCATCATCAATTCATAGCTCTTGTAGGTATGCTCATCATGCCTTATCGATCCGCAAAAGTTGCAGAACAACTGTTGTGGTGTTTGCACATACTTCTGTAGTAAGTGATAGTAATCCATTATATGTTTTCCGGCTACCTAACAGATAACGCACCATAAAGCAGGCGCCACGCTAGGTCCTGCTTGAGCTTCTAGCCTTAAAGGCATCGATCCTTGTTATGAATCCAGCTCAAGAAAAGATAGGAAAGATAGATCAACGCCTTAGAATTCAGCCTCTTCGAGGGGGAAACCTCCTTTACATTACATAAATGAACAATTCTTGGATGATACAAATGAAAAGACCTCCTTTCTATATATAGGAGTCTAAGGGGTCATAACATAATCAGAGCCGACATAACAATAATAATGTAAGGGCACAATAATAACAATAGTGGGCTTCTATGGGGTACATTAGTAACAATATGGGCACTACATGGGTACATCAATATAATAAGTGGGTTTTACTAGGAACAATAAGGTGTTACACTAGTAGTATAGGGGCCTAACATGCCCCTCTCCTTCAAAAAGCGTAGTCCTCAATGCTTGAGTAGTTCTTGATGCTTCTGTATTATATTCTTGTCCTCCCATGTGGAACCTTCAGCAGGTAAGTTCTTCCACTTGATGAGATACTCTGAATTTGATCGATTTCGTAGCTGTCGGGTTCTTGTTTCTGTGACTGCTCCAGGTTCCAATATGATTTTTCCTTCCTTTTCAATATCTAGCAATATTCTTTGAATCAGGATCTTTTGCAACTTTTGAATAAGTGGCCATACTTCTTTGTCCTTCTTCCATTGATCCCAAGCTTCGTTTATCCAATCTGGTTGGATAATAGAAATAACACAAAACAATGCTTCCACATCCTCATCCTTGAAGAGTCTTCCCATTCGGTAAGGTTGCCATTTTTTAAGTGCATGTAGTATTGCCAACATTTCCTTCTCATAAATAGCTTGCTTTAGATGTAGTAGTAAAAATACCCGGTCGCCTACATCAAAACATTTTTCACTATGATGTTGATCCACCTGTTGTTTCATTTGATTTTGCACCGAAGTGGCGTTATCCTTTAAAAGTTGGAGAACTTGTTGTTGATGCTCGATGTGATCTTTCACTGCTTGAACCTTTTTCGTCTTGATATGTCCTTCTATCTTTAGAGTTTGAGGAGTGGTAATTTCTTCCAATCCTTTACAAGATATGGTCGGATTCATTTCTTGACGCTCGATATGATCTTTCACTTCTTGAACATTTTTCTTCTTGATATGTCCTTCTATCTTGATAGTTTGAGGAGTGGTAATTCCGACCAGTGAATTACAAGATATGGTTGGATTCATTTCTTCTTTCTTGATGTGATCTCTCACTTCTTGCACCTTTTTCTTCTTGATATGTCCTTCTATCTTGAGAGTTTGAGGAGTGGTCATTCTTGCCAATAGTTTACAAGATATGTTTTGATTCATTTCTTCTTTCTCTGGGGTCGAGTCTTGGCATATATCCTCTTCTTTTGATGTTTCTTGATCCTTTTCTTCCTCCTCTTCATACTCTATGTAAAATAATTTCTTCTCAGCACACTTATGACCTTTAGTGCATTTGCTATCACAATTGTAACAAAGCCCTTTTTCTCTTTTTTCTTCCAATTGTTGTGGTGTAACCCTTGTAGGTTGTGGAAGGCTAGGAGAAACAACACGTCCATCTTTAGAGTTTCAAGGGGTAGACTTCCTTGTTGCCATAATTTTACTTTCAAATATGTCACAAAGCCCTTTTACTCTTTCCAATTGTTGTGGTGTTGCTCTAAAGAAGGTGTTGCTCTTTGTATCCTCATAATGTGCTATCATTTCCTCCGTGAGAATTTACCACGTAACAAGTTTTTTACGAGAACAAAGCCCTTTATACCATAAAAATTGATCCGGTTCTAAATATGAAGATGCAATACATACCTTTTGTAACAGTGGTACACCATGTAGATCAAAATATTGCTCCATCTGAAGTATCCAATTTACCAGATCCTTGCCATCAAACTTCCTCATCTTGCTTTTTCTTGATTTGAGGACCTCGATCTTGAAATGACTGTAACTCTGTACTTGCGGATATTTAAGTTCTTAAACTGTGACCTGTAGTAGCCCTCTGTGTCCTCTTTCCAATGCCACCAGTCTGATCCAAATTGGATTCTCCAAAAAAGGGTTATGCACAATCTCCCAAGATGACCTGATTATAGACCTTTCCAGAAGAGCGAACTTGTATGAAGTGCAACGTGTACAATTTTCGATATTTGGTTATGAAAAAGATATACAAGAAACTACAGTCCGTCCTCTTTCTGTACCTTCTTACGAAATTTCAATCTGATTCCCAGAGAGAAAGTTATGACGATTTTCCCCAGGTCACCTGTTTTGAATGTAATTCAGGAGTCTGCAAAAAGACCAACTTCCTCAGATCATATCTCCGTAAATATCACGCGAAAAGCTCTGAAATTCTGACCTAAGGTTCAAATCGATTTATTATCAAATGGGTTTTTTTTGTGACTTCCGAAACGTCACAGAAAAAGTTATAGCGAAAATGCCACGATGACTTGTTTGGAGCAGCGAAACCCTAGAATCCAAAGCTTTGATACCAAATGTTATGAAACCAGCTCAAGAAAAGATAGGAAAGATAGATCAACGCCTTAGAATTCAGCCTCTTCGAGGGGGAAACCTCCTTTACATTACATAAATGAACAATTCTTGGATGATACAAATGAAAAGACCTCCTTTCTATATATAGGAGTCTAAGGGGTCATAACATAATCAAAGTCGACATAACAATAATAATGTAAGGGCACAATAATAACAATAGTGGGCTTCTATGGGGTACATTAGTAACAATATGGGCACTACATGGGTACATCAATATAATAAGTGGGTTTTACTAATAACAATAAGGTGTTACACTAGTAGTATAGGGGCCTAACAATCCTCCTCTTGCAAGGTAATTTGTAAAGACCGGGCAGTGTTATTTGTTATGACCCTGACTCTTGCATTTCAAACTCCATACCTCCTCGCGCACCTTTAGTCGAAATGTCTTGTCCTGCTTCAGACTTTGCATCTCAAGGCACAAATTATGTAGTTGTGCGTGGATCTGCTGAAATCCTAGATTAGGATCTTGCATTAGAGTCTCATGTAGTCTCATGGAAATCTCTAAGGCCTCTTCCTTAGTTGTCAGCTTCTGGTGCAATAGTGCGCTCCTTAAGTGGGGTAGTAGCGAAGCCACAAACCACTCGCGATGTTGTCCATATGTCAAATTCCTATTGGCTTTGTGGATTTGACACTTCAATATTTGATCCAATTCCCACAGTGTCTCACCTGGTCACATTGTGATCTCTTTGAATCCCACAATTGACTGTGACTCAGATTTAGGCTTGCTAAATTCCATATTTAGTGCTGCTTGGATGTCCGCTACTCTAGCATTCGGGTTATAGTTAGATTACTTAATGTACCAAGTTAGCGCACGATCTTGCAGAGAACTAACCAATGTTTCCTTCTTTATATGATCATCTGTAACACCTTGATCTTCCCATACAGCCCTCACAATGAACCAGAATTGGTTTGGATCCCCATTTCCCAAACCTTTGAACAAAGGAAACTTTACTGTGTTTGCGATACTGAATCGCGGTGGAAGTGGAGGTGGTATGGGTGAATTTGGAGGTGATGGTGGAGAAGACGGAGGTAATGTGGGCGGAGGTGGTATTCGTGGGATTCCTTGTTTTATCAACTGAATAACACTTCATGGAGAGACCTTCATTTTTCCTTCTTCGTCGCTTCGCGGAGGTGAAATTAAGGGGCTATACTCCAGACCCTTATTTCCTTCATTTCTGTAACTTTTTCCACTTCAAGTGGTCCCAAACATCAAGATAGCTACATAACCCATCATTTTAATCCAAGTATTCAGATATTTAATGTACTTACCTCGCGGTCCTTTGTAAAAGCGTCGCTCCACCTCACTATAGTTGATTGTGGTGTTGATCACGAATTCAGTAACAAATCCTCTTATGGTGTGATCAAGCAAATGATCGACAACGCGTGCAATATTATCCTCTGATTCTTCCAACCTTCGCACTAGATCTAGGGTCCACTCAATAGGACTGTCAAGTTTCCACCTTCCTTGGCTATCTGCTAGCTTCGCGATCCACTCATATGGCTCAGTAGGAAAGGAGGTGAAAAAGATATCGTGGATCTCCATATACAGGTATCGGTCCAACCACTGTTCTTTTGAAAGTCATGGGTTTCTGTTTTCCTGTGCCGTGAATTCGTGAATCCTTCTATCCAACCAGCCTTTGATTTCTTTCTTAGTTGGATTCCAGTGATACGACATCACACATCTCTTATGCAGATTCCGGTCCTGACAATGAAACCATTTGTTTGCTTGAGGGGGCCTGATCTAGGTTTAGCGTTAGTTAGCCAAACAAATCCCTACACTATTGGCCCTTTTGGCATCAACCCGCGAAGCGTGGACTGAAGTCTCACCCGAAGCAGTATGGGGGGATGCTGGAACCAAGTTTCTGCACCCTTGAGATGGTTGTGATGTCAGTTTATCTTGACTATACCTGCCTGCGCACAAGTTTCTTAGCCCTTTGTTCCACCCTTTAGTACCTTCGCAAAAGGATACAATCGACTTTCGTGCAACCCTAACCTGGGGTTGATATACCTTCGCGCTGCTAGGGCAACGAACTGTGATATTTCCCAAACTACGTATCTTACTTGTCTTATTACAATCTTAGTTATCTTCGCGTAAATAGATGTACTTACTTGCGGTCACTTATCCAACACAATTATATATATTCACGCATCATATAAGCATTATAATTGAAATTCATACGTGACATAATAAGATGCATAAATAGGAAATAAGGAAGCAGAAATTATAGAATACTTCTCTTTATTGATAATTATGAAAAATTTATAGACTCGACCTGCCCTGCGCACTCAGCTGCAGGGGTCCGCACACTCAGTTGCGAACTTCTAGGCCTCTGCGCACTCAGTTGTAGAGCCTCTACCTATGCTACGACCCAAAACTTAGACTTCTACTTCAAAGCTATCTCTCATACATCATATCTTTCTTCTTTTATTTCATTATTTTTCTATGCCTCTAACTACTTAGAGCTTAACTCTATTTATACAATCCCATGGTCTGAGGACCATGTGTAGATATTCTACAGCTGACATTACATTTCCAAAATGAGGGTGGACAACCCTATGACTCCTTAACATCTATGTGCTCCGTGACCACAAAATGTGGAGTCTTTACATTTGGATTACAAAATTGGACCAAAATATTGGCTTTTAGCCCCAAAACTACCCTTTGGGGATCCCGCGCCCAACAGTTACCTCCCCGGACATCAGACAAAACTTTCACGTAAACTTGCTATAACAACTGTCACACTCACATAGATTCCTCTGCTGTGTGTTGTACATGTTATCTTTCCTTGTGTGTTGTGATTGCTACATCTGTGTGGACTTCTCTTTCAGAATATGTGCATGTCCTATTGTGTTGTGTGTTCCTAATAGAGTTGGGGCTTCCTCCCATCTGACTAGGGACTCACTCCCACCCTCTCCCTCTATAGTGAAAGAACCATTGACACAAGTAACACTAGCAATCACTAGCAAAACGAACCTCACTACTCGAAGACAAAGCAGACCACTCTCTTGTGATGACAAGCAAGAGCTGAGGCAAATATTTAAGATAATGGAAACTGGGCCATCATACTGCATGAGACTCCCACACCAAACGATGTGATGTCTAGTTGGGACATCATACCGGGGTGATCCCCTGAATGTTGGCGGGTCCAGCATCTTCAACATTTCTAACACTAAAAGGAGGGCCACTAGTTGTATATGGCTGAATGTCCTCTCACACTCACTCATCAACCATATGTTTAAGGCAGTAACTCGCACTCCCTCTCACTTATGTGTGACTCTACAATTGGTTACTTCTCACCTCCAAGGACTGAACACAAAATTTCATATCATCACCTCTGTTGCATCTGTCCCATCACTCACGAGTTTGCAAAAGTAGTCAGACTGATCCCAGGCATACAACATCTTCCATACGCATGAAGGAAGCCAAAAGCCACTCCCACAGGGGTTGTTGTATCATCAGTGGAAGAAGCATTTCTTGCCACACTCAAAGGTCTAACAGACACTATTGAAGATGGAGAGGAACATTTGGTCTTCCGACAGGGGGAATGAGACACCCTTGTGATCTTGGGAATAGACTCCGATACAGGAGGTGGAGGGGAAGGAAGCAGAGGAGGCAGAGACAGAGACAAACCAACCGAATTAGAGCTGAAACCATCAGATTCTGAAGGAGAGGAAGAGGACGAACAAGAAGAAGAGATGGTTGAACAAAATATGGAATGGATGACTCAGGGACCATTGTCTCTCTCGAGTTATTTGCACAAGATTCCAAAGTGAGCGGAGAGAATGAACATCAAATTCAACCCTGATAGCACAGTGAAGGCAGAAGATCGTTTGGACAACTTATACCTGTAGTTGCAGAACCTTGAGGTATGGTATGAAGATGTAGCATGTAGATTGTTTCCATGTACCTTGGACGTTCACGTATCTGCATGGTGTCACAACCTTCTAGCCAAGTCCATACAGAACTCGGGTGCATTCAAACACATGTTTCTTGAAAAGTTTTCTGATGACAAGACCCCAATCATGTTACTCAAAGAACTGGGAAGCTTGAAGATGGAGGGGAAAGAAAAGGTAAATATTTCAATCAAAATTTTACACGCATATTGAAAAAGTTTGCAGCCGAAACCAAGCCTCATGACTCCATCATTGTTGATTACTACACGTCTGCACTACCAACTAGCATTGTGCAGTTTGTCAGGCGAGCTGCAAAACCAAAACTATTGGAAAACTGTGAAGACGCTATTGCCATTGAGAAAGTGTTACGCTCTTCACCTGCAAGAAGATACTAGAATACCAAATATGCGAAGAAATATAACCCAGAACACAGAACAATGAGAAATAACAACATGTATTTTATTATTCAGAAAGGAAAGCATTGTTCACTTTCCTCTTCGAGGGGGAAACCTCCAATAGAGTAGGGCTCGATTACAAAATAAGACATGATGCTCCTCAATGGGGAGTCTCTATCCTTTATATAGGATTAATACATGCAATACCATGGGTTAGTACCATGGTTCTTATTAATACCATCTATCTCATACCATGGCCCATTTGCAACTAACTGTGGTCCCTTCCTTAAATGTGAGTCAACCACTTACAATTATTAAGATGGGCTTTATTGACTCTTTAACTAACTATAACTATGACTCAACCCTATTACATAAATAAGGGGGTTAGGGTTGGACCCTAACATGCCCTCCCACATAAAAACAACCTTGTCCTCAAGGCTGAAGCTGTGGAAACTGCTGAAGAATAGTGGTTGGTTCCCAGGTCGCATCTTCTGGAGAGGTGTCTTTCCATTTGACGAGGACTTCCTTGATCGTGTGGCCGCACAGGTGCCGTTCTCACGTGTCGAGAGCCTGTTCAGGTTGGAGCCATATTGAACCTTCTTCATCCAATTTGGGTAGATTGGTTTGAATTCTGCAATTGTTCCCAACCACTTTCTTGAGGCATGAGACATGGAAGACGGGATGGATTATTGCAGTGGGTGGCAAGGCTAGCTTGTAGGCTACTTCTCCTATGCGCTGAAGTATTTGATACAGTCCGTAGAATTTTGGAGATAATTTCTGACAACCCTTGTCTTTGAGTGATGTTTGCTTATATGGTTCCAGCCTCAAGAATACCTGATCCCCTTCTTGAAATGTGCACTTTGAACGATGTTGGTCTGCCTGTTTCTTCATGCGATTTTGAGCTTGATGGAGATTATCTTTGAGGCGGGCAAGCATGGTTGCATGGTTCTATAGGAGTTGATCCACTTCTTGTACCTTAGAGCATCCCGAGATATAAGAAGGAGGTGAAGGGGGGAGTTGACGATAAACTGCTTCATATGGAGTCATCTTGGTGGTGGCATGATAGTTAGTATTATACCACCATTTTTCTAGAGGTAACCACTATACCCATAGATGTTTCTTTTCTGAAGTGAAACACCTGAGGTAGGTCTCCAAACATTTGTTGATTGCTTCAGTTTGACCATCAGTTTGGGGATGATAGGATGCACTGAGTTGGAGTTGGGTACCTTGTAGCTTGAAGAGTTCCTGCCAAAAGTTACTGGTGAAGATCAGGTCACGATCAGACACAATGGAAGTGGGCATGCCATGCAATTTGAAGATCTAGGCCATGAAATATTGAGCCACCAAAGCGGGTGTAAAAGGGTGGGGTAGGGCGCAAAAATGAGCATACTTAGAAAGTCTATCCACAACCACCATGATGACTGACTTGTTGCCTAAATTCAGAAGACCAGTAATGAAATCCATAGAAACATCTGTCCAGATTGAGGCAGGGATGGGAAATGGTTGTAGAGTGCCTGGGGATTTGACTGTTTCTCCTTTGTGGAACTGACACACATCACATTCAGCTACAAAAGTAAGAATGTCCTTTTTCATGCCTATCTAAAAGAATGAAAGCCGAGTGCGAGCATAACTCTTCTGAAAGTCTGAATGGCCTATAGAGGGAGATGAGTGAAACTCTGCCAAAATGCGATTTTTGAGGGTGAATGTTGGTGATATCACTACTTTGTCCTTGTACTAAAGAATCTCATCCTGCCAAGAGTACCCCGCTGTGGAATTTGGATCTGCTTGCAATTTATTAATGAGTTGGGAGAGCGAAGGATGTGAAAACCATTCCTCTCAAGCCTCTTCAATCCACTCTGGAATGGGAAGAGAGATTGCTAACAAGGTGTTTTCCTCCTCAAATTGGCATGATAAAGCATCCGCAATGACATTTTCGCACCCTTTTTTGTAAATTATCTCATAATCATATCCCAACATTTTGGCTAGCCATTTATTTTGTTGTGGTGAGGATAGGCATTGCTCCATAAAATAATTAAGGCTTTGATGGTCTGTGTGGATTTGGAAACGCCACCCCAATAAGTATGGTCTCCATGTATCCACTGCATGTAAGATAGCCATCATCTCCTTCTCATAGGTAGATTGTCCCAAATTGGTCCCACTTAGTTGTTATCTAGTGAAGGCCAACGGTCGACCTTCCTACATTAAGACAGCCCCAATACCTGTACCTAAAGCATCACATTCAATCACAAAAGATTTGGAGAAGTTGGGTAGTGCCAACACTAGAGTGGAACACATGCCATGTTTGAGAGCTATAAATGCCTATTGCACTTCATAATTCCAGAGGAATGATTTTTTCTTGAGAAGGTGAGTGAGGGGTCTAGCAATGCAACTATAATTGCAAAGAAATTTGCGATAGTAGCCGGTGAGACCCAAAAATCCTATCAAACTCTTCAAGGTCTTTGGTTGGGGCCAATCCTACATTGCTTGGATCTTTTTGGGATCCACCTTGACACCTTCACACCCAATAATGTGATCAAATACTCGACTTATTTCATGCCAAAAGAGCACTTGGACAATTTGACAAATAATTTATGCTTCTAGAGCAGTTGCAAGAGCAAGTCTACATGCTGAAGATGTTTTTCCTAGGTGAGGCTGTAGATGAGGATGTCATCAAAGAAAACAAGGACACATTTTTTGAGATATGGTTTAAGTAGGTGATTCATGAGGCTCTGAAAAGTGGATGGGGTATTACAGAGACCAAATGGCATTACTAGGAATTCATAATGGCCTTCATGAGTTCGAAAAGCAGTCTTTGGAATGTTTACTTCTTTCATGTGAATTTGGTGATAGCCCGAGCGAAGGTCCAGCTTAGTAAAGAATTGAGCCCCATTTAGTTCATACAGCAAATCATCAACAACCGGGATGGGAAATTTATCTTTGACCATCAGCTTGTTGAGGGCCTTGATGTCTAGACACATACACCATTCCCCGTCTTTCTTGAGCACCATGACCACAGGCGATGAATACGAACTAATACTAGGATGAATAACACCGGCTTCCAAGAGTTCCTTGATGATTTTTTCAATTTCATTCTTTTGGACAAAAGCGTATCTATATCGATGCACATTTGGTGGTTATGCCCTTGGGACTAAAGTAATGTTATGATCATGTTCCCCTCTTGAGGGTGGAAGCTCATGAGGTTTGTCAAAGACCTACAGATGGTTATTTAAGACCTATTGCATCTCAGGATGAATATGAAGAGAAGTGGGCTTAAAGTCCTGGATGACATTAAATTGGGCGATAACTCCATGGTGGCCCTTTTTTAACAACTTTTATATCCAATGTGAGCTGATGATAGAAGGAGAACCTACTTAGATTCTACGGAAGGTATGCATGTGGTCATTCTGCTTAAAGCTCATATATAACTCTTGGAAATCCATTGTGATTGGGCCGAGTGTGCAAATCCATTCAGCCCCAAGACAATGTCACACCCAACCATGTTGATAGAAAACATGTGGGTCTTTAGGCAGTAATCCCCCATCTAAAGTTTGACATTTTCACAGCAGCCACATTTCATTGTCCTGGAAATTAGAGACTACTTTGACAAAACAATGCACTGCTTTTGTAGCTCTTTGATGGATAAAATTATGCGTGCTTCCACTATCAATCAAGACTACTATAGGGAATTGTTTAACAAAACCTATGATTTTGAGAGTTTGGGGAGAAGAAATGCCTGCCAAAGCATGGAGTGAGATAACTGGTTCATCTAGTGTAGTTGGGAGATCATTTTCCTGCTGGTTGTCCTCATCTTCCTCCTCTAGTCCCTCACCAGGTGGTGCTTCCTCAGTAGCATCAATTTGAAATAATTTGGGTTCCTTGCATTTATGCCCTAGGGAGTATTTTTCATCATAGTAGTAACACAATCCTTGCTTTCTTCTTTCTGCCATTTCTACTGGTGACACCTTTTGAACCTTAAGTTTTTGGGTAGTGCTCGGAGCTTGGGTGGGGCATCCCTTGGCTATGAAATTTGGACGAGGTGACTGGGATGCTAACTTCACGAGCTGTCGTGCAAGCTACCAACCATGTGGCTGGGGGGTGCATCCGGACATGGGCTTGTATGGCATCTTTGAGACCACTGACAAAACATTCCAAGTAGAATTCATCTGCTAGACCTCCTGTGCGGAAGGCTAATGCTTCAAAGGCTTTAATATATTCTTGTAATGTGCCTGTCTATTTGAACTTGATAAGATGACCCAAAAAGTTAGATTCATGATCAAAACGATCAGAAAGGGCTTTTGAGAATATTTTCCAAGTCATTGGCCTTGCATAGCATTGTTGATGCCACTGCCACCATTGCCATCTTTCTTGGTCCAAGTAAAGGCTTCCCACACTTAGCTTAGTCTCATCATCTCTGATGTGATTCAATGTGAAATATTGCTCCATTTATTATAGCCATATGGCTGGATGAGAGCCATCAAATTTATACATGTCCAGCTTGGGTGGTCAATGATGGGACTATTAGTGGTTTCCATGGAAGTGAAGAGAATGACTAGATTCGCCCTCATGGTTTTCATTAAAAGCATATTCTTGCCATTGTAACCTCGACTTGCCCTTTGTGATTACGTCACTTAAGGGCTAGATCTTCTTCATTAATTCATCAACCTTTTTTTCAAGGGTTTCTGTCTTCTCATTGGCCATAGCTTGAGCTCTGCTTTGTACCATAGATAGATCCGGTGCACTTGTCGTTACTAGAAATTTTTTTTTGGGACCACCCGAAAATTTGAAGATGACAAGTGACTGGTACCACCTTGCTCAGCCCGTCGTCCTAATTCTTATGGGCTAAGTCTCCTATAAGCGTCCGGGGAGGGCCTTAGACTCTTACTTCGAATAGAGTTTTACTCCTCACTTAGGAATACTATAGTAGCCAATTCTTAGAGAAGTTAATCTTGACCAATGTCCTGTGAGAATCAGCCCAATGTATAGGAGCCACAAGCCTCCTTGCAAAAATAGTTAGATCTCTTTGTGAAACCCTCAACTGTTGAGTGTGAGTAAGAATGTGGTAGTGACCAAACTCCCGCTTCTAGATCTAAATGGCGGATCTAATTGTTTCTACTGTGACAGAAGCCAACCTGCTATATCTGATCTGGAAAAGAAGATGATGGGCGATTTGTAGAGAGAAAATGGAAGTATGGTCTCAAGGAGTGTTAGGTGCTACAGAGCACAATATACATAAGGGTCCAACAGTAGTACTCAGCCCAATCTTTCAGGGCACTAACTAAGGAGGATCAACCGTACCCTTAGCCGTACTACCCGACTACCCTATCATATGCATGAGTAATCTCCCCGAGTGTTGTTCTTGGTGTATTGTAGCAGCAAGATGACCGATGGTTTATCTACGATGAGGTTTCAGGTGAGCCTAGGGGGCTTCCTATATACCCAGAGAGTACATGGAAGACAGTCCATGCATGGTTTTGTCTAATGCGCTACTACTTGAAGGGGCACTCATAAGGGTTACAAGGGAGTCCAACAAGCATGACCACCTCTTGTATTTCCTATGTGCATGCCTCCCCAAATCCACAGGTTTATGCGCTCAACGATAGATCCTGTGGTTTAAAGACGCTAGAACACATCTCTAGCCAAAAAAAAATCTGCTAAAAATGGAGATCCCACCGGCCTTCGAAGAGCTCTGATACCACTTGTTATTCTCTTGACCTATGAGAAGATACTAGAATACCAAATATGTGAAGAAATATAACCTAAAACACAGAACAATAAAAAATAACAGCATGCATTTTATTATTCAGAAAGTAAAGCAATGTTCACTTGCCTCTTCGAGGGGGCAATATCCAATTACAAAATAAGACATGACACTCCTCAATGGGGACTCTCTATCCTTTATATAGGATTCATACATGCAATACCATGGGTTAGTACCATGGTTCTTATTAATACCATCTATCTAATACCATGGCCCATTTGCAACTAATTGTGGTCCCTTCTTTAAATGTAGGTCAACCACTTACAATTATTAATATGGGCTTTATTGACTCTTTAACTAACTATATCTATGACTCGACCCTATTACATAAATAAGGGGGTTAGGGTTGGACCCTAATAGAAAGACCTGTGCGTGATTGGAGTCATCAAGGATAATGAACCAACAAAGGACTCCAAAGATGTGATCAGGAAGTCCCAGGTGATGGCAAGCAAAGGTAGATACAAGGAAACAAATGACATTGAAACCCTCATTGGCCTTGTTAAGAAATTGACAACAAAAGTGTCTAAGCTTAAACAATGAAAAATGGACATGTTTGTAATCAACCATCCACCTAGATAGAGACAAGGGAGCATGTCATTAGGAAGCAACTGGTACCCTCCAAAAACTACTCAGAGCTCTGTGTTCCACCTTAGTTAGTGCGCAAATTCTGAATTCTGTTCATTCCACGAGGAACATCACCCAGAGAACTCTTGTTTAGACTGGAAGCGAGTTGCAAGATTTGTATGCAGACATACATTTGACATGGAAAAAAATATCCGGAGCAATTAGAAGACATAGATAATGATGAAGTTTTTTCACCTAATGAAGCATCAAGTTTTGGGCATGTGGTGAACATGTATCAGTTCTTGCAAGCAGTGTCCAAGGCGAACACCGAGAAACATCCCCTAAAGCAAAATGACTGTTACAATATTAGGAGTAAAGGGGCTCCCCTTACACTTGGGGAAGCACAAGAAAACATGAGACTATTGTTGAGGAAGGATGATCCACTAGCCGCCCCAAAGAAGAAAGCATAGAACAAGTCTGAGAAGGCAGTGACGGACAAGAGTATGTCCATAAGCAGAAAACTGTAAAACACTCTGCCGAACAACATGAACATTAGTCTTACCTTGGATACCTCAGTGAGCCTACTTCCTATGGAATACAAAATTGTATATGACATGAAAAAAACTCACGCAAACATCAGTTTGTTCAAGTTAGCTAAGATCCAGAGTGAGCGAGACATCCTGTTGCACACACTGGGACAGACAACAATGGATAACGCAGCCTCTACCAGCAAGGGAGTTAGCACACTTGCCGGATCACTTTCCACTGTGCTAAACACATTGTAGATGTAAGAAGAAAACTTAGGTTTCCATCCATTCCTGCTTTCATTTGAAGTTTTCAACTATAATGTTCACAATTTCTTGGTTGATTCTGGTGCTGTGGCCAACCTCATTCCGCTCTCCATTACTAAAAGGATCAATACAAAATGGAGCAAGACATCCATGCAGATCATCCAACTTGATCGAACATATGTACCAGCCAATGGTGAACTCAGAGATGTGATCATCTGACTATCTCATGACAATCGAGTCCACCAATGTATCAACATAGTTGTTGCAGACATACCGGAAGCATAGTGTTTACTACTCAGCAATGACTGGTCCAACAAGCTGAACGAATATTTTGCTACAAACTGATCACACGTGTGGCTTCCATACAAGGGAAAAAAACAAAATCTGGGTGTTATCTGAGAGGTATATGAGGCACAATGTCACTCCCATCAATGGTGGGAACGAACCATTGGCCTTCATAGAACTTATGTTTGGAAACTGCCTCCTGGGGATAACGTTGGGGTTTTATCCTACATGGCCAACTCCAACCCCACTTGACACGCAGTTGGGACACCTTCCTTACCCAACTGATGGCAATGAAACATGTACAATACATTGTACCAATAGTGGCAGTAGCAGTACCAACAGTAGTAACAATAGTACATGGGCATCAAACGGTCCGTGTACAGATGAGTTGTGGACCATGTACTTTGATGGATCAAGGACACAGGATGGCTCAAGAGTCAAAAGTGTCTTGATCAACCCATACAACATGAAGCATTTGGTTTCAAGTTGCTTGGAGTTCGAGTGAAGGAAAAACATTGCTAAGTATGAAGCACTCATGTCGGCTTATAGAAAGCCATCAGCCTCAACGTGGTCGTGCTCAAAGTGGTAGGTGATTCAGAGATAGTGGTATGGTAGGTACACAACACCATTCAATTTTTGCCACCACATCTCAAAAGTTACAAGCAAGAGATACTGAATTTCATGGCCAACGCTGGCATATTCAAATATGAAATGATAGATGATGACGAGCATGAGCGGTCTCTGCAAGAAGAAGGTAACAGGAAAGACTAGCTTATCGCAAAGGGTGTGGCATCGTTGGAAAATATTTATGACTTGCAAGAACGTTTTCAGGGGCCGAGGAGCAACAAAACCCACAGCTCCACAATGATGCATGAACTGATCAACCTGTGAACAGAACAAGATCCGAAGTTCGTCAATCTCAACACATGTTGCACACAGCAAGAGTGGCAAGCCTTTGTCCGCCTGTTCAAACAATACCAAGATGTGTTCGTGTGGATGTACAATGATCTGAAAACTTATGACACACGGACACATCATTTTGATCAAAGAAGGGGTCAAGCCATATCAGTGGAAGCTGAGGAAAGTACATCGGTCACTTGAACCCCTCATATAGAAAGAGCTTACCAAGCAGTTGGATGCACAGATATGTACAAAGTTCTTCATTCCACGTGCATTTCAAACCTTGTTCCTATATGCAAGAAGTCCAAGAAAATCTGCTTGTGTGTTGATTTCTGGAATGTGAAATGTGCCTCAGACAAAGACAACTACCTTGTGTCGTGTATGGACCACATTTTGCAAACAATATCTGGGGCACAAATGTTTTCCATACTTGACATTTTTTCAGGATACAATCAGGTTCTACTAGCAGAACCTAATAGACTTAAGACTAGATTCCATACTAAGTGGGGTACATTCACTTACAGACGAATGCTGTTTGGGCTTGTGAATGTAGGCGCAACCTTTCAGCATGCCATGGACTTCGCTTTTCACAGACTCATTAGATAGAGAAGAGTGGTATACCTCGATGACGTGACTATGTTCTAAAGAAGACATGAGGACCACATATGCCATTTGAAGAAATTTTTTGAGCGATGTCGGAAATATGAAATTTCCTTGAACCCAACAAGAGCATATTCATAGTGTCTAAGGGGAACCTTCTCGGACACATTATTTCCAAAAGTGGGATCAAGGTGGATCCGTATTGGGTTGAGACTATTACACATATCCCTCAACCAGCCAACAAGAAAGCCATGCAATCCTTCTTGGTCAAGATAAACTTCCTTTGGAAGTTCATATCGTATTATGCACAGATAGTCAAGCCCATGTAGGACATGATTAAGGAATATGCAGTCCACAACTGGGGCAAGAGGGAAAACTAAGCATTCACCCATATCAAGCAAGCTATTGCAGAAGTGCCTACACTCTACAACCCAGACTTCAAGAAGGATTTCCTGCTATACACCTTCGCCTTTGATAATTCGCTTGTTGTAGTAATCACTCAAAAGGACGAGATGAATGATGAACATCCCATCTCCTTCATGAGCGCAAGCATGCATGTACCATAACTTAACTACCCTTCCATTAAAAAAAAAGCATATGTAGTTTACAAGGCGGTGAAACACTTTAGGCCCTACTTGTTGAAGAACCACTACATAGTCTATGTGCCCCACCCAACAGTCCACACATTGCTTTTACAACAAGAAATGGGTGAACCACGTGTGAATTGGATGACAGGATTGCAAGAGTATGATATTGAAATCAAGGTAGTTCACATTGTCAAAGGACATGGGCTCTGTAAACTTGTAGCTAAAGCAGTACACGCACTAGAGAGTGAAGAAGAGCTCATCGACTGGGAGCAGGAAGTTGAGATGTATTATATAACGCAAGCAACACCCACTAAAGACGGAACCTCTTGGTATGCAAATGTGCACCAATACCTTGAGCATGACACTGTATTCTCTCACTTTTCTATCAGATAGAAGAGGGAATTGCACCTCAAAGCTTTAGCATATCATTTGGTGCACGAAGTGCTTTATAGGAAGCACAACAATGGAGTTTTTCTCAGGTTCCTGGAGGCACATGAATCAGAGAAGGTGTTACAAGATCTACATGATGGACCCGACGGAGGTCACTTTGTGGGGAACACCACTGCACACAAAGTTATGCGAGCTGGTTTCTACTAGACCACATTATTCAAGGATGCACACGCTTATGCCCACAAGTGCCCATTCTGTTAGCAATGCACCGACAGAACACGTAGGTCAGCAGCCCCACTACACCCTGTTGTAGTGATTGAACCATTCTAACAATGGGGCCTAGATATAATTGGGGATATTTTCCCACATTTGTCAAAACAACACCACTACATTCTAACAACAACTGATTACTTCACACTGTGGATAGAAGCAATTCCACTCGAACAAGTGAACGACTAGGAGGTCATCAACTTCCTCTAGCAGAACATCATCTCATGCTTCGATGTTCTGGTATCACTTGTTTTTGATAATGCAACGTACTTTTCGTCTTTAAAGCTTTATGATTTTGCATTACAAAATGGTATTGTGCTGAAACACTCATCCAACTACTACCCACAAGGAAACGGTCTAGCAGAATCCACGAATAAAAACCTTATCCGCATAATAAAAACAACTGTTTTCTCTGAGAAGCATAATTGGCATACTGCCCTGATGAATGCACTATGGGCTGACTGCATAACACCCTAAACCTCTCTGAATACCTCACCATAGTTGTCTATGGTAAAAAAGCCATCCTTCCACCTAATATCTACTTGCCTGCACTTCAGCTATCCTAACAGTCCCAAGGCAAGCCTTTCCAGCAAGTTCATCATAGGATGGATACACTCCACAAGCTTCAAGAAGAAAGGATGAAAGAAAAAGAAAAATTTACACTCCACCAGAACTGTATCAAGAGATGGTTCAACAAGAAGTTTGCAGGGAAAGCTAACTTCGATGTTGGTGACTTGGTTCTGAAATGGGATAAGTCCCATGAAGACAAAGACGAGCATACGAAGTTTCAGTCATTATGGATTGGTCCATACACAGTCCATGAGAAGTTTGGCCCCCACACATACCATCTATAATCACTTGATGGGGGGATTGACAACCTTCCTATCAATGACCAAGATCTCAAGCATTACTTCTAGTACGCAGGGCCACATCCTGTGCCATGTACATAGTGTGCTTGCTGCTTGTTGTTTTCATTTTGTTTTCCTTTCTTACTATCGTTGTTTTCATTTGGTTTGCTTTGCTTACTATTTTTATTTTCAATTTTTTGAGTTTCTTAATAGCTTTCTATTTTTTCCTTTCAGAAATAAGTGCTGCCATTTACTAGGTTCTGGATTTTGAATGAGTATGTGGCTGAGATATGAAGATACTTGTGACATTGCAGCACTTGGCTAGTCTTGTGTCTGTCTTCTCCGTGCTTGGTTATGGCCTTCAGCCAATGAAGTCTTGACAGAAAATATGAGCTGTCTACAAGGGAAGTTTTGGTCCAACCATGAACCTGGGTCCACACGGGGAAGCCCCATGCCTGTACTTAGCCTTCTGCTCTATATGTCCAATCTCATCCAACTAGTAGAAATGGAGAAGGGGAAAATCTAAATGAGCAAACCTATGTCAGAGGTCTTACACAATCCTTTGAAGGAACAACCTCTTCTACTCTCAATAAGTTGGTATCCCTCGAGCAATCTTTTATTCCTGCGTGACTCTATTGGAGTATTGTCCAGGTGTACTAGCAACGGAGCAACACCAGAGATGAAAATTTATACTCTAAAAATATTCAACTTGCGAGCTAAACTACCCTTCTTGATTTCAAAGCACTGTGATTAAGATAAACTTTTTTTGTGGTTGATTGAGTTGGAAAAAAGGTGAACCATGTTTGTCCATGGGGTAAGTGGGAAAGCTAAATTAACCCACAAAAAAATTCGATACTTCCCGAATGACCAAGGCCCTGTGCTGACAATGAACCAAAATAGAGAAGCTGGAGTTCTACCATCATGTTGCCAAGTGTTGTAGCGACTGCAACACCCTCCAAAATTTTTGCCTCCATCCAATTTCAGATCCTCCTTTGAGCGTTTTACTTGATGACTACATGCACTTAGGTTCACTCTGTGAGCTCATGTGAGTCTTCACACCCACCTTGTTGGATCATTCCATCGACAAATTTTGCATGTTGATGTCAATGTCATTCTTGCGACCATGTTCCAGTCATACACAAGGTCTTCTCTTAGTGTGTACATGTTGTGTTCGCTATGTAAACATCCGTTGCACTCATACCTGGAGTCACATACATTGTCGCACAAGCATCATCACCATCATCCAACGACCAATCATAAGCATCGCGCTTGTTGCTCACACGGTCTGTCAGTCATGTTGAGCATGTGTGTCTGGATGTTTTGAGTTGTCTCGTCATCAAGTCATGTAAGTGTGTGCTTGCAAGATCACGTATCCACCTTTTCACTCATTCACACACATAATATTTTGTTGAAGTTCTAATGATCGGATTCCCCTCATACATCTGGACCTTGACCCCACCACTGAGTCCATCGAATGTCACCTAGAATAGTGCAAAAGAACCAAGCAAGCCATTTCAAGCTATGCTGCTCGCAAGCGGATCAATCAAACTTCCTGCTAGTCAACCAAAGAATTTGACCCGACAGTCACCCTAGGATTGATTCCCCTCAACAATTGCGCAGAGGCTACAGAACTTGCCCGCTCCACTAATTGACAAAATTGTACAGATAGGCTAGACAGGAACCTAGTGCCTGTCCATGTCTCACTCAGAACATTGCACAGTTTTTCCAGCCAGCCCTCCATTTAGTCGACCGACTGCTCACTCAGAAAACTGTGTAGTTTTCATGAGCAATCCCTCTACTGCCCAGCAGTCCACCCAGCTCATAAATTGTGCAGAGGTGATCAATAGGACAACCTCCTAGCATCAATGTAGTTTTCCCCGCCAGCAGCTCCCAACAGTTGACTGCCAGTTCCCTCCAGGAATTGTGTTGTTTTTGCTACCAAGATCCAACACCTGACTGCCAACTCCCTCCAGGAATTGCGTAGTTTTTGCTGCCAAGATCCAGTAGTTGACTACCGATTCCCTCCAAGAATTGTGTAGTTTTTGCTGCCAAGGTACCAGTAGCCAACTACCAATTCCATCTAGGAATTGTACAGTTTTGGCTGCCAGGCTCCCGCTTCCCGTTACTTCCAAAAATTGTGAAGATTTTGTCTGCCCATCCTTCCCACAACTTAGACTACTCATCTAAAAAATTGTGCAGTTTTGTCCTCCAGCTGAGCCAGACCTCGCGAATATTGACTGTCAATCTGGATTTCCCATCTCGATCACCCAGTGACTTCTGTGCAGTTTTCACCAGCAGTTCCTGGAGCCTCCAACCTAGCTGTCAAATGGAAACCTTGTTTCCTCTCTCGGCCGCCTTCATCTGAAATGATCATGCATCATGGTAGAATAGGATTTTTATGGATTTGATGTCGTCTCGTCATGAGTGATTGCAGATACAAGTACACGAACAAACATGGTGCGACAACGGATGGGATGAACAAAGGGAGTACATGTAGAAGGACATGTTTGCCAACAGACTAACAAATGATGCATGCAAAGAGATGTGCTCGTGAATGGACGATCATGCAAATATATGTTCATAGATGTACGGATGGACGAACATGTGAGGATGTGTTCAAAAATGGTCAGATAGACGAGCATGTAATTTTCACAAATAGATGAACCTGTCAAGCATGCCAACATACAAGAAAGGAGAAACATACGAATGCAACATTAGGTGAACCCAACTACTATGGAAGACTCTACGCACTTTTCCATGTGGAGGTGAAGCTGTGACACACCATGAGGACATCAATCACCTAGAAACATTGCAACTCGATATGCACACTAACAACAACATGAATGTACCAACACTGTCATGTCGAGTCTTGTCATGAGTCATGTCATTCACATCTCTATTGTGGGCCATACTGTCAATCAATGTAATGTAACGTGGAAGTCGAGGAGACCCACTTGTGATATGAAGAGTCATGTAAAGTCGAAAGGTCATGGAAGTCAAACAGTCATGAGGAAAGTCGAACAACCACAAGGGCCAGTTTCACCCTTGGCTATAAATACCCCCTCATTTGTACATGCAAGGGACGTTTCACCTCAGTTCCTCCTACATAGCCTTGAGAGTCTGTAATATTTTCTTTGAGGAGTAAGTAGTGGCTCCAACACCCCAAACACAGGGTTAGTGATGTGTGGTGTAACGATGTGTCTTGGAACTTTCGCTTAATTTAGAAGCCTACTAACAGGCCAACACATTTTCGCACATGTATTGTAATTTTTGTAAGACTGATATTGAACACTTGTAATGCACATTTCTTTAACCTATGTTTAACGCTTGAAATCATTCAATTGTTGTAATACATATATATTAATGAAAATGTTTTGTATGAGATGTTAACATTGTCCTTCTCGTGTTGGTTACCTCCCTGGACATTAGACAAAACTTTCATGTAAAATTGCTAGAACAATCACTGCACTCGCGTGGACTCCTACGCTGTGTGTTGTACATGTTATATTTCCTTGTGTGTTGTGACTACCGCATCTATGTGGACTGCTCTTTCGGAAGCTGTGCACATCCTGTTGTGTTGTGTGTTCCTAACAGAGCTGGGGCTTCGTCCCATCCAACTTGGGACTCACTCCCACCATCTCCCTCTACAGTGAAAGAACCACTGAAACAAGTAACACTAGCAATCACCAGGCACATGAACCTAACTACTCGAAGACAAAGTAGACCACTCTCCTATGCTGACAAGCAAGAGATGAGGAAAGTCTTTAAGATAATGGCAATCAGGCCATCATACTGGATGGGACTCCCACACCAAATGGTGTGAGGTCTAGTTGGGACTTCATACCAAGGTGATCCCCTGAATGTTGGTGGGTCCAACACTGTCAATAGTTTCCCTATTCTTTGGCACTGGTCACATCGAATGGTATATCTACTTGCATCTTGGTGGAGAGTGGGCCAGTAGTAGCCAGCTTGTAGTACCTTGAAGGCTGTTCTCTTGGCTACAAAGTGACCTCCACAAGGTCCATCATGACATGCCAGAAGGATGTCAAAAAATTGCTCCTCCCTGACACATCTTCTCAGAATTTGATCTGGGCCTAGCTTGAAGATATTCCCCCAATCCAAGTGAATGGTGCGCTTTTTCTTATAATTTCTGTCTTTTGCTTGGAGGATAGATTTGGAGGGAACTGTGTAGCCACCAAGTAGTTGGCTATGTCAGAAAACCATGTAGAGAGAACTAAAATAGAAAATAAATTCTCATCTGGTAGTTGATCTTCAACCATTCCTTCCTCACCCGCAGGCAAGCCAGTCTAGACAAAAAATCTACAACTACATTTTCTCTGCCAGGCTTATCAATGATAGTTAAATCAAACTATTGTAACAAAAGAAACAATATAATAATTATGGCAATCACATCCAGCTTATTCATCAAATATTTAGTAGTAGCACGGTCAGTATGTTTAAGTTCTGGTAACCAGTGATGTAATGTCTAAATTTATTCAAGGAATGGACAACAACTAGGAGCTCTTTTCAGTCACAGTATAGTCCAATTCAACCTTGGACAAATTTTTGCTGATGAAGTAAATGGAATAAGGTAACTTGTCATATATATGGCCTAGAGATGCTCCTATAGCTTTTCATAGACATCAACATGGATGTGGAAAGGAAGAGCCCAATTTGGGCCTCAGAGTATAGGTGCAGTAGTCAACTTTTCCTTTAGGGTTTCTAGGGACTCTTGGTAGCTTTCTGACCATAAAAATTCGGATTCCTTGGTTAATAGTCCAAACAAAGGTGAGGCTACTTTTCTGAAGTATTTTATGAATCTCCTATAGTATCTAGCTAAGCCTAAGAAACTTCTGACGTTCCTCTTCTTCTAAGGAATAAGGACCCTCTTTATGATAGCAATTTTATTTGGGTCCACTTGCAGTCCTTCTTGGGATATTGAGTGACCTAGAATATTCCCCACATTCATCAAGAACTCACACTACTCAAGATTGAGGGATAAGTTCATTTCAATGCATATGTTTAATACTTTCCCCAAGTTAAGGAGAGCCTCCAGGAAATCACACCCATAGGGGGTGAAATCACCGATACAAATTTCCACAGAGAAATGGACTAGCTTTGCAAAGATGCTCAGGACTTCCCTCTAAAAAGTGGCAGGGGCATTGCAAAATCCAAAAGGAAGGAACCTATAAGAAAAGGTAACCCAAGGAAAAGTGAAGGTGGTTTTATCTTGGTCCTCTGGGATGATCTAGATCTAATTGTAACCACTGAATCCATCCAAGAAAGAGAAGAACTTCTTTCCTGCAAGACCATCTAATACTTGGTCAATGAAAGGTACAAGGAAATTCTTTTTTTTGTGTGGCTTTGTTTAGCTCTCTAGAATCCACACAAATCCTCCACTTCCCATTCTTCTTTGGGACCAAAACCAGAAGAGACACCCACTCACTATCTTTGATGGGGTAAATGAACCCTGCATCCAACAACTTTTGCAGTTCGTCTTTAACTATATCTTTGAGGGTTGGGTTCATTCTCCTTTGAGGTTGGTGCATTGGCTTGCAACCTTCCTTGATGTAAATGTGGTGAGTACACACCGAAGGGTGCACTCCCTTCATTTCCTTATAACTCTGAGCAAAGGCATCTAGATGCTCTCTTAGCATCTCACACAACTCCTTTTCCTAATGTGCAGAGAGAGAGGGGTTGATTTTCAATGTTCTTTCTAGACCAAATTATATCATGTTGACATGAGTAGGACTTGAGTAGCATAAATCAGTCCAAGGGTTATCTTTAGCTTTTTTTTACTAACCCCTTAAGAGACATGGTGTTGGGGGACTGATTCTAGAAGATTTTCTCAATCAATTCATCTTCATCAGGTTGCCCCACTCCTATAGTAGCATCTAGGGCACAGATTGTGGAAGAGTATACTTCATCTTCCTCCTCCTCTTCTAACGATAAAGGTAAGTCATGCTCTAGAGATGGTTGAGTAGGAGGGTACACGACCAATTGTTTCGACAAACCCCCATTTTTAATGGTCATATTCCCAACTGTGCAACTTATGTAAGCATCAGCATTGTCTAACCATGGCCTTCCAAGGATGAGAGGATAACCATTGAACTCGGTCTTAGGTTGGAGAACTAAGAAGTTAGTAGGGTATTCCCAGGAATCAATGGAGACCATCAATTCCTCAACAACTCCCTCAGGAGCTACTGTGGATCTATTTGTAAGCGTCAAGACTGTCGTGGTCTTCCATAATGATCCTTGGAGATTTAATTTAACCATAGTCTCCTTAGTCATCAAATTGATGGAAAACCCAAAATCAATCAAGGTATGGGGGACAATGATACCATTGATGTGCACATCTACCACAAGAATTCTAGGATCTAGATAGTTTGGGAAAATCACTCACCCCAACATTAAGTCAGACTATTATCCAATGACATTAATGGTAGAGGTGTATTTCTTTTGACTCCCTAGATATTTTAAGCATTTCTCCTTGATTAACTTGTTTTATATGGGAACATCCTTGATAGCTTGGAGGAGCAAGATTTTAACACACAATTTTTTCAATTCACTCAGAAGTTCAGTCTCTTCTGGGGTGTGCTGGATAGGATAGATTAATCTCTCAGGAAAAGGAGGTGGATTGGCTTGAGGAACACTCTCCTTATTTTCCTCATGAAGCTCCTCAGGTGAAGATGGTGGTTGAATATCTGGAATCACTCTTCTAGACCTAAGGTTGATTTCTTGAATTTCCATAGCATAGGCAGGGTAAGATGTTTCCCCACTATAGACCTATTGTGCCTGTTTGTTGTTCAGGTTCGGATTTGGTTGAGCATGCATCTGAGGTTGCTTAGGTGGAGCAATCTGAAGGAGATGTCGTTGAGATGGAGGTGGAGGTAGTAAGGTTGGAGATTGGTTGTATGGGGGCCTCCACCCCTGGGATGGTGTATTCCAATGAGGTTGTGGGGGAGCATATGGGTGAAATGATTGATTGGTAGGTTGGGAATGGTATTGAGGTGCAAACGTCCAGGGAGAAGGTGTGGACCATGACGAATGAGCAGAAGGACACCAAGGGGGAGCATATGCATTCTGGTTAGGGTTGTAATATGAATAGGACACCCCTTGAATGCCTTTCTAGTATGGTTGTGGTCCTTGAGGTCTTATTTGGTATATATAACAGAGTTGTTCAATCACACCTTCAATTCCTTGATACACAAATTTCAATCCAGGTATAGAAGGGCACTTTTCTATGGAGTGGTTCTTCTCACAGACTGAGTAGATATATATAAGATTCAATAGACATTCATTTCTCGGGTGCCTTCTGGTGAATCTAGGGGAAAAGAAGACTAAGGCTCTTTCTGCTTCCTCCTGCTTCCTCTTGATCTGCATGGTGTCCATTTGCAAAGCAAGGGTATGCAACATTTCACTCTTGAAGTCTTCCAACATGTTTCCAATTTCACTTTTGATAGAGATGTTGGAGGAGGATGAAATTTCCAAAGCTTGAATAACCCTACCCTTCTTTGTAGCTGCCCTAGAATGATTTTTGAAAATTGTCTTGATATAATCATAGGATAACTGGTAGATTTCCCCTGCTGACAACATGTTTAGGGTTTCTAGGATATCTTCCATGATCCCTCTAAGAAGGACTAGCCTGAGTGATTCAAGATCAAGGGTGCATCTGACCCTTTTGTAGCTTAGTTGGAACCTTTCCTCATAATCTTCCAAAGACTCATCATGTCCTAAGGTCATTCTAAATATTTCCTCTTTGGTATCTTTGGACCTGCAATAATCCCTATACTTATTGTTGAAGGCTTGTTGCATTTGATCCCAGTTAGTGATGTATTCCCCAGGTAAACCCATGAACCAACACAAGGCAACATCTTTGAGGGTGGATGGAAATAGTTTCAACTTCTGGTTGTCAGAGGTATAATTATAAGTTCTAAATATGACAACAAACTCAAATAAAAAGGTATCCAGGTCCTTTGAGGTTAAGCCATGGAAGTGAGGAAGGGCAGAGGGTCTTATGCTTTTCATCCTAGCATCTCCATTAATTTCTCTGATGGGAAAAGAACCCTCAGTTCTGTTTTCAGCACCATCTCTATTTTCAATCCCATTTCTGTTTTTAGCCATGATGTAGGTTGGTGGAATGGTTTCTTCTTCTTCTTCCCCAATAGACTCTTCAAAGATGTCTAGTTGTTCACCTAATGGGTCCTCTAGCTCACGACCATCGAAGAAGAGGGAAGGTTGGCTATTAGATGCGGTGGGGGTATTTAGGATTTTTTTTCCTAAGTTGTCCCTACTCTCACGAGGCATGACAGGATTTTTTTTTTCCTTTTTCATGGTTTTTTTTGTTAGAACTACTTACAGAATGGAAAGAAAGAAGGATTTGCAACTATTTTCTACATGGAACTACTTGCAAAATGGAAAGAAAGCAAATATGTGCAACTATTTTATGAATGGAACTACTTGCAGAATGGAAAGAAAGTAAAGATTGAAACTATCTATTGAATGCAAAACAAAAAGGAAAGCACAAATCACATCTACTTAGATACCTCCCTGAAAATGGAGCCAACAAGTGATGAGCTCCAGTATTGTAGTAAGGATGTTGCAACTCCTAGGGCTGCCAAGTTTACTTCATCAACCCGGGGTTCGTACAAACTTGGACGTGAAAGTGTTGTAAACATAGTAGATGCAATGGTCTACTCTTATCACTTTTCAACTGGGGTGATAGACCACTAGGGTTTTTCAAACAAATCTTCTATTAACTAGAAGAATTATGTCTACCAAATAGCAAAGGAAAAATTATTCTCAATGCAGAAAGGAAATGTTGCCTACACTAGGAAATGAAAGTGCTATAAAGTGAATGGAATCATATAGCTAAGCATCTACGCATATTTCTTTCAAAAGAGACCTAATGTAACCTTTCATCTAACATCTAGTTATATGGACTAAATAAGCTTGGAAAATATCCTAAAACCACTGTGACTTATGCATGCTTGTACTAACTAGAAATTGCAGAAAATCCTTTTTGATTTTCAATTTTATGAATGTAAATGCTAATTGAACCAAATTGATCTCCTACAGGGGAGACATGTATGGGGAGACATGTCCAGAATGGCATTGAGGGTATGGAAGCCAAGTGAAGGCCTAACCTAAGCCCATATGATCATTTCTGCTCAATTCGGGCTTAAAACAAGGTACTACAAGGTTCCCTGTAGTATTACAAGATGACCTAGTTCTACTACAAGATACCCTGTTTTACTGAAGGAAACATGATGAAAGCTATAGGAAGGTAGGAAAGGTGGAATAAATTATGGGAAAGGTGTATGATGGGGGAATAAGGCACGGAGGAGGTGCACACTACCCAAGGCTTAGACCAAGTCTTCAAGATGGTTGGATTTTCTCAAGGAAGATTTCCACTTTTCTACAAAACAAAAATTTAGATTATGGTTGGTAGACTTTGGCAACGTAGGTGGAGAAGACTTGGATGAGGCTGGTGAGATGAGGTCTCCCTGTAGATCAAAAACTTCTATAACAACATACATTCTTTGCGTCATTTATGCACAACTTCATTTATATATGGAAAATATGAGTTGAATTTAGGAAAAAAAGTTATTAATGGCTAATGGCCAAGTCTATGAATGGAAGTGCTTCTAAACCGTAGCAGACTCAACAATCCAAAATGACAATTGCAGGTAATTCTAAGGAATTGAGAAATAATGATCTACTCAATAAGAAATCCTAAGTTATGCAATGATCAAACAATAAATCTATTTTTGGGCTGTGAGAGTGGGACCTTCAAACCATGATCCCATAAGGGAGATGAGGCAGAGGCCACTACCACAAGATTTTATGAAGTATTTACTTTCACTATTGTACCACTGATCTATATTTTCACTAATGGAAGCAAACTAAGTAATCATCCAAATACTCAAAGATTAAACAAAATAGAAATCACTTCAGAAAGTAACTATGAATGTAATCTAAGCATACATATACAAAAAGAGGAACCCTTGCTACTAGGGTGGGCCTTGACCCAAGAGCTTCATCCCTTTGAGTCAAATCAGTGTTGGATCAAGGGAATGCTTTTGTGATGCAGGTAAATTCTAAGTGCAGACACAAACAATTCCTCTAGCTTGAGAGAGCGGGTCTAGTCACAAACAGACATTGGAAGATTTCCTTAGGCTAGAATAAGTTAAGAGGGCCTACCTCTTAGAATGCTATTCCAATTGGTGATTATCTTGCTTCCTCACTCCATCTATCTTTCATTTCCTTCCTTCGCACACCTGAAACAAGCAAAAAACAGAAAACAAAGACGTAGTAGCATACAATATTGTATTCAGCCTACTTAATAGGTCAAGAAACATTAAGCCATAAACATGTGAAATGACATCTTATGTAGGAAATCAATCGATAGTTGCATATTTATTAAATCAAGAAGAGATTACAACCAATGTCTTGACGTTGCTATTCTCCTCTAACAAATCCGGGTTCCTACACACTTTTGCTAACATTCCATGGATGGCCCCAACAATGATAATCTCAAGGCTCTTCCCTTTAGGCTTCACACCAAGCCAACTCACAATTATCCCTTAAACACAAACTAGAGAGCTACAAAGTATGGATAACTTGTTTATTTCTCTAAGCAAAACTTAATTGGCACTAACACACACACACTAACACTAGCTTGTGCTTGGGAAAAGTGGAGGTTTATATAGCTTGAATGGATGGGAGATGGTTCCTATTCTCATGGGAGAAGGTATTATCTCTTGAGGTAGTTCCCTCCTAATAGGGGAAAAGAGCCCAATCTGAACTCCTCAACTCCATTTGGCCTAACCATTTACCAAACTTTCATTGCGAAGTTTCTAGAGCTAGAAGCTTCGGTTCCATATTTAAAAAACTTTCCAAAAGAGGATCGACGCGGCTGGGAAAAGGCTCAGTCGATCCGATCGGCACTAGGGACAGTTGTAGTCCCTATATATCGGTGTGAGGAGGACACAGGTCATTAGCGCCAGTCTTGTAAACTAGAAAAAATAGAATATTTTGGGAAAATGATGCAAAGGGGAATTGTTCTACTCATGAAGAGGGACACAATAGTAGTTTCTTCATGATGGGAAAGCATGAAGGGTTCACTATAGAGGTCCTCAAGGATCAAGGAATGGGGAGTAATGTGACAGTGACAAAATGTTGTGTAACACATGCCCCCTAAAGCATGAAGGTCGAACTAGAGTGAGGGGTGAAATGCTTTATAACTCAGTGCAGGGAACTAGAGTTTGTCATTGGAAAACCTGCAAGAAAGTACATATACATATAATTTATTTAAAACTCTATTAAACGATACATAAATCATGGTATGGACGCAACCATCTAGAGAATGATCATGTAAATGGATCTAGGCATTGATGCAGCCATTCGATAAAGGGGATCATATCAAAACCAAGGTATGATCGTAGCCATCCAATAATGAGAAGGATCGCATATGACAACTCATGGTATGGTCACAACCATCCATCTGAAAGAGACATGTATATCTACATGAGCATGTCAAATTGCTTTGCAACCTAGACTTTTGTAATCTAAGCCTAGGGTCTTGCGCTCAAACATGACCCAATCAAAGTACAGATTCTAACATGTGAATAGATGTGTTGACGTCGAACATGCTAGAAAATCACTTGAGTACCAATCAATGATGTAAACTATTAACAAGCGCGAGAGAAACCACCAATAATGAAAATGGTTCTCAAGGTACTAGCAGCACAATTCATAGAATGTGAATGAAGGAACTGAACTCGAACACCCATGAAATCACCTGATCGAAAGCCAATGATGTGAAATTATCGCCGAGTGTGAAGAACGTGCCATTAGGGCATGCAAGCTCCAAGGCACTAGAAGGGAGTCTCTCGTCCAGCTTCCCGGATAATGAGCTGAAGTCGACAGGAAGTGACCATGTCGAAGGAGGGCCATGATGTATCCCACATTATCGAGACGAGACAAAGGGATGCAAATGATTTCAGATGATACAGAGAATCAGAGGTAAGGGTAACTGTAGAAGGGTGATCATGATGACGTGAACAATGTAAACTTTGAAATGGGAACTGATACTGTTACCCATTTCGTAGAGATAGCAAAAAAGTGACTTGATTTTGAAAAGGGGTGATGCAAAACACACATGTTTTTTTTAGAGCATAGTTTTTGGCACTTTAATTTTTTTTTATGTACATTGCATTTTAGAATGGTAGTGATTTTCATGCTGATTTAAAAAAGTGGTAATTTTGCATCAGACCCTTTTTTTAAAAGACCTATTTTTTGACTTTAAATTTTCTAATGTATGAAATGTAAATAATTATTTTGTAAATTTAATAATTTTTGAAGTGGTCGTTTTCTTTATATTTTCTTGTTTTTTTATTTTTATTTTATTTTTTTGTAGTGAGGTTTTTATTGTTTTGCATTTTTAAATTAGAAGGTTGATATTTTGAATTTTCGATATTCTACATATTTATACATCCTTAATTAATTTTTCAATCCACATGAAATAATTGTTTCTAAAAAACAATATTTTTTAACAATGGACATAAAAATAACCATTTTTAACATAAATATAATTAAAAAACTACACGTTTTGATAATTTTTTGCTAGAATTGACATGTCAAAATCACAATTTTTATACGAAAATTTTAACTAAAAATGGTTAAATATATATATATATATATATATATATTTTTTTTTTTTTTTTTTTTTTTTTATGAATTTCATGTCAAAAAAATAATAATAATCACTTCTTTTTCAAAAAATAATGATTAACTTAAAAATTAATGTGAAAATAACATATTACAAATATTGAATGCTTAACAACCTTAATTGAGTGTTTATTCTTCTCATAAAATGTCAAAGTCAAAACACTATAAGCATAAATACTTTATAGTTACAAAAAATGAGCTTGATTTCCAAGCATAGCTTAAATTTAATCAACAATGTCACGTAATCCAAACTCTTCATCCTCTAGAGTTTCATCATTGTCTTCTTCCACAATATTTTCTGCTTCCTTTTGCTCATTTTCCTCTTCTAATGGATCTTTGATGTCTGCAAATCTCTCAATGTATGTCTTTCCAAACATTCCATGTAATGGTGGTTGGGGTTCCTTTGCCTTTTTTGCCACACGTGATTCAGTAAAGTACCCTTTTTTCAATCCAATTTCTTGCATTGCATCTGGAAGAAATTGAAGAGCATTAATTCTTTGCTAAATGAAATTGCATTGTATTGGATCTTTTTCAATTGCATTGCAATTTCTTCCTTTTTGAAGGCAACATGCTAGTGTTGTACCTAATTATCAAGCACAAAATAAATAATGAAGTAAATTAATACAATGACATATTAATTAAAAAATAACATATTGAAATTCAATTCCATATAATAGAACTTACTTGAGCCAGAAAATAAATCCAGAACCCAATCTCCTTCATTTGAACATATGTCTATAAGATAGTTAATCAATAATTGTGGTTTTTGATAAATGTTAACTATCTCTCCTTTTGCTTCTTTGTCTTCATATGTTAGTTTTCTCACAACAACATCATAAGTCAGTATTTGGCTATGACTCTTTCCGTCTACCCGATTAAAAATCATAGACATATGGCTATCATCTTTTGCCTAACTATCAATATGAATGAACTCACAATCATTTGTAAATTGTTGATATTCATAGTTAGGAAGATTTGACTTTTGCCTGTAACATGAAATAGTAAAAGTTCAATTAACTTGTACATAAATGAGTTTTTCAACATTAATCAAATATACATTTTAAACATCTTACCATGTAAGCTACATCCTTGAATTTGTTTTCCCCTTGAAGCTTGACAATATCATTTCCAATTGTGTCTCTAAATGAAATGTCACAAATCTCCATAACGGTGATGACTTGACTTTTACAAATCCTGCAACCAATTTACTAAGAGCTTGATAAGTATAAGGGTCACTATCATAGTCAATGTTTGGAGTATTGAAACCATGGGGAATATCTGCAATAACTAGGGCATAATCCCTTTTAAGTATGAGTTTAGCAATGTCTTCACAGTGGCCTTGTATTACTTGATATTGAATAGTGTCTAGCCCATTACAAATGAAATGATTAAGAGTTGTATCAAGTTCAACATTCTTAATACGTTGCTTCCTCAGTCTTTCGAACTTTATTTTTTCAATAAAGGCTTTGAAACTATCTGGTGCTCCATTATCATCCTTCCTCATCTTTTATAAAATAAACAAATATATGTGTAATATATAAATTAAAAATAGTACACAGATGAATAAAAATGAATGTATAAATCAAGATACCTTTTTAAATGCAAGATAAAAAGCTTTTAATATTGATGTAGAACTTGAATCTGGATACTTGTGTACAACATCATCCCAACTATCTTCATTCAACAATCTAACCATTTGTTCTTGAATTTTCATGTAAACTTTGTGACTGCATAGATAAAGTAAAAAAAGTTAACATAATGATATGTATAACAATTACTACCAAGAACAACATGTTTTATCTAAAAGAAAATTATAATATAAAAATAAATAAAAATAATTCAACAAACTTACTTTTGAAATTCTTTAGACATTTCCTCCAATGGTAATTCCCCTGACCTCACACGAGATAATATTGTTTTGAAAATTTTTCATCTTTCACTCCTTGCATTGCTCTCCAAGGTGTGATAGTCATATCGCCTGGACGCTGCTTCATTTCAGGAGTTGATTTACTACTACTACATATCAATGGCTTAGACTTTTTGACCCTCTAGTTTTTAATGCCAATGTCTTCCCACACGCTAAAAATATCATCAATCAACTTCCAAACATCTCTAGTTCTAAATGCCAATTGGAAAATGTTATCAACACCTCTAAATAAATCACTAATTTTGTTGCCTTTTCCACCTTTTTTTCTCTTCAATTTGATAGCCTATTTCCATACAACATTCCTTTTGGAAATCTGCAGTAACATTTATCCTATCCCCACCACATTTTTTTTGAAATTCACTATGAATAAATCTAACCCTTTGGATGAAATTCATAGACATCCTATATTCATTATCTGAATTATGATCCAATGCCACTAACTTTGCTTCTGTATCTGATAAACCAGCATAAATGATACATTTCATTGTTTCAAAACGTGGGTTATTAGGATATTCCTCCATCAATTGGTTTTGAGCTTCTACAGAATGGTTCCCCCCCAAACACATAATAATTGTATTCAAAACATTTTGACTTATCAAATGCTTCTTTGTTGGGAACTTGAAGTGGATCAATAAGAAGCACATAACTAACCACATGAGCATATGATTGTACCTCATCAATGTCTTCAAGTTGTGAAAATGCAGATGATGTGGCTTTCTGGCTTGATATTGACATTGTCCTTCACTTGCCTTATAGGTTTGTTTGACATTAAGCTAAAATGTACGACCACCATCAATTAAGTTTCTCTTTGTCAAATTCTGTTGAATGGCATTTTGTTTTGTTTTGATAATTCCATCCTCTAAATTGGCTCCTGTTGTAATGATTTCTCTGCTTTCTTTTGAAGTTTCACTAGGTTCTTGATTGCTGGTAATGACTACATCAAAATCTTCAACTTTACTTTTCTTCGTCATAACATTCTCAACAGATTTATTCTTGGGCATTGTTACTTTTGGTCTTTTATGACTCTTCTCTGTTCCAATGTCATCTTCAATAACAACAACATATGCTTCACTGTCAGTTTCAACTTCATCATCCTCAAAAGTAACTTGTCTACCCTTGCTAGATTTATCCACCAGAGGCCTTTTTTTGTGATCCTTTGGATGTAGTTTTGTAGCATCATCAATTACTACATTTTCCTTGTTTTCCATATCTTCTTCTGACACTGAGTAAAAACTACTGACAACTTTCACGATATCATGCTCTATGAAATGAATGCCTCCCAACTTAATTGAATAACTTTCAACAAAATTCTGCCAAACAAAATATCATATGTCAATAAAAAAAAAAGTTAAAAAAATATAGCGAGACACTTTCAAGAATGCAAAATACAAATATAAATAACAATACTTATGATGTTTTGTTTCATCTCATTTACGATTTGTTTACACAACTTTGTAGATACCTCTCTCATGTCATACAATGAATATATAGTGGGTATTTAATCCTTTCAAGTGACTTGGGAGCTTTTGTAAGTATGTAAACAACTTCAGTGTCCAGTACCGAACACATATCTATGACTCAGTTCCCATCACCTCATAAATTCCATTATCATTCGATATATCAATATATTGATATATATTCACATTTTGGATTTTTCTTTCTTTCACATACCAGATTCTTGATGAAAATTTCACCTCTTTTGAATTCTTCCAGTACGAAATCATCTTCTTATCATTTGAGGCACTTGAAAGATTTGTAGCCATGAAATCAGGTGGAGTTCGTTCACCAATGTTTTTTGAAGATGCACCTTTAAGAGTCTTTGGTCTAGAAAGATTCACAGAAATCTTCTTTCATGCCATTTTCCTGAAAAATAGAAACACATAAATCAGTAAATAACAAAAACATATTAACTTAAATTAACAACGAAAATATATCATAAATTTTTATTTGTATAATCAGATAATTGAAATTAAAAAAATATTAACACTAAGAAAATCGCCCACCACCCCGCAGGCAGGCGGGCCGCCGGGTGGCGCGCGGGGAGGTTGTGGCAACAACTTCTACCATTTCTCCCCACATTGATCTCCTTCTTCGTCTTCAATCTACCCCTCAAGGGGGAGGCTAAGGGGTAGATTGAAGATAGTGAAGGAGATCAACGGGGCGAGAAATTGTAGGAGTTAGTGCCACAGCCCCCCCCCCCCGCTTCATCCTAGCGACCCGCCCGCTTGCGTGGAGGCTACCAGGGTGGTACAGGGGGCTGCCACAGCCTTCCCTTTAGGCCACCCAGGTGGCTTGCCGAGCGGGGTGGCATGAGGGGGGTTGTGGCAACAACTTCTACCATTTCTCTTGATATTGATCTCCTTCTCCGTCTTCAATTTACCCCTCAGCATCCCCCTTGAGGGGTAGATTGAAGACAGAGAAGGAGATCAATATCAAGAGAAATGGTAGAAGCCCACCGACACCACCCTGTCCATCCGTGGAGTGGTGTGCGATTCCGAGAATCGCGTGACTTCTACGGGCAGAGGGGTAGGCCGCCATGGTGGCGCAGGATGGGGTTGTGGCAGCTCCACACTGCACCACCCAAGCAGCTCGCTTGCTCCTCGGGAGTGGCTAGGCGATTCTCGGAATCACCCAGCCACCCCTGAGGGGCGTGCGGGTGAGTCTGCGCCGGGCTGGTAGGTGGATGGGTGGGAGGGCGGGTGAGGGGCGGGGCGGGGTGGACGGCTGGGTAGGTGATGGCGGGTGGGGTCGGCGGGGGTGGGTGGGAAATGGTGGGGGTGGGCGGGTGGTTGAGGGCGGGCTGGGTGGGTGAGGGCGAGAGGGCGGGTGAGGGTAGGCTGGGTGGGCGGGTGAGGGCAGGCGGGGTCCGCGGGTAAGGGTGGGTAGGGTGGGCGAGAGCGGGTGAGGGTGGCCAAGTGAGGGCAGGACGGGTAGGCGGGCGGGGTGGGCAAAGCAGGTGAGGGCGGGCTGGAGGGTAGAGTAGATAAAGGCAGGCGGGGGGAGGGGGGGGGTGGGTGGGGGTGGTGGGAAGGCAGGCAGGTGAGGGAGGGGGGGCTGGGTGGGTGAGCGGGTGAGGGTGGGCAGGGTGAGCCGGTGAGGGTGGCTGGGTGAGGGCGGGCGGGGTGGGCGTGTGGGTGAGCGAGTGTGGGAAGGCGGGTAGGGTTGGGGCAAGAAGGGTGTGGGCGAGCGAGTGTGGGCGAGCGGGGTGGGCGGCCGGGCCGAGTGAGGGTGGGAGGGGTGAGCAGGTGATGGTGGGTAGGTGAGATGGTGCCGGTGTGGGTGGGCGAGCGGAGAGGGCGGGCGTGGTGGGGCGGGTGAGGGCGGGTGAGGGAGGACAGGCGGGGCGAGTTGGTGAGGGAGGGCGGGCAGGGTGAGTGGGTGAGGGTGGCTGGGTGAGGGCGGGTGGGTGGGGGTAGGTAAGCGGAGTGGGCGGGGCAAGTGCAGGCGGGCAGGGAGGGCGGGTGTGGGTTTGCGGGCGGGGAGGGCGGGGTGGGCGGGTGGGGAGGGAAGGGCGGGGGAGGCCGGGCGGGGAGGGCGGAGTGGGCGGGTGGACAGGGAGGGTGGGATGGGGGAGGTCGGGCGGGTCGGGAGGGCAGAGTGGGTGCGCGGGTGGGAAGGGGGAGGCCGGGCGGGCGGGGAGGGCAGGGTGAGGGAGCGGGGAGGGGGAGGGCGGGCGTGGAGGATGGTGTGTGCAGGAAGGGAGGGGGAGGCTGGGCAGGCGGGAAGGGATGGCGGGGTGAGTGGGCAGACGAGAATGGGGAGGCCGAGTGGGCGGGGAGGGCGAGGTGGGTGGGTGGGGCTGCGGCGTGTAGAGTACTGAAGAAGCTATGTTATTATCATTTATTTTGTCATCTTTTCTTTAAAACTCATAACCTCTTTACATCATGAACCAGGTAGATAATAAGAAATTATGACACAATCTATGGGATTTGTATGTAATGCAAACGGAAGATTGTTGTCCCAAAGGAAAAGACACGACAAAGTTAACTGCTATCCCTTTGGCAGGGAACCACATGCAAACAAGGCGATCCAAATTGGAGCGTATTAGCCAGGAAAGGGAAAAGGAGATGTCAAATCGACGCAAGAGAACAAGAGGATAACTGAGAATTAACAGTCTAACGAATCCCTCAAGATCCTTTGATCCTCAAGGATCACTTTCTTAACGATTTTTGCATCATTGATATCTCTGCTCGGCTGTTATAAGAAGGGGAAGCACTGCTAGCTGGAGGAGGACTGGTTGTTATTTTTATGTAATTCCCCTTTTTATTTGAAACTTTGATCATCGACTCTCATTGAAGAGTGATCCACTGTAACTATGTTTTGATGTTTTAATATAAATCTGGTTTGATTCTGGAGTAATCTCAAGCACTCTGTCCCTGGAGGCTAGGGGCCCGGCCCTGATGGAACACTTGCTCCTGTACCATTATTTCTAATTCATGTGTGGTTTTCATTATTAGCTCTGTTTTATAATCTGATGTGTTTTGTTATTTTACATCACGGTTCTGTTATATTTTGTTTATGCTTAACTAAGTAATGTTGTTCTCTGTAACAGGAATGTTGTATTGCTCATTCTAACTTTGTAACGCATTGCTGTTCCTTTAACCATTGATATAAGATTGTTGTTTCTTACAGGATGCTATTGCTCTTCAATTATCGAGTAACCATGCTGTAACATTCATAAGTTGGTATTATTGTATTTATCTATGGTTTACACTTAATCACGATTGTTGTTTAACTGGCGTTGTTGTTCCATTACTGTTGCACAAAAATTGTCACCTTGACATTCTGCAATCTGTGTGAGTCCATTACCACTCATACTTTCCTCCTTTACAAGTCTTAAACTTGAGTTCTTCATGTCAAGCCTTGAAAATAAGAGAAAGCCTTCAAAAGTCTATAAAAATCTAGTTTCGCACTTTCTCTTAGCATTATTTGCGGTCCCACACCAAATGGTCATGTCCCCTACGCACCTGACCACTCTGTCTCTGTGTAATGGGTGCAGACCCCTGTAAAAGTAAAAAAGGGGCAAGTACATTCTTAAAAAATCACTTTGAGTCATTTCTGGAAGCTTCTAGAAGGAATCTTGAGGTGGCAAGTTCTCTCCTTTAAGGTTCATGCATCCTATACCTTAAGGAGCTAACCCCTTGATGTGAGGAGCTTGTCCCTTTGAAGGAGGACTCTATCCCTTTATAGGTGGACTTGTAACCTCCTTCCTCTGCACTATAAAATGAAGCATTGGGCTGGTTACTGAGGAGGTTGAAAGCTGAATATTTTTGAGGTGAAATGTTGCTGGAACTTAGTCTTCCTAATTGAGCTTTTGTGAGGAGAGATTACATACCTCTTTGATCTCATTTGGAAGAGTGTGAGGCCTGTCAAAGTAGAGGAGATTCCTTTTTCGGACCCTGGGAAGAGCTTGTACAACATCAAGGCACCAAAGGTTGTAAAGTTCTTCTATTTCAAAGTTAATACAATCAAGTTTATTTTTCTCAATAAGCTATGTTTTATGGTTTATTTTGTGGACTCCTTGATCACCATAATGAACATGTTTTATGATATTAGCTATGCAGGTGTTATTTGATGTGTGCTTGTTTGTGTTTGCAGGTTCTCAAAAGGAAACTCTTTCAGACAGTTGAAGGTTGGTTGCTACAAAATAGCATTGGACTTAAGGTAGGGTCTAACACCTCTATAGTTTTTATTAATGAAACAAAATGTTTAGAGAAAGGTAGATTTGCTTGTCCTGCTTATTGCTAGATATCTATTGATACTAGGGAGATCAGCCTTGTCCGCAAGAATGATTTATTTGGCTAACAAATTGGCGACTCCGCTGGGGAACTGAATTTGATTTTTGGTTTTTTCCTTTGTCTTTGACTTGAGAAACTTGTTCTTATTTTTGGTTTTTTCTTGATGTGTGTGTGATTGGTTAGTTTTTAGGATCTAGAATATTTTTTGTTTTTTCAAAGTTTTCAGAGGACTGCACTTTCTTTTTACAGACAATGTGGGCATCTCCGCACTTTTCCTTTAGTACACAGGGCGGTACCGCATCTGGTTCTTCTGGAAGCCTATGGACCCTGTGAAATTTTTAGAAAAACTTAAAATGGTTTCTTCCAGTTAGGTTTAGGTTTTATTTACGGCTTTTAGTCTACCCAGATCTGCATGTGTTCCATCCAAAATATCTTATGAATAAGTTCCATTGGCATTTTTGTTTTAGATGATTTTCTAGAAGTTTGCATGCTTGGAGTGGTTTTCACTTGGTCTCTGCAGTGACTCAAAGATTAGAAGCCTAAGAAACCTTAGATTACCCTCGTCTCTTTTTGTCTTCTTGATGAGTCTGACTGGTTTGTGAAACCTATCCTTAGTGAGAAATAGATTTACTTTTCTCTTTGCAAATCTTGGAACGAACTTGATTATAAGTTTTGGATTTCATTTTTATAAAAGAAAACACATTTGGATGTTTTTTTATTTATTGATTTGTTATTCTGAACAAATTAATCCTTATTTTACTGAATAACTAAGTAAAATGTCCTTAGAAACATTTGAAGATTTTATACATTAGGTTTTTCAAGTTTTTAGATCTCAAAATTAGTTTTTGTAGTTTTGAGTGTTTTTTAGAACTTGTAGATCTCTTTTGAAAGAAAATTGTTTTCTGTAGTTTTGAGTTTTGAAAAGAGAAAGGAATTTTTTGTTAGCATAATTAGTAGTCTCGTTTTGAGTTCTTATTGAAAAAGACAAAAAGATTTTCTTTCATTTACATGTTGAAGCAAAGATTTGTTTTTCAAACAATTGCATTCTCAACTCTTTCTTTTAGAGAGAAATTCATTGAAGGAAAAAACAAATTGTTTATCATTTTAGGTGCATTTTTTAGTGTTTTTGGAGTCGAGTCTTCACACCATCAAAGTTTCATCTCCATACCAATTGAATTAAGAAAAAACCCATAAAAATAATGCTTAATTAAAATTGATCTAGCAATCTTTTTATTTCTAGGGTTCTTATCACCAATATAGCTTAGGCTAATATCTTGGAGTAGGGAGTAATTAACTCTCCAAGATAGTTAAAAAAAACAAGTAGCTATATCTTGTGGTAGGAAATAAATCCAATTGTAATTGATATAATCTGGGAAGCTCCTCTTAAAGGAGTCAATCACGAGATCATGTCCGAACCTTTGAGACAATCAAATCTGTCTCATTGGGAAAGATAGAAGATTTGTGTGTATTAAAAACGGTGAACCTCGGATTAACCATTGTCGAGGAGCCTGGGGTCACTTGTTGGTAAACCTCAGATTGATCATGTCGAGGATCTCTCAAAGGGATTGAGCTTTGTTACTCTGCCCTTGCACGTAGATCAGATCGTAGACTATTCCCCCAGTTGTATTTGTTGTTGTTGGTAACCTTAGTGTCCATATACTTAAGATTATTTCCTAAGGTGACGGTGAAGGACAGGTCTCACTGTACCTGGAGGAGATGTCGACTAGACTCACTTGGACTCTTTGGGGGGTTCTCTTCACTCGAGACGGTTTTGTGAAGAAACTTGTGCTAGTCTGTTTCATTAAGCAGGTTGTCGGGGTAACTGTTCCAACCGCCCTTTCTGTATTAAAATTCTACGACATTGGATTTCATCACCAACTAGTGTTTTTAGTATGGGAAGTTATTGTTTGTGTGTGGTTTGAACTCTTAGATTTTTAGGCGTGTGATTCAGTTGTTTGTTTCTTTAAAGACTTTAGGTGCTTTTATTGAAATTTTCTTTGTTTGCGTGTGATTTTCATCCTACACCCAGAGATTATTATTCTTGATCAATCATGTCGAGACAGTCATCTATGTTTTCCCAATCACCAGGAACATTTTTATATGGCAGTCCTACTGTTCCTTTGGGGTACCAGTCTCTTTCTGGTACCTTTCTAGGAGTAACTCCTCGACCGACTGAACATCAGTTATCACCTGGTAATAATGGAAATAAAACGTTGAATGTAGAATAGATCTTTATGATGTCTGGTAGTATTCAAAATCCTCAACCTCAAGGTAGTCAGTTACCACCTGGGGAGCAAGATAGTCAGTTACCGCCTGGGGGGCAAGGTAGTTAGTTACCGCCTGGGGGGCAACCTCAAGGTAGTAAGTTATCGCCTGGGGGGCAACCCCAAGGTAGTCAGTTTCTATTTGGAGGGCTAACCCAAGGTTTTCAACCTTCAAGACAGTACATACCCCAAGGTCAACCCCATATTCCTTAGGATGCTTTTCAATCCCAGATTCAGTACGTGCCTCAGGGTTATCAACCTCAAGGTCAGTACCTAACTCAATGTTTCCAACCGCCTTCTGGTCAATCATTCTTACAAGGAGCTGGAAATGTACCTCCTAATTATCATCCCTACGTTCAACCAGGTTATGGTCCTCCTATGTACAACCTTTTATGGGTCCCAGAATGAATATGGTGTGGGATCCTTCTCAAACTCAACAGACTTTGCAACCTAATGTGCAGTTATCTAATCAAGCTGGACAACCTTCGGTTTCTGGTCCAACCCAGTAACCTTTCCAACCTATGGTTCAAACCTCTACTCCCGGTTTAGTTCAGCAACCTGGGCCTAGCTCACCTCACACTCTGCCTCGAACCGCTACTGCAACTGCTGCATTTTTTGTTCAACCTACCAAACCTGTTTCTGGAGTATCTGTAGCTCCGGTTTCTACTATCCCTACATCAATGTCAACTCCTCAAGTCTCTGTACCCCAGTCAGGACCTACGGTTCATAATTCGGTCCAGATGCCTGCAGGACAAGCTGGTCCAAGTACAATTGCCACGAGTCAACCGTACCAGGGACAGTATCAATCCGGTCCTACTGTACAAAATCCAGTCTATCAGAATCAAATGTAACCTGGCTATACTTATCAATAGCCTGAACAACCCTAGTTTGGTCCGGTTAATCCTGGTTTCCCAGGAGGTTATAACATTCCTAATGCAAATCCGATTCCAGGTTATCCTGGATATCCTCCTCTTGGAGCTGGTCTCATTACACAAGGTTTTCGAGATCCTAACCATCAGTTACCATTTATTGCAACTTTGGATTTACCTAATTTGTCGCGCCTTATGAATGATCCGATTATTATTTTCCGTACTAGCTGCCAATGCCTAATAAGTTGCCTAGTGATATCCTGAAATTCGAGGGTAAGTCAGGAGAGGATCCATCAAATCATGTTATGACTTATCACCTCTGGTGTGCATCTAATTCCATTGTTGATGATTCAATTCAATTACATCTTTTTCAAAGAACTCTTATTGGTCTTGCCGCCAAATGGTACATTGAGTTACCACGAGGCTCTTTCTATAATTTCAGTCAGTTAGCCACCTCTTTTTTAACTCATTTTTAGTTGCCTGTCAGATACGAAAATGGCACGAAATTGTTAACTTCACTAAAACAATCAACGTACACATATATTTCTGATCATATTCATGAATGGCGACATAGAAGGCGTTTAGTAAAAGTTTTCATTCCGGATCAAATTTTAGCAGAATGGTTTGTTAAATCATTGTTACCTAAAATCATTGAAGATGTAGCTAAGGCAGGAGTTGTAACTGAAGAACAAGTCATTTCTCAGGCTCAGTACCTTGACCTCGTCTATACACAGTCAGGTACTTTACACAAAAAAATCCCTAATCTTCCAAAAACTACAGCTCCTTCAGGGTCTCATGCCGCTGATGGTATGATTGGTTCAGTTAGTGTTAAAAGCAAGAAGAAATCTTCAAAGAATTCTTCTCCTACAATAACTTTACCTAATTCCTCGAAAGGAGATTCTTCCGCTGAATTTTCTGCCGACGTCCATGTCGTAGATTCATCTACGACCAAATCTGGTAGTAAAGAGAAGGGGAAGAACAAAAACAATCAAAATTCAAAAGATAAAACAGATAAAAATGAATCTATTGACGAAAAACGAAAACCTCGCTATCCTTGTTTCATCTGCAATGAGGATCATTTTACTAAAGAATGCCCATATCGACCAGAGTTTTCAAAATTCGTTAAAGGTTCTCAAATGCTTACTGTCTTGAAGGATCCTTCTCCTACTCAAGATAGTAAAGCGGTCGATTGTTCCTTGAATACCTTGGAAGAATCCATTATGATGATGTCTCTTGTCAAGATTGCGACGCGATCACAAGATTATGGTAGTAACAATCCTGTTGATGGTAAAGAAGCAGAATCTTCTAATTTAAACACATCAACAACACCTCCTCCTGGGTCTGCTCCACTATAGATCGAGAAACCCAACCCAGACTTAGTAACCAAACTTCCTGCTAAAGGTATATTTGGGAAATCACCTTTCAATCCATATACGAGAGCTGCTCAGAATTATAACATTGTTTTAGACTTAGCTGTTGCCCCTTTAGCAATGTCGGTTTTGGAAGTGCTGCAATCATGCCCAGCACAACGTAAATTACTATTGTCTGCTATAGGAGCTGTCAATATTTAGGATTCGAACCTAATAATCTTCGATTTAGAGAATAGTACACCCCGTCTCCCTCATCAAATGGCTTTCTAGATTTCAGTGTTAGTCAAAAACAAACCTTGCTTTCGGACTGTGATTGATGAGGGAGCTTCTACGTGTATTATGTCGATCCAGTGTTGGAGATCTCTTGGTTCTCCTACACTCAATCAGTCTCCAACAATTCTAAAGGCTTTTGATGGCTGAGGGTTCCATCCTTTTGGTATTTTGGAAGATTTACCTATAGGGGTAGAAGGAAAAACTATAAATCTAGATGTGGAAGTGGTTGATGCCCCTCTAGATTACAACCCTCTTTTGGGTCGCAGTTGGTCTTATGCTATGACTGCTATTGTTTCATCGGTCTTTTGGCTTGTTAAGTTTCCTCATAACAGAAAGATCATTATGATAAACCAGCTGAGTTATTTCTCATCCGACCCAGCCTCTACTGATAGCATTCAGCATGTCGGTAAAACGACTATCCCTTACAAGGATGTTGGGGTAGGTTTGATTAAAGATTCTGGTTTACTAGGAACTTTTCCTATCCCTCCTCCTAACGTATCGCCTTCTATTGCCAATATTCATATGATTTCATTGAACACTATTTCTTTTGATGATCCTTGGATCATACCTTCCGATTCCGAGGTGAATTCATTTGATGGCACAATGCCTCTGAATCCCTTTCAAATTACATGTCAGGTTGTATAGTCGTTTTCCGATTCCTGACCAATCGCGAGGATAGTTTGTTCCTGTGTCAACCTCGTTAAAAAATGAAACACGAATGTTTCGAGGATAGTTTGTTCCTGTATCAACCTCATTAAAAAAATGAAACCAGGTGTCTGGGGCATAGTTCCTTGTCTTCTGTCAAGCTCGTTAAAAAATGAATCAAGGATTAGGAGCATGGTTCCTTGTCTTGTGTCAAGCTCATTAAAAAAATGAAACAAGGGTTTTGAGGATAGTTCTTTTCTTGTGTCAACCTCATTAAAAAATGAAACAACTCCCTTTCCAAGTTGAGTCTTTCCAAGATCTAGAAAGTGAAACTTCATTCCATCCACCTAGTTGAATGCAATGAAGCTTGGGGGGCATGTACCTTGATTTTAGTCATTATGATGGGGGCATGCGAACTTATAACAAGCATAGTTTTTCATTTCAAGCTTGTGTAAACATGAAACCGAATCCAAGCAGAGTTCTCTATGGTTCCAGCTTGTGTAAAAATGAACCTATACCTTTACATCTGGCGATTGTCGTCTTTATCCGCTAAATTCTATTAGATGAGCCTTGGTTGTTTTCATTCCATCACCACCATCTCTTTGGCTGATCATATGCTTTCACTTGGTTGTTTACCCTTCCTTAGGGACTGCATCTATGAGTGGTTTTATTAGCCATCCTCTTAACCATTACATGTTTTTAGTAGTTCCACCATTGCCGGACCCAGTTGGTACCCTTTATACCACTCGTTCCTCCAGGACGAGTCCTCTTTAATTTCTTTTATGACTCGTAAAATATGAAAATATTGTCGAGTTTTTCATTTTTTAAACTCGTTAAAACAGAATTAAAAAGGTGGTCCACTTATAGCTCTTTTCTGATTGTATAAACATGAAAATATTGCGAAACTTTTGTCATTTCAAGTTCGATATTGGTTATAAAACGACGTATCTTTGATCACTTTTTTACTTTTTCAGATCAAGGCCACTAATTATGAAAAGTACTCCTTGATCGTAATGGTCAAGCAGTTCTCTCAAGTATTATTTTATAATTTTCTAGGCTTGAGGGACACAAATTTATGAAAAAAGGACACCCATGGAGTTTCCTTAAGTTTTTCTTCCGGCTCCATAAAATTGAAAAACAAAGAGTCTCTCCTATACTCAACTTGTTAAAATTTAATAGTAAAGAACCTGTTCAATTTTAAACAGGAACAAACCACTCCTTCTTAGGGTTCAAATTTTAAACTAAGTTGGACTCATTCGAAGGATGAGCTTATAACCAAGCAAATGTTATCCTCCTCAAGCTTGTCAAAAATAAAGAGGTACTTGCCAGAAATGGTGGGGGAAAAGAGAGAAAAATGAACCTGTTTGTTATACTTTGTGTTTTAGAAAAGTAGTTAACCACTCTTGAACACAACACTTTTTGTTCACCTGGGTTGGGAAATCCTTTACCTAATAGTTAATCAAACCATATTGAAAGTCTTCAGCCGGTTTCTATGTATTAGCTTTGGGTCAATTGTCACCAAACCATCTATAGTGTCGTTATGTGTTCAAGAGGTCAGTTTAAATAAACCATTCATCTGCAAAATATTTGTCATCCATTTTTTACCATCCTTGAGTTAGTCCTTGCCAAATATATTTCTTCAAACTTGATCTATGATTTCGTGTTGTGGGCTTGCCTACGACAAATCGCTTTCTATTGATTTCAGCTCATTATCTAGAAAGATGATCTAGAAATCGTCAGTACCTTGGAATTTGTATGCCCTAATGGCAGGTTCCTCGCCTTTGACGATAGGTTGCATCACTGACCTTCAATCAAAGGATTCTATGACATGTGCGACATCAACTCATCTATTCACATTTCATGGATTGTACTAAGTACTTTGAGAGCCATTGACATTACTGGTGGTTTCTCTCACACTTGTTAACAGTCCACATCATTGACTGGTAATCAAGTGGTTTCTACCATGTTTGACTTCGGCACATTCATTCACATGGATAGAATCGTACTAGTTCGGGAAGCATAAATCAAGACCCTAGATCTAGTTTCTACCATCTAGGCTGCGAGGAATTTTGTTATTCATTATACAGTGGAATATTCATAAACAGATGGCTGTGCCCATACTGTGTCTACATATGTCTATACTTGTGATGTATTGCAAAATCATTCGTGTATCAGAGCAGTTTACTTAGTTTTCTACTCAGTTTTGATTTGAGTATGGGAATGCCTACCTCAGCGATGATATGTTCACATATATATATATATATTTTGCATTGAATGTTTTTATAGTTTTCAACTGGGGTGTCCATAGTATGATCCTTGAAATGATAAAGTACTTCACTCTTCATACATGAAAGACTTAATTTTCATCTATTACAAACCTTGCACTTTAGGGGGCAATCTGTTGCACAAAAATTGTCACCTTGACATTCTGCAATCTGTGTGAGTCCATTACCACTCATACTTTCCTCCTTTGCAAGTCTTAAACTTTAGTTCTTCATGTCAAGCCTTGAAAATAAGAGAAAGCTCTCAAAAGTCTATAAAACTTTGGTTCCACACTTTCTCTTAGCATTACCTGCGGTCCCGCACTTAATGGTCATGTCCCCTACGCACCTGATTGCTCTGTCTCTGTGTAATGGGTGGGGACCCCTGTAAAAGTAAAAAATGTGCGAGTACATTCTTAAAAACTCACTTTGAGTCATTTCTAGAAGCTTCTAGAAGGAATCTTGAGGTGGCAAGTTCGCTCCTTTAAGGTTCATGCATCCCATACCTTAAGGAGCTAACCCCTTGATGTGAGGAGCTTATCCCTTTGAATGAGGACTCTATCCCTTCATAGATGGACCTATAACCTCCTTCCTCTGCACTATAAAATGAAGCATTGGGCTGGTTACTGAGGAGGTTGAAAGTTGAATATTTTTGAGGTGAAATGTTGCGGCACTTAGTATTCCTTATTGAGCTTTTGTGAGGAGAGATTACATACCTCTTTGATCTTATTTGGAAGAGTGTGAGGCTTGTCAACGTAGAGGAGATTCCTGTTTCGGACCTTGGGAAGAGCTTGTACAGCATCAAGGCACCAAAGGTTGTAAAGTTCTTCTATTTCAAAGTTAATACAATCAAGTTTATTTTTCTCAATAAGCTATGTTTTATGGTTTATTTTATGGACTCATTGATCACCATAATGAACATGTTTTATGATATTAGCTATGCAGGTGTTATTTGATGTGTGCTTGTTTGTGTTTGCAGGTTCTCAAAAGGAAACTCTTTCAGACGGTTGATTGTTGGTTGCTACAAACTAGCATTGGACTTAAGGTAGGGTCTAACACCTCTATAATTTTTATTAATAAAACAAATTGTTTAGAGAAAGGTAGATTTTCTTGTCTTGCTTGTTGCTAGATATCTGTTGATACTAGGGAGATCGGCCCTGTCCATAAGAATGATTTATTCGGCTAACAATTACGAATTACAATCGTTATTCTTTATAACTGAGATTTATACTTGTTGTATCGAAGTCAGATCACTGTTTCTTCTAAATACTAAGTGTGCCATGTGTGATATTTGTTTTGGTTTATTGTACATTTATATTTAACTCTAATTGTTGTTCCATATTTCATCTCTATTCGTTGCCATTCCATTCCATTGTTGTTTGATCTATCTTTAGAGAAAAGAGTGTTATCTAATTCTTGTAGGATACGATTGCTACATTTATTTCCGTAGACTAAGGTTTTGCTGTTCAATCTTGCTCATAAGACTAGTTGTTGTTCCATTTCCTGTCATTTGTATTATCATTGCTTTGGTGTGCAGAAAAATCTGAGACTGTAGTGAACATTAACATTTGTTACCTAGTCCCTAGATTGATGTTCTTTTCCTGGATTGTCTTTAATTACATCAGTTTACAGAGGGATGAGTTACCATTACTGTACCCTTGACTGATAAATTGCTATAGTTTTATGAGTACATGATTTGAGTTTTAAAGTTCTTTTTTGTAAGTTGATCTTATTTCAAGCATCTGTTTACTCTTGTATTTAGAAGACTATACTACTAGTATTACTCTGACAAATGACCGCCTCAAACTGAGTACACTATTTGAAATAACAAATCGTTCTTGGATTGACAAGTTAATGTAGGGTAAATAGACGTGAAAAAGACCCTTTTTACTGCTCGACATTTTTGGCGCTGTTTCCGGGGAAGAGTGTAGACATTTTTTGAGAGAACTGGGTTTTAAAAACGAAAGGTAAGAACCTACATATAGAGCATGTAATAGACCTGCTCCCTTGCCCGATTTCCTGTAGACTTGTTGTTGTTTTTTGGGTAGAAATTAGTATTTGATTTGTGTGCATGACTAAGTAGAAAAGGCCTGAAAAGAATCCTAAACCCCTACCCAAATCTGACAAAGCTAAGGGGCCGGTGACCCTTGGCCGATCGACATTTATATACGAAATCTTTAAGAAAGCAGAATCTCAGCCTTCAGTAGGACCTAGAAAAGTTACTTCTAGATAGCCTACTAGTTCCCTTCAGGCCACAAGATCACCATCTATAGCCTTTGCTGAGGTGCATAGTCAAACCGAAGAGCAAGATTTTCAAGAAATTGAGAATTCTAGCCCAAAATCATTGCAAGAAAGGAACCTTAGCAACCTCTGTGAAGGGAGAGGAGAAACAGGAGAAATTGAAGAACATAGATCTCCTCTTGGGATAATTCAGCCATTAAGTAGCCCAAATAAGGGAAGTGCTGCAAAAATCATTTATAACGAAGTTGAAGAAACTCAAGAGCCAGAATCGCCCCAGACATTAGGCACTCTCAGTATCCCAGATAAAGGAAGTGTTGTTAAGGCCATTCCTGTTAAAGCCATTTCCCCTCGACAGCCTAGGAATACTCTCCTAGATATCCCAGAAGGTTATTGGCATATATTTGACAAAATGGCCCAGAACCATCTAAACACCAAACCTCTACACCTACAATACCCCATTGTGGATACTGCAACTAATGCACCTATGAAAGCAATTCCTCTCCAGCATATCCCTACATTCCATGGCCTTACATCAGAAGATCTGGATGCATTCTTATTTGAATTTGATGTGCTGTGTAGAGGATATGACTATACCACTGATCCCTAGAAACTGAAATTGTTCCCCTCTACATTAAAAGGGGTTGCTTTAAAATGGTTTATGGGATTGGGTGGTGGTGTTATAAACAATTGGGATCAAATGAAAGATGCTTTTCTAAAGAAATATCAAGATTATTGCAGGTCTAGAGAATTAAAAGATGAAATATTTCATATGGTAGCTAGACCGAATGAAACATTAGAAGAATATGTTGAACATTTCCAGTATAATCTTCAAATATCTCCTTATGCATCATTACCCTTACCTGATAATGTATTAAAAATAACATTAATTAGTGGAATGAAGGAACAATGGATTGAAACAATAAATATTATGGGAAAAGGGGATATTTATTAGGAAAATTTTGCTGACATTATTGATTTATGTATCAGGAGCTCGAGAGGCAGCACAAGACTAAAACCAGCGTAACATGACAGGTTTACAAGAGACAACAAGATCTTTGCAGAGGGAGTAACTTGCGTAGAAATTGGAAATTTATTAGAAAATTTTAAAACTGACATATTGAGGACACTAACAACACAACTTGATATTATGCAGGCCAAACAAAAGCAAGTAGAAGCAGAATAGAATTTGGCAATCTTCTATCTTAGAAGCAGAAAAAAACACAGCCACAAGGAGTGTCCATTAGATGCAGTCCAAACTTGCGCCATTTTTACAAAAGGCCACTCTACAGAGAGCTATCCCTCACTTCCTAGATTAAAACCAGTATACAAGGAAGTAGAAGAAGAGCTAGAACTGGTGTACCTACTCAATCAGTGCTGTTAATGGCAGCCGCGACAATCAGGTATGTTCCGAGATCTAGATTCTTCTTTTTAGCCTCCACAATATCATGCTCAACAATATAATACAATGTGGCAAAATCAACCTCCCTTCTCGAATTGGTCACAACAACCATTTCCTTCATCATCGCCATGGCCAAACCAAACAAGTTAACCCAGTTGGCCAAATTTTCCCTATACTCCACCATATTGGAAAAACAATGTATATCCATCACAATGGTATCCTTCTACCTCATAGAGTCAAGCCTGGCAGACAAACTGGCAAAGACCGATGAATCAACCAGTAGGAACCATTCCGCTCCCTCAACCTACGCTGCCAGCATTACAACAAAACCCTCAGTCTAATTTAAGACCGCAACTCCTAGCCCAGCCCAACCCTAATCCAAATAATAGATTGGTCCAATACATCCAAATAATTGAAACACCAGAACCAGAAACTGATCTAAGGGAGTGTAATGATATTCAATTAAGATCTGGGCGCATTATAGGAATAGAGGAAAATAAAATCGCTCAAGTTGAAAATCAATTACCTATAGAATAACCGCCATAAGAAGAGGATGTGACCAGACAAAAAATTCTTGATTAAGTAACCACATCTTCTCCCCCATTCCCAGAATGATTAATTATACCACGACCTATACAACATCCTAATTTTGGCATTCTGGGAGAACTGAAAAATATGTACATAAAAATTCCATTCCTCCAAGCCATCCAAGACATCCCAATATATGCAAAGACCATTGAAGAGCTATGTATAAAAAAATCAAGGAGGAAAATAACAAATAACCCAAAAGTCCAAGTAGTTGGTACCTTATTCGATCTATTATCAAGAAAAGAAACACCCGTCAAATATGAAGACCCAGGAAATCCAATAGTAACAGTACAAATCAATGGACAAACCTTCTCAAATGCCTTAGTTGATCTAGGAGCTATAATCAATATCTTAACAACCACCACTTGTCAAAGACTGGGCATTACATCAGTAGAACCGACTTCCACTTTATTATGACTGGTTGACTGATCCGTGGTTAGGCCAGAGGGTATACTGCATGATGTCATGATATCCGTTGATTCCTAGGAGTATCCTGCCAATTTTCTGATAATAAACCCCAAAAACTGACTTGATGGACATCCATTGATTTTAGGCAGACCTTGGCTTGCAACTAATGACACTTATATTGGCTGCCAACAAGGCAGTATGACCGTAACTAGGGGGGATAATATCAAGAATCTAGCTTTATATCCTCCAGCCCAGCCAAGTGTCACAATAATAAGAACTAACAAACATCCTGTATCATACCTCACCAAAATATTAGATCTCCATTAACCATAGAAGATTCCCTCAATTTCAAAGATCAAACAGAAGATGATGCCATTAACAATTTCATTAGCCAAGTTGAATCCAGATCCTACATACAATGTCACATGATAGAAGCAGCATTTGATATTGAATTAGAAGAAGATCCTCTTAAAGATACTCACGACCAAACAATACCTACTACCTCTGTCTCAAATACCAAAACTGTGGAAATTGAGCTAGGAAAGACTTTAAACATTAATGCCAACCTGACTTCTGAACAAGAAGAGAAGTTGATCTAACTACTGAGGAAATACAAAGAAGCATTTTCATGGGACTACCCTGACATGAAAGGAATTGCTCCCCAGTTATGTACACAACACATTTACATAGAGAAGGATGCAAGACCTGTTCGCCAACCACAAAGGAGACTTAACCCTCATCTAAAAGGCATTGTAAAAGCTGAACTTCAAAAAAATTTAGATGTAAACTTCATCTACCCCATCTCCGATAGTAAATGGGTCTCTCCACTTGTTGTGGTGCCAAAGAAGAATGGAAAGTGGAGGATTTGTGTAGATTATAGAGAGCTAAATAAAGCAACACAAAAATACCACTTTCCCCTTCCATTCATTGACCAAGTATTAGACACATTGGCAGGAAAGAAATTCTTTTCTTTCTTAGACGGATTCAGTGGATACAATCATATTCAAATTGCCCCTGAAGACCAAGACAAAACTACTTTTACTTGTCCTTGGGGAACATTTGCCTACAGAGTTCTACCTTTTGGCCTATGCAATGCCCCTGCCACATTTCAAAGGGCTATCCTCAGCATCTTTTTAGACTTAATAAATGAAGGGCTTGAAGTATACATGGATGATTTTACACCATATGGGGATGATTTCGACCCAACATTGGACACACTGGAAAAAGTGCTGCAGCGCTGCATTGCCACCAGGCTTTGTTTGAGCCATGAAAAATGCTATATGATGATGACGGAAGGACTTATTTTAGGCCATTATATCTCAACAGCTGGAATACAGGTAGACCTAGCCAAAATCCAAATAATTTTGCTAATTCCCACTCCTACCACTCAGACAAAGGTATGTAGTTTTCTTGGATTTTCTGGTTATTATAGAAGATTTATAGAACACTTTTCTCATATTACTGCACCCCTATATGCACTGACAAGTAATGTTGACTTTCTTTGGACATAAAAATGTGACCGTGCTTTCCAGGATCTGAAAAAGCTTGTGTCAACAACCCCAGTCCTTAGAGGTCTAAATTGGGACTTTCCATTTCAAATTTCATTAGATGCTTCAGATACATCTATTGGAGCAGTCCTTGGGCAGGAAGAAGATAAAAAAACATATGCAATTTATTATATTAGCAAGAATCTATCTCCTGCTGAATTGAACTATACTTTTACTGAAAAGGAATTTTTGGACTATACTGTTACTGAAAAGGAATTTTTGGCTGTAATACATGCTGTCAATAAATTCAGGCATTATATTACTGGATATCCTATTATCTTGTATACAGATCACTCTTCCATAAAATATTTAGGAAATAAACCAATCACATATGATAGAGTAACCAGATGGTTGATTTTATTGCAAGAATTCGATATCACAATAAAGGACCGACCTGGGAAGGAAAATCTTGTAGCTGACTTTCTCTCACGAATGCCAAAACCAATGGACGCAACAGTAGTTGAAGATCAATTTCCAGACGAGCATTTGTTCGCTGTCACTGTTAAAACACCCTGGTATGCTGATGTTGCAAATTATTTAGTAGTAGGAAAATTACCGAAACATCTGACCCCCAATGAATGAAAACAAATTGTCTAGCAAAGTACTCGACTTTCTTGGATTGGCGGCTACCTGTTCCATACAGGGGCAGATATGCACATTAGGAGATGCATCCGCAAAAATGAAATTTTTGACATTTTGAAAGGTTGTCACGATGGACCATGTGGCGGACATTTCGCCGATCAAATTATTGGTCACATGGTGCTGCAAATAGGGTATTATTGGCCTACGATCTTCAAAGATGCAAAGAAGTTCGTTCAAGCTTGTGACAGTTGCCAAAGAGAAGGACGCCCTGGAAAATCCGATGAAATTCCCCTAAACCCATAGCTAGTTATTGAACCATTCAAGTGATGGGCCCTTGATTTTGTTGGTCTAATTAACCCATCATTGAACCAGAAAACATATATTTTGGTAGCAATAGAATATGTCACCAAATGGGTTGAAGCAGAGGCATTGCTGAGAGCTATAGAGGATTCCATCATACATTTCTTGTTCCATATATTTGTGACGTATGGGCTCCCAAGAGATATAATTACGGATGGTGGACCACATTTTGCTGGTAACAATATTTCCGCAACACTAGAAAACTATAATATCCAGCATAAAATTACTACTCCGTACCACCCATAGGCAAATGGTCAAGTAGAAAGCAACAATAAAATAATAGAAGCAATCCTAACAAAAATCATTGTGTCACATAGACGCAATTGGGCTGCAAGATTACCGGAAGCCTTGTGGGCTTACAAAACAACATGGAGAAGCACTACTGGCTATTCACTATACCAACTAGTATTTGGAAAGGAACCCATCTTTCCGATAGAATTCGAGATACAAACACTGCGAACAACACAAGGAGTTGGTCTAGATCTAAACGAGGCACAAATTAATAGATTATAGCAGATCAATGAGCTAGATGAAATCGGGCTCTCTGCCCTTCAACACACTGCATTAATCCAACAACAACGAGTTAAATGGCATGACGCTCTCATTAAAAAGAAAGTCTTCCGCGAAGTAGATTGGGCGCTCCTATACAACTCTAGGTTTCAAGATTTTCCCGGGAAGCTTCAGATTCTTTGGCTGGGGCCATATGAAATCCAGAAAGTACATGATAATGGCACTCTTACTCTAACCACAATTGATGGATCTAGACATACCCTTAAGGCAAACGGCCACCAAGTTCGACTATACAACAAACCACTTACTCGGGAATCCTTCTGCCAGCAACTCAGCAAAGACTCCGACATGAATATTTTAGTGGAGGAAGAGAAATATTCCTCACCTTTGGTTCATTAAGTGATTCAACTATTTTTACATTCTGTATATAATTCTTTTCTTTTGCTAGCATAAAACTATTCTCTGTACATATTTTTTTTGTATTTGCACTTTGTTGTTCCTTTTAGGAAACCGCAACATTTTCACCGACTTGCTGTTCCTTTTTCAAGGAACAGTGCCTGTGCATTTTGCTGTTCCTTTTCGAAGGAACAGTAGTTTCACCATTTTGCTGTTCTTTTTCCGAAGGAATAGCATGTGTGTGCACTTTTGTTTTTCTGTTGTTCCTTTTTTCGAAGGAACAACACTTTCATTTTTGCTGTTCCTTTTCTAAAGGAACATCAGTTTTGGTTTCTACTGTTCCTTTTTTTTCGAAGGAACAACACTTGCAGTTTCTGCTATTTATTTTCCAAAGGAACAACACTTTCGTTTTGTTGTTCCTTTTTCCGAAGGAACAACACTTTTGTTTTCTGCTGTTCCTTTTCTGAAGGAACAACACTTTCGTTTTTTGCTGTTCCTTTTTCCAAAGGAACAACACTTTTGTTTTGCTATTCCTTTTCTGAAGGAACAACACTTTCGTTTTTTCTATTCCTTTTTCCGAAGGAACAACACTTTCGTTTTGTTGTTCCTTTTCTGAAGGAACAACACTTTTGTTTTTGCTGTTCCTTTTTCCAAAGGAACAACACTCTCGTTTTGCTGTTCCTTTTTCGAAGGAACAACACTTTTGTTTTTCTGTTGTTCCTTTTTCTGAAGGAACAACACTTGGGTTCTTTGCTGTTTCTTTTTGAAAGGACAACATTTTCGTATTCCTTTTTCTTACGCTGGTTCTCCTTGCTATTCTAATTAAAGGACAGTTGCTGTTCCTCTCAATATACAATAGTTCCGAGTCTTGTTCTTGTGTGATTTGGAGCACAGTTATACACTTATGCAATGAATACAAAACTACAGCATACTGAAATCAACAAATTACATAAAATCGCTATTTTTTTAGAAATTGCTTTGAATTGATAGTAGAAAAGAGGAAAGGACACAACTATTCATCACTTTGCTGTCATTATTCTACTAATACTGATATGATTGGTTATCTTTATCATGGTGGTTCTTTTTAAATTCCCATAATCTTCTTTGATCATTATTAAGGAATAAGAACAAAGGGTATATTTTTCTATTGAGATGTTAAGACTTCTTCCACCATTCCTACTCTTAAGGAGTGTTGAACCACCCTTTGTGTATAAATAGGAAAGTACTTTATAAAAGAGAAAAAAGAGAAAAATGTTTATATGATTTGCTAATATGGGTTGTCAAATGAAGGATAGGGGGTCTCATCAAGAGCCAGCCTACCATGATCATAAGGAAGAAAGTGAAGTGGCATTCCCACTATGGCCACCACACCAGGGATATGATCCAAGAGGCACATCAGAAAAATAAAGAGTCCTTGGAACAGGAGGTCTCATCATGAGTCGGCTTGCCCACCTTTCACTCCTTCTTGGTGAATGGAATTATGGTTTATTTGGTTACCAAGCCAGAATAATGACCTCCATTTTGACATTGCACAACACTTCCTAAGCATACACAAAGGATCATGGTTCCATGGGTGAAATAAACAACTATGTCAAGGTTATGGACACCTATGGGCAACAGAGCTCTGTTGATGGTATTGAAGTCACATTCCTTATACACAAATAGCAATTACCAAGACCCTTCTTTGTCTTATACCTTTATAATAGGTCAAATGAGATTATGTATATAACTTCCCCGAACCTTTAAACACATGAAAATCTATTACAACCAATCATGATGGAAAAAGTTGATAATGACCACATCAGACTTTTTGTGCACGTTATCTGTCCTATCCTCCCAACCTCACATCATATCACGGCATTCTCTTATTTATTAAGCGATTCTATTATACACCTCGATTTCGGCAACCTGCTCCTTTTGTAAACATGGCATCTCAATATACGTTGTTCCTTTATGACTCTGTACCATGGCAGTTCGGCACGCCACTCCCTCATTTGACGGTCGAGGACGGCCTATCACATTGTAGGGGGGAAGAAGGTGACCTCATAATTTGCTGGTATACATGTCAGACTATTATTTGGATAATTTTCACTTGGGAATAGCAAGGCTTAATGGTATATTGTTTTCCAATTTGCATGGCTTGCCGTTCCTAAGCTATTTCTGTATTATGCTCTGCAACAATTAGTAAGTGACTCGGGAATTTGAACAAGCTTTCTATTTCATTTTTTCCCTGTATTTTCTAATAGTTTGAACAACCTACTGTTCCATTTCCATCTCTGCATTTTACAGTGTGCTAAAGCATGGGAGGAAGATCAATTCAGAGAGAACCACAGGTATTGACAGTTTCTGATGTTGCACGGGAAATCCTAACAAGGGTAGGATGGATAGTTTATCTCAATCATTTACAAGAATCCAACGAGACCGTAGCAATAGAATTCTTGCAGAACTTGCAAGAATATCACTCCATGGTAAGAGGGAGACATATAGCGGTCACTGATGACATAATTGCAGAGGTTTCAGGACTGCCAGCCACTAGACCTGTGTGGACTCTAAAGAAGGAGAGACTGCGAAAAATCATAAAAATCTTCCAAGATGAAGGCCAGAACCTAACTGTAAGAGGAAAGGGAGTTCTACCAACAACATTAGGAGACCTGTGGGAAGAATTGGCAAGAGTCATCCAGAGCTACATCACCTGTGAAGGCAGGAAAGATGTAGTAATATCACGAAACCTTAAACTTTTAGCTATATTAAAACAAAAATGCTCTGTAAATTTTCTTGCATTTTCAAATTATTTACTACATGATGTTTCCTAAAGCATGAAAAAATCACGACACGTAGAATCGGAAGTAAGTCACCATGGGCTGATACGACTAATAGTTAGCTACAGTCTTGCTTAGCAACAGAGTAGTTGGGAAGAACTAATTGTCATGATAGACAGGGGAATAGCTCTACCAGCCCCAAAACGAAAACATGCTACTAGTACACCGAATATACCATTGAAATGAAGGAAATCAGTTAGATTGGCATGGATTAGAGGGAGGCTGGAAAATTCCCAAGGGAATACCGACCAACCAGTGGAGATAGATGATTTAGGGGATGAGCAAACCCCGCAATTGGAAGGAGAGGGGAATGAAAAAGAGTTGGAGAAAAATGAGGAAGGAGAAATAGAGACCGAGCAGTCTGGGCAGGTGAAGGAAGAGAGAGAGCAACGTGAAGAGAGCCCATTACAAAATCCATTGCAAGAGGGCAATTTGGCCCAAATTCTGGCCAATATGGGCAAATACGCTCAAACTCTCAGCCCTCTAAACCTCCACATCGAAGAAGAACCGAAGGAGAATTCTGCTCATGACAAAGATGCATCCGAAGAATTGAGTGACGAGGAAGAAGAAGAAGAGAATCACTCCGTTCATGATGAAAGTACATCTGGAGAGAAAAGTGATGAAGACACAGAGGAGGAACAATCTGTTCGCATCCAGACTACACTGGAAGAATTTCATGGAGGAAAAGGGGTGGAAGAAGAAGTCACCCAAGAAATAAGAGAACAAACCAGGGTTTTTACTCCTGAACAACCCGATCAGAACAACGAAGAAGCACCCCAAGAAGAGAACCAGGAAATTGGCCAAGATGAAAGTCCAGGCCCGCGTAAACAAACAGCTGTTATTTCCAAGAAAATAGAAGAAATTAAAAGATTATGAAAAGAATAGCAAAGACTGCTGAATGTGATAGCACGACTTCGACAAAAAATCAAGGTTTTGAAAATGGGAAAGAGAGCAAAAAGGACCTTGGGGGTAAGATATAACCACTCTGGCGAAACCCCTCAAGAAAAAGATTAGGAGGACTCAAGTCCAGCCTGCCGTTCAAAACCAAAAGGAACAACATTCAGCTATTGCCCATGTTGAAGTACAAACAAATGATATATCGACCTATGACAAAGAAGTTCAGACAAAGGCACAATCCTCTGAAGGAATGTGAACCATAAACACGAGACGATGTAATAAGAAGATTCAAGTAAACCTTTCACTTACAACTACCATGTGGGACAATGATTCGAGGATAGTAACTCTACAAAAGGACTTGGTGCAAACCCAACAAACAGTAGAGAAACTGACAGAACAGACTATCTCTCGAGAAAAGAATGAAAAATTACAACAATAGCTGAGGAATGTCAACTTATCCAAAAGCCAAGCCTTTGAAGGATGGCGAAAGGAAGAAGAAAGGGTAAAAAGGGTAACTCATAGACTAGATGTAGTCGTCAAACAAATGGATACCTTATGCTCTTTGTATACTGACATCCTAGCATGTAGAGCACCTGCTAGGAATTATGTCTTGTTTTTAATGGAACGATATTTGCAATTGAAAATTAAAGCTGTCAAAGCAGGAGCCCTGATAGAAATAAATACTATTGACGATTTCATAAATTGTTTTAAGCACTATGGGGTGAAGGTTCAAAGATTATTATGTGAATTCTATCTGCATAACCTTGTGTTAGATCAAGAAATAGAGCAGAACCCCGCCCTTTCGTTGGGGATATCCAACTGCAGAGATTCATCTCTTTTGGTGTTAATAAAATCAAATGGCTTAAAGCAGGACGTGTGAGGGGGCGGGTGTGGGCGAAGAGGGTGGGTGAGGGGCAGGCGTGGGTGGGGAGGGCGTGAGGGGATGGGTGTGGGAGAGGAGGGTGGGTGAGGGGGCGGGCATGGGCGGGGAGGGTGGGTCATGTGAGGGGGTGGGCATGGGCGGGGAGGGTGGGTCATGTGAGGGGGAGGGCGTGGGCGGGGAGGGCGGGTGAGGGGGCGAGCGTGTGCGAGGAGGGCGGGTCATGTGACGGGGCGGGCGTGGGCGTGGATGGTAGGTCGTTTGAGGGGGTGGGCGTGGGAGGGGAGAGCAGGTGAGGGGGAGGGTTTGGGCGGGGATGGCAGGTCGTGTGAGGGGGTGGGCGTGGGAGGGGAGAGCAGGTGAGGGGGCGGGCATGGGCAGGGAGAGTGTGGGCGGGGAGGGCGGGTGAGGGGGTGGGTGTGGGCAGGGAGGGTGGGTTGTGTGAGGGGGTGGGCAGGGCGAGCGAGGGTGGGTGGAGGTGGGTCGGGGAGTGGGCGAGGGTGGGTGAGGGCAGGTGGGGGAGTGGGCGAGGGCGGGCGAGTGGGCTGGCATGGGTAGGGGGGTTGGGCGGGGGAGGTCGGGTGGGGCGGGCGAGTAGGTGGGCAAGCGAGGGTGGGGTGCACGGGTGGGTGGGGTGGGGTAGGGCAGGTGTGGGTGGGGTGTGAGGGTGGGCATGTGGGGGTGGAGGCCGGGCGAGTGGGGGTGAGGGAAGGGGGGGAGTGGGTGGGGGTGAGGCGGTGAGTTGGCGGTTAGGGATGGGGTTGTGGGTGAGGGTGCAGGTGGGGGTGGAGGGGGGGCATGGGCAGGTGGGAGTGGAAGGGGGGTGGGTACAGGTGGGGGTTGAGGGGGTGAGTGGGTGGGTGAGGGTGGAGGGGGGGCAGGTGTGGGTGGATGGGTGGCGGGTGGGGATGGGGGTGTGGGGGGGTGGGGTGTGGGGGGAGGGGGTGAGGGGGTGGGGTGTGGGGGGAGGGGTAAGGTGTGAGGGGGTGGGTTGGGTGGTAGGGGGTGTGGGGAAGGGTGGAGTGGCGGTTCCCACCTGTCGCGGGGGTTGGGCGATTGGGTGAGGGTGTGGGGGGGCAGGCGGGCAAGGTGTGAGTGGGTGGGGGGATGGGTGGGGAGGTAGGGGGTGTGGGGGCGGGTGGAGTGGTGGTGCCCACCCCGGCGGCCCGCTCACCCCCAACCCCCGTGACAGGCGGGCGGGCCGCCGGGTGGGCGCCACAGCCCTACCTGCCCCCACACCCCCTACCGCCCCACTCGCCCCCCCACCCCCTCACACCCGGCCCCACCTGCCCTCACACTTCGCCTGCTTGCCTGCCCTCCCCACCCACCCCGCGACACCACAGTGGCCCACCCACAGCTATTGGGCGATTGAGTTTTTTCGGGCCCACACGATAGACGTATTGGTTATTTTGGCTCAGAAAAGGTATTAATTTAAGAAAAAAAAAAAAAAAACCTTCTTCATTAAACTAATTTAATATGAAAATTTTCAAGGAAAAAAATTTAACTTACCTTTCAATTATGAGAATTCTTTTCTGAATATGTTGTTGATAGCAATGTAGCTGCTCCACAAATTCACAAGTGTTGCAACGAACTTCAGAAAACCTTGATGTGATGTGTGTAATAGTGATAATTGAATTTAGTATATAAGTGAAATTACGGAGATGTTTTACCATACGGTTAATGTGGGATAATTTGTTTTAAAATATGATAAAGCAAATATTATAGAATTGTTTTATGGTGGGGTGAATGTGGGATTAATTTGTTTTAGAATATATTATTAAAAAAAAAAATTCAATTGTTTAGTAAATATTATATACTTTAACTATTAAAATAATTAATGTAGAAGTTGTAGTTTACAATTTTAAATTTAATGATTTATTTCATAAAAAAATTTAGTTTACATTTTTCAATAAATTGTAGAATAAAATAATGAAGGGAAATAAATCTAACAAACTTTTTGGAGGGAAATATTTTCGCAAAACTTTTTGGAGGGAAAATTTTTGGAGGAAAATTGCATTCTTTAAGCTATATAATATCTTTAGGAGACTCTCCATTTGTATCATTCAACATCTTCTATTTGAAAGGGACGGATTGCCCTGATAATGAAGTTTCGATTTATACACCATCAACATCTTCATCGCATAACAACTCTATTCATATTGATGAATATAGCGAGAATTCTTCCACTATGAATAGAAAGTCAATTCTTCCACTTAGTCCTGATCCTAAGGACTATGAGAGTAGCACTGATGAAAGAGGGGATGGAGAATTTCAAATAAATAAAGAGTCACAAATTCCACTTAGTCCTAATTCTAAGGACTATGAAAGTAGCAGTGATGATGAGTTTGATGACAAATTTCAAAAGAATGGATTGTCACAGTGTCCACTTAGTCCTAATTCTAAGGACTATGAGAGAAACACTGATGAAGAGCATGATGGTGAAGTTCAAAAGAATGGAGCATCACAGTGTCCACTTAGTCCTAATTCAGAGGACTATGAGAGCAACAGTGATGAAGGGCATGATAATGAATTTCAAAAGAATGGAGTGTCACGGTGTCCACTTAGTCCTAATTCTAAGGACTATGAGAGCAGCAGTGATGGAGAGCATGATAACGAATTTTAAAAGAATGGAGTGTCAAAGTGTCCACTTAGTCCTAATTCTAAGGACTATGAGAGCAGTAATGATGAAGAGCATGATGATGAATTTCAAAAGTATGGAGTGTCATGGTGTCCAGTTAGTCCTAATTCTAAGGACTATGAGAGCGGTAGTGATGAAGAGCAGGATGATGAATTTCAAAAGATTGGAGTGTCATGGTGTCCACTTAGTCCTAATTCTAAGGACTATGAGAGCAACAAAGAGCGTGATGATGAATTTCAAAAGAATGGAGTGTCACAGTGTCCTCTTAGTCCTAATTCTAAGGACTATGAGAGCAACAGTGATGAAGGACAGGATGATGCACTTAGTCCTAATTCTAATGAGTATAAAGGTAGCAGTGACAAAGGACAAGATATAGCATCTCCAATAAGTAAGCAGTCACATTTTCGACATAGTCCTAATTCTATGGGCTATGAGAGCAGCAATGACAACGCACATGAGGAAGAATATCCATTAAACATCGAGTCAAATTTTCCATTCGGTCCGAATTCTAAGGACTATGACAGTAGCGCTGAAGAAGGGGAAGATGAAGAATATCCTCCAAGTCAATATTTTAAAAGCATAGCTGATCATAGTGTGGATAACATTCCTCTTAATGATGATGAAAATCCTTATACAAATGATGATCCGATGATGGAGATGTTGCCAAGAAATGTTGTATCGAGGAGTAGGAGCAAACCTTTTCGTATCAATGCAAGTTGTTCTAGTTAAAAAATGGGTAGAGCAGAATACCTGACGAGAAGAAGTTCTATCAGTGCTCTCATTTTAAGTGAATGTTGCCAAAAAGATTGCTTGAAACATATGGATTTCAAATTTGCATTAGAGAGCAGGAAGAGATATTTGTCAATGACTAAAAGCATGCAAAGTTCATATTTAGTTGGGTGCATGCAATCTACATTGTCAAGTTATGATTATCATATTAGGACTTTATTTATATGTAGAAAAGCTTTCAAAATGTTTCATTAGATTGGGAATTTTCGTCTCTCGAGAATTCAAGAAAATTTGGAAAAGGATCCCACATTTTATTCAGAAGTACATCATAAAAAACAGTTTGGGCCATTATCAAATACTACAATGTCATGGATGAAAGATTTCTTTTCAAAGCATGGAGAGTGTATGCCAAATAGAGAGACAATACATATTCCAGATAATTTTTCAAGACAAGAAATCTACAACTTATATAAAGAATATGTAGAAGGTGTTGAGGGACATGGCCAGTTTATTACATATCAATATTTTGTGAAGGTATGGAAGAAAGAATTCAAAAATGTCTGTATTCCTAAGAAGACAAGGATGGGGATTTGTAGTACATGTGCTTCTCTTAAATAAGAAACGGACAAATGTGAAGGGTCAGAAAGAGGTAAGCATTCATAACTTTAACTTTTAAAATTGTATAGTCATCAACTATGAATACATATTTCTTAATGACTTTCTTTTATGTTGTGTAGATTTAATTGTCAAAGAACTTCAGGAGCATTGCGAACAACAAACAACGAAAGGAAGAATTTGTACAAGCATCAAAAGAAGTGTTATGATAATCCAAATAAATATTTGGGTTTAATAATTGATGGTATGGACCAGAAGAAAACACTTTTACCACATTTTGTTCGCACACCCAAAAATTTACGGGAGGAAAATTTTATTCAGTTTCACTTGGTCGGTTGTATGGTCTTCAATGGGGAAATGTTGCCAAGGGTGTACTTCACAGCTCCAAATATTCATAATGATGCAAATCTGACCATAACCATAATTCCTGATGTGCTTTCTCATTGGTCTGGTAATCTTCCTGAAGTTTTGTATCTACAATTGGACAACGCTTGCCGTGAAAACAAAAATCAGGTTATTTTTGGATATCTAAACATGCTTGTTGAATTGAGAATTTTTCAAAAGGAAAGGGTTGGTTTCCTTCATGTTGGGCACACTCATGACCATATTAATCAGATGTTCAGTCATTTTTCAGTCACATTGAGGAGGAAGGAAGTTGGGAGCTTGCCATCACTAATTTAATGTATTAAGAAATCATACATGCCAGAGCCTACTTTTGATGTGTTGGAAGAAACTATTGACATGCGAAGGTTTATTCTGGGATCATATGGTGAGGGGAAATGCATTGAACAACTTAATGACATTAGCTTCCAACATCAATTTCGTATCAAAAAAATTGATGGGAAAACACTAATATGGGGCAAGAAGTATTTAACTACTGCAGAATGGGCACCATCATCAAGTTTGCAATTTTTGAAGTTCATTCCAAATCATCCAATATTTGCATCAAAAATATTGTTATGACAATCAGTTGGTGAAGTTCATAATGCACGTAGACAAAATAGAGATATAAATTATTCTGATTGCCTCGAAGAAATTAAAAAATGTATTAGATATACATATGAGTACTTTGACATTGCTGATTTAGTTTGGTGGGAGTCATTTTTCAATAATCAAAGTGATATCATTTCAACAACAACAAATGAAGATATACCTTTGAAAACTCCATTTATTTGGCCACAAAATGTGTCGAATGAACATGAGGAAATAAACATTGTTGAACAGCAATAATCTCAAGGTATTATTAATTCTTCACAGGCAAAGGAAAGAGAGATGTATATTGGTTCCAGAAGATCTCATGCACAACGTGAAGCCATGGAAGACCTTTACAGGGGTTCAATATAGGATATTAAGGAGGGTTACATGATCGTAGTGCTAGGAGATGGAGATCCCAATGGCTATCCATTCTGGGTTGCTAAAGTTATAAAGGTCTTTATAGAAAATGAGGATGTTACAAGTATTGAAGTACATTGGTATGCCACAAATACACACCCATTCAATGGTGTGTATAAGCTAGAGATGGTAGTTGACAAAAAAAATGGCAGAAAGAGAAAAAGAAAGGGTACAAATATAAATCGTCGTCGCACAAACATATTAAAATTGGAGGATGTTGACATACTTGTTTATGACTTCAATTCAAAAAAGAGAGGAACTCTTCCCTTCAAGATGATAGAGATTCTGAAAAGGTTGTTACCAGAAGGAACAGTGTTGAGATGGGAGTCTGCTGAAACCAGTCGTAGATCTAGAATAATTTTGAAACCTGAAATGATGGGCATGCATGTGGACTCAGATGGGGCACTAGTTGATGAAAGAGAAGAATATGGAACATCTTCGTCAGCATCCAATCACTCATTTGAAGATGTGAATTTTGATGGTGTGCAAGAAAATATGAGTGATTTTGAATAATTGTTTAAGATAGTTTATATAACTGATGTATGCATCATATCTTGAAATAAAATTTATGATTTCCATATGGTGTTAAATGAGAAGTTATGAGGCAATTTTATATTTGTTGGATTATATGTCTTAATTATGATAATTTTTATTGTTTAAATATCTACAATGCAATATTAAATTAGAGATGTAATGTATGTTTTATTCAATATACAAATAATGACTTTTGAATTCATTTAGTGATGTAATTTGTTCATAATGTCATGGTTTTTTAATTTTATAGTTGAAAAAATTTCAATTTCTTTTGTATCTAGCATGTTATGGTTGAGAACATGTTGAATTTATACTTAGGAAAGAAAAATGATATTCTACCAAAAACATTAATGTGTTTTTTTCCTTATAAACAACTTTGTTTGGCACATAAAATTTGGTTTTACTAGCATTTTTAAAAAAGTTTGAAAATTGACCCTAAAAAGGAAAATCATCGTTCCAGTATTATCACTTATTCGTTTTCAAGCTGTATTTTGCACGAAAATTTTGTAGTCACTGCCATTTTTAAAACATGTTCAAAATTGACCCTAAAAGACAAAAATCATCGTTCCAATGTACACACTTTTCAATTTTAGCACTGTTTTTGATGTTTTTTTGGGGTTTTTTGGCTAGAGTTCCCGTTTTGAGTTTATAGTTCTCGTTTCAAAGTTTACATTGTTCATGGCAGAGATCAAATAGAAGGAAAAAATGAGTAGGCCAACCCAGGAAGGTCGATGATGAAAAGGAGGATATCCCAACCCAACACGAAGCAGAAAGTGTCATGTTCAAGAGTGAGTTACCGACATGACTGATTAAATTTCCAAATTTCCCCCCCACCATTTCTGGCAGGTAACCCTATTATTTTTTATCGCAAGCTTGAAAGGGATAGCATATTCTTACACTGTAAGTTCGTCCTTCGGGCGAATTCGACCTAGTAAGTTTAATGAGCCCTAGGAAGGAGAAGCTCACGTTCATCATGGCGACGAATAGAATGTCATTTAATGTTTTAACGAGTCTGACAAAGGTGTAATTCAGTATCTTTTTCATGTTTAGAGAGTTTAAAAGAACACAGAAACGAAAACTCCACATGGTCCCTTTTCATACATTTGTGTCTCTTGAGCCCAAAAAGGTAGAAAATGATACTTGAGAGAATCGCTTGACCATTTCAGTAAGGGAGTATCTTTTTCGTAAATAGTTTATCCTAGCCCGAAAAAAGGGTAAACGTATACTAGGTAAACGATATTTCGTAGCCTTTAACAAGTTCAAAACGACAAGAGCTTGGCAATATTTTCATGTTTAAAGGGTTGGAAAAGAGATTGAAAGCGGACCCCCCATTTTTATTCTCTTTAAAGAGTTAAAAAGGGAAAAATACTCGACGATGTTTTCATTTTTTACAAGTCAGAAAAGAGCTTAAAGGTGACTCGTCCTGGAGGAATGAATGGTATAAAGGGTAGCAACTGGCAATGGAGGAACTGCTCAAAACATGTAATGGTCAATAGGCTGGATAATAAAACCGCTCATTGTTGTAGTTCCTCAGGGAAGGAAAAAACAACCAAGTGAAAGCATATGATCAACCAAAGAGATGGCGGCAATGGAATAAAACAACCAAGGCTCATCTAGCAGAAATTAGCTAATAAAAATGGTAATCATTAGATGTAAATCAAGCATGGGTTCTTTTTTACACAAGCTTGAACCATGGAGAACTCTACTTGGATTTAGTTTCATGTTTACACAAGCTTGAAACAAAAAATTATGCTTGAGTTTGGTTTCATTTTTACACAAGCTTGTAACAAAGAAAAACTATGCTTGAGTTAAGTTTGCATGCCCCCAAGATAATGACTCAATTTGAGGTACATGCCCCCCAAGCTTCATTTCATTCAGCTAGGTGGATGGAAAGAAGGTTCACTTTTCAGATCTTGGAAAGAATCGACTAGGATTCTACGAGATCTTAATCAAAGACTCGATTTCGAAAAGGGAGTTGCTTCATTTTTTAATGAGGTTGACACAGTAAAAGAACTATCATCAAGACCCTTGTTTTATTGTTTAATGAGCTTGACACAAGATAAAGAACTATGCTCACACCCTTTGTTTCATCTTTTAATGAGGTTGACACAAGACTAGGAACTATCCTCCTGACCCTTGTTTCATTTTTTAACGAGCTTGACACAAGAAAAGGAACTATGCTCACTGTCACCCTTTGTTTCATTTTTTAATGAGGTTGACACAAGACCAGGAACTATCTTCATGACCCTTGTTTCATTTTTTAATGAGCTTGACACAAGACAAGGAACTATGCTCACACCCTTTGTTTCATTTTTTAACGAGGTTGACACAAGACCAGGAACTATCCTCATGACCCTGTTCATGAATCATACAAGAACATGGCTCCCAAGAGGTCTTCACTAGATGGAAGAAACATGCTCTGGGAGGAATACATGTCAATTAATACATAGACAGATTGGGTTCCAATGCCTCGAGTACATAATGTACTATACCATCTGTATGATCATAAAGAGATGCGGAGATGGAACGGGTAGCCACATAATTGACCTGTGGCAGGGAAGGTATTTCTTTCAAACAAGAGTCGATAGGGGAAAATGGTTGAAAAGGAGGTGCGTAGTGGCCAATGAATGATAGTTAATCAATAGTCACAATTCTCCCTTCGTGCAGAAAATAAACCACATGGAAAAGTGAAGAAACAAGAGCTCCCATGACATAAAAATAGTCACATCCAAGGAGAAGATTGAAATCTAATGAACCTTGGACTATCATCACATTTATATAGATAGTTTTTCCTCCCAAATTAATTGGAAACTTTGGAAGGACCCCTAAGGTTTGACTGGTTCCTCTATTGAAAGCCAACAGATTTTGAGTGATAGGCACAAGTTGTGGGGAGCCCAAAGCTTGCCAAGTACTAGAAGACATGATGCTGAGAAATGTGCCTTCAACTAATATAGTTCCATGTACTACCATATTAAAAGCTTGTACTGTGATCTGGAAAGGCACATAAGATGGAAGGCGGAAAGAAGTCAAGTGACTCCAATCGAAAGAAATGACATAACTACTTGGTGGGGGTATCATATGATTGCCCCCATGCTATGCAGGAATAGAAGAAGGACTCTGCTAAACAACTGGGATGGGAGGGTCACTCTTTGATTCATGAGAATCTGAGGAGACGAGAAGAACATGAGTAGTATGATCACCACTCTCTTCGGGAACAAAATGAACAACTGAAGGAGGAGCCAAGTCAACACTCTTTTCGACCAATGGATGGTCGGGAACAGACATAAGAGAGTCACTCTCAAGAAGAGCAGGACCAAAAAGAGATGAATTCAAGTCAATCTCTTTACCGACTAGGAGAGGGTTAGAAGAAAGCCTCTGATAACCAACAAGAAGTTGGGATTGAGAAGCTGTAACATTTTGCAAAACCTCGGAAGCTTTATCCATGAGAGGAAAAAGGTGAAGAACATGCTCTCCTTCACATAACCTACATGGAAATCTAACCTTCCCCTTCTTCTTACCATCAGTAGCTGAAGGTGTAGCATCGACATGATCTCCAGAGGTCATTAGGGATGGTCGATTCAAGTCTTGATACCATACCTCTAAGACTCTAGGAATGCTAGGAGAGTGTCGAAGGAGATGGTCACCCTTACACAAATTGTAAGGGAATCTAACCGGAGGATCAAAAGGTTTATCTACAGGAGTTGCATTTGGAGTAACAACTGCACGGTTGGCCTCTCGCTTATCTGACTTCTTCTTCTTTGTCTTCTTGTTCTTATTCTTAGCCTCCTGGTTACTGGATTTCAAACTTTCACCAGGTAAAGTAGAAGAGGAAGAAGAAGAAACAGGGGAATAAGGGAAGAGGTCAACCTTGGAATCAAGGTGACGTGATTCAAATGAAGGAGACGTTTGGATAGGATTCGAGACGCTCGGGATCACCAAGGTTGAAATCAACCAGATAGGTAGACCAATGGTTAACCCAGGGAGGGACAACATTGCCATATAAGGAGCACCAAAATTTCCAAAAGAAGGAAAAGGACTAGGATTCCCATCCAAGGGAAATCCTTGATTGGTAGACTCTGGAAATGTTGTCATTGGAATTGACTTTTAAAGAAACATTAAGGAAGATAACTTTAACTAGGAATATTTTGTGGGCAGTTAATGTTAAGACAGTGAAAAAAAACTTTGCCTTTTCATATTTTAAGAGTCGATAAAAGGACGAAGGGTGACTCTAGTCACTTTCAGAATTAATGAGCTCGAAAGGACAAGTGATCGGTGATATTTTCAAATTTAAAGAGTCAGAAAAGATAAAAAATGACTACTCAGGATAGTCTAGGCAAAAGGATTACCAGGTAACTGTGAACTGCAGAATACCTCTCGGCAAGCCGAGAAGTACGGGAAGACAATCTCCCTGAATGTTGTGTTCGGTGTCTCATGTTTACAAGGCAGCAGACTTAGCTTCCTACGGATAAAGGATTTCAGACCTAGTGGAGTCTCCCTTTATATACGTGATGGTATGGGGAGCACAAGTTCGTACTAGCGTTGTCTAGTGCTGAAGAGAAAGACATCTGCTAGGTTTTAAGATGCCGGAATACATCTCTAGCCTAGACCTCTAAATGTAAGCGTTAACTTTCAATGCTTCCTTAGGTTAATTTGATAAATTTTAACAATTTATCTTGAATTATGTCTCGGTCACGAGGCCCTACCATTGTCATCTGACAAAGCTCCTGCATGCAGCTATATGAGCAAAGAAATATTTCTTCGATGAAAGTCAACACTAATTAAGGGATAGAGAGCACATAATCAATGCAACAATCAAAGAATGAAATCTTTCACTAATATATGTCCTAAATGCACTTAATCTCCCCTTAAAAAAAACATAAGTTTCATTTCATTTCCATGGCTATGATGATGCAATTCTAGCTTCTTAATAATGCTACTAATGCAATCTTTTCACTTAATTAAACCAGAATCATGTTCTTATTTTCATAAAATGCAAAATGAATCTTTCACATAAAGAACTCTTAATGAATATTTTCACAATTCTGAACAAACAAGCATTTATCAAATCCAAAGCATGATGAATGAAACTAAAAGCAACTTCTTCCCTGAATCATACAAACTCAACACCCAAATGTTTCAATTAACAAACCAAGCAACGTAATCTATGCTCAAAACAAGAAAAGAGACACTCGAAATAAGAGAACAAATGAGACTCTTTCACTCATTCAATTGAAAATGAAGCAATGAAGATGTTGTGACTGAAAGATGGATTAAATGAAGTGGAAAATCAAAAACTTGACATAATGAGTAAACAGAGAATCGAACAGTAATTGACCTAGATGCGCTAGGGTCATAGAAAGCATCCAAAGAAATAAAAAAATCAAGCAATGAAACTTCAAGCCAATCAATCAATCAAACCCAGGAAACAAAGCATTCTAGTCACTTCTGGGCGGAAGAAGAGAGTCTGAGGGTCAAGACACACTAGCACTGGAATGGGAGAATTCTGATTTTTTTCTTAACTCAGAGACCAGCACTACTGCCTAACTGACAACTAGTGCCGATCGACATGACCAACACAACTCGGCAGACTAGTACTAGCACTGATTGGTTGATCGACGCGACTGGCCAGGCTACAAGTAGCACTAATCGAGGGATTCAATGAAAAAAATAAAAAAGATAATACTGAGAAGGGGGGGTGAATCAGTATTATCAGATCAGTAAAAACTTTCCAATTTCATACTCAGAAACATATACGCTACTTCAATTAAGTGAACCCGCGTGTACACGCTACTGTGTCTAATGAAAGTCGCGTATATCCAGAGATCTTATAATTCAGTTAGCTTAATCTTCAGTAAATGCATCAGAACATTATTAAGCATATTAACAGTAAACAGGTGCAGAATAACAGAACAGAACATCACACAAGAGCCACACACATGAACACCATGATATAAGGTGGAAACCCAATGTGGGTGAAAACCACCTGCTGCAATTCGTCTCTTTCTTCTTTAATAAGAAACTTCTTTTACAATGTACTGGTGCAGTCCTTTGCCAGTACACAGGCTACAACCTGTAGAGGGCTACAACCCTCTCTCGTTTTCCAACTACTTCTGGAAGGGAGCTACAACCCCCTCAGCTCTTGTACTAGCCGATCCATTTACTAGTACGTAGGTGCTGACCCTACAACCTTCTTTCCTTCAGGGACCACGTTTCATCAATTTTCAGACTGGATCCAAGAGTACACAACAAACATTACTGCAATACAATCATCAACTTATACTTGCATCACAACCCAATACTGAATCACTGAAACCCTGTCATCAAGATCACAGAACCCAAACCAGAGTCCAGAACTCTGCAACAACCACCAGAATCAGCAGCAACCTGAAATATCAAATCTTATTATGCATACGCTACTTCACTGGACCAAAACCGCGTGTATACGCGCTTTCACCAAAGGCAACCCGCGTGCAGATCTAGAAATAGTTTCTTATGTCTTCGCTGTCAGATCCGACCCTTGCCAAGCGTCCCGAACAGATAAACAGTAATACCAGATCTTCTCACTTCGTCAGACACCCATTCCATGCTACTTTGCCTAATGATCTTCTCCTTATATAGCCTTAGGTACTTCACAATACCACGGTCCAAAACCATAGTAACACAATACCATCAACCTCAAAACGAGGGATCGACACACCCGTCGAGACACCATGGTCCGAAACCATAGGCACAACTTCCAAGGACTAACCGCCACGGACCAAAGGTACTTTTCCACATACACGCTCTTTTACTGAAGCCAACCTGTGTGTACACGTGACTTGGGCTTAACGAACCTGCGTGTATGAACTTTCTTGGCATGCTGTACTAAGATCTGTCCTCTGATTAAGTTGCCATCACCTGTACCAACCTTTGAGCACCTGTACCAACCTTTGAGCACCTGTACCAGCCTCTGAGTGAGTTGCCATCAAGGACAACACTTGAATCATAATGCCAACAACACAGGGCTAGACCTAAAACATCAGAGGGTGGGTTAAACCAAACAAGCACACAATCAAGCTAATGAAGCTTTCCAGTCAGGGAGAATGCAGGCTAAACAAGCTAAGAGGTAGAAAACAAAAGAGCAAGACACACTAGTTAAGATCTGGGGTGAACCCTAATCTTCACCTATAGGCATCAACGTGACTGCCTAACTGACAACAAGTGCCAGAAGGGGGTTGGTGCAAATGTTTTTGAGTATATCGAGCTAATCGGTGCGACTATCATCGAAATAAGCATGTTGGATGAGGATGCAAGGAAAAAATAAAAAAATTTCAAAGGCTGAGACCAGACTTGTTACTGTAAATTTCAGACCCAGAGCAATAAAGAAAGCAAAGCATACAAAACTAAAGGGAAATGATGATACTAGAAAAGTTCACACAAAACCATGAAATTTCAATCAATCAAATAGAAGGATTAGATACCTAGCAGAGTCGCCAATTTGTGATGCAAGTAAATTCTAAGTGCGAACACAAAAAATTCCTCTAGCCCGAGAGAGCGGGTCTAGTCACAAATAGACAATCTATGGTAGATTTCCTTAGGATAGAATCAATTAAGAGGGACTACCTCTTAGAACACTATTCCAATTGGTGATGATCCTGCTTCCTTGCTCCAACTATCTTTTGTTTCCTTCCTTCACACACCTGAAACAAGAAAACAACTACAAACAACAAATGCAATTGCGTACAATATTGTATTCAGCCTACTTAACAGGTTAAGAAACATTAAGCCATAAACATGTGAAATGACATCTTATGTAGGAAATCAATCGATAGTTGCATATTTATTAAATCAAGAAGAGATTACAAATAGCGTCTTGACGTTACTGTTCTCCTCTGACAAATCCAGGTTTCGACACACTTCTGCTAACATTCCATGGATGGCCCCAATGATGATACTCTCAAGGCTCTTCCCTTTAGGCTTCACACCAATTCAACTCACAATTCTCCCTTAAACACAAACCAGAGAGCTACAAAGTATGGACAAGTTGCTGATTACTCCAAGCAAAAATTAATTGGCACTAACACACACACACACTAACACTAGCTTGTGCTTGGGAAAAGTGGAGGTTTATATAGCTTGAATGGATGGGATATGGTTCCTCTTCTCATGGGAGAAGGTCTTATCTCTTGAGGTAGTTCCATCCTAATAGGGGAAAGGAGCCCAATCTGACCTCCTCAGCTCCATCTAGCCTAACCATTTGTTAGACTTCTTTTTTGAAGCTTCTAGAGCTGGAAGCTTCGGCTCCATATTTAAAAAACTTTCCAAAAGAGGATCGACGCAATTGGGAAAATGCGTAGTTGATCCAATTGGTGCTAGGGACAGTTTTAATCCTTGCATATCGGCACGAGGAGGACATGGGTCATTAGCGTCGGTCTTGTAAACTTGGAAAAACAAAAGGTTTTGGGAAAATGATGCAAAGGGGATTTGTTTTGCTCATGAAGAGGGACACAATGGGAGTTTACTAATGATGGGAAAGCATGAAGGGTTCACTTTAGAGTTCCTCCATGATCAAGGAACGGGGAGTATCGGGACAATGACAAAATGCTGTGTAACAACTTCTCATTCTCATCAAAATGTCAAAAATACATAAGAGTAATCAATCACAATGTTTTAGCTCAAAAATCCCTCTTGGCTACAAAAATACTGTCTAATCCTAATGAGGCCCTAGGACTTATTATTTATACAACTAAAGCTACCAAAAACTTCCTTAAAATTAGGGAGGCTTGGCTCCCAAAATCAAGATTAACTTGTCTTCAATTATCACTAGCTTGGCTGCCAATGACCTCGGTGGGCTTGGCTGCTTGTAACTCCGAGCTGATGAGATCTGGTGGAAGAATCTTTGAGTGATTGAGGAGTTAATGAGGGAGACCCAATCTCCTAAAATCCATGTTTCTTGTCTACTTCAAGTTCTTGCACTTAAATTAGCCAAAAACTACTCCAAAACCTGCAATTAATTCACATTAGGCCACATGACATAACATCTCACCTTTACCCTTCTAACTAAGAAAAATATAATAAAATATATAAATAAATGTGAGAAAATTTGATTTAATAAGCTGGAGAGTGGCATTAAGGTCCATTTAATTTACCTATTGATGAGCCTCATAAATAACCACTTTATAGGAGGGTTTTATAAAATTCCATAATAAATCTAAAAGATCTTCCTTTATTAATTTTGAGGAGACAAAATAGCCAAATTAAATTGTAATATTTAAATTTACTTTAATACCACATGCATGTCCTTTGCTGCCAGCAGGCGTCCATAGCCTCGACAGGGTTTCCTTTTAACCCATTGAGATGCCAATATCCCACTTACTAGGAAATATTCATAACTTTTTTATTTTTATTTTTATGAAGCATCTACAGAAGGCCATTGTTCTGGCGTGGTAACCAATTAATAACAATGCCATTCACTAGAGCTAATGAGGTGAACAAGCTGGCTCATGATGAGACCTCTTGTCCTTTGACCTAAATACCAAAGGCCATTACCCTGGCTTGGTGACCAAAAGTGGTAATGTCACTCCACTAGATCCTATGATCATGGTAGGTTAGCTCGTGATGAGACCTCCTATCCTCTGTTTGATTTTCACTTTGCTTTGTTATGATTTTTGTTAATCATAAAATATTACTTAGTGAATGGGGTGGCATATCAACTCCTTAAGAGTTAGGGATGGTGTGAAAAGTATTATAATAATTACTTTTTAGCTCACTAATTTTGTCTCCAAAACTTATTTTTCAAAAAGATCGTAGAATCATTAAAAATTGGAGTGAAAGAAAGCTCCTTAAGTGGTGATAGAAGGAATGCATCATGAGTATTTTTATAGATTTCTTACAAGATCAAGGGAGTTAAAAATTAAGGAAGTTCAGAATCCTGATAATTATTTCTTATAAAACATTCTCCTATGATAATCATTAGGAAAATTAGTTGTCCAACCATCATATCAAAAGAGGGCTTAAAATATTCCTTACCCTAAAGAAATAGAAATATTAACAAACTAGGGAAATAGTAATCATGTCTAAGGAAAAAACAACTATGTTTAAGGAAACAACAAGTATTATGACCAGTACTATGACTCGGGAAACAACAACTTTGACTAAGGAAACAACAATTGTGATTAAGGGAACAATAACTGTAATTAAGGAAACAACAACTATGACTAAGGAAACAGTAACTATGACTAAGGAAACAACAACTATACCTAAGGAAAAAACAACTGTGATTAAGGAAACAAGAAATGTGACTAAGGAAACAACAAATGTAACTAAGGAAACAACAACTGTGATTAAGGAAACAACAATTGTAACTAAGGAAATAACAACTATGATTAGATTATAACAACGAAGTTTTCATAAAATTATTCGCGATGTTTTCCCAAAGTAAAAAAAATTACATACCATAAAAATATAAAAATTATTTACATTATGTACAGAATGAAAGAAATTTCGAAAAAAAGTTTGGCTGGTTGTGATTGTCGGAACATTTCCCTGATCAATTGTGACCTAAAAATTCGCATCATTATTAATTTCATGAAGAAAATATTCTCATGTAAGTGGCTAGTCATATAGATGAAGTCAGTTCTCCTTTCCAAGGAAATAAATGTCAGATTTATCAATCATAGTGAGGCACACCATTCCATTGTCATAAAATTCAGTAACTTTGTAATGACCTAACCATCTCATTTGGGGTTTACTTGGAAAGTCTTGGAATATGGAGTCATATAACAACGCCTAATCCCATTTCTAAAAGGTTTTCTTTTTAATCAACCAATCATGCCATTTAGCTCTTTGCTGCTAAACGATGGTTGTGCACTGTAAGGAAAGAAGGCATATTTCATCCATTTCATTGAGCTATTGTAGGCACTATTTTTGTGGCTCAGTAAGATCCAGTTTAAATTCCTTAGCATTTCTGAGAAAAGATAGGCTCCTTACCGAAAACGAGTTGATAAGGTGAATAGACAATAGTGTTGTGCCAAGTTGTTTGATAGGCCCATAATGCTTTAGGAAGATTGGAGGCCCAGTGTCGGTGGTTTTTAGATACATTCTTAGTTAAAATCACCTCTAAGACTTTGTTTGTGCTTTCCACCTTCCCATTTGCTTGTGGGTGGTAAGGAGAGGTAACTCTATATTTGATATGGTATTTTTGCTTCGTCGTAGAAATTTTATGAGAAATGAACTACGATCCCCCGACAGTTACAATATCTTGAGGTAACCCATATAGAAAAAATAATTGAAATATAAAATTGATAACTGCTTATTCTATGGCCCTTAAGAGTGCTACTGCTTCCACCCATTTCGTTACATAGTTTGTACATACTAAAATATATGTCTTCTGATTTTAATGTTGATTAAAGGGACTTACAAAGCCCATTGCCAATCTGTCAAATGGTTCTAATACAATCTGCGGTTGAAGGGGAATTTCATCAGCCTGAATGGGATGACCCATTCATTCACAACTATCACAACTCTAGACATATTTTACAGAAATAACCCACCTATAATACCTTATGTCCAGTCCTTCGATAAAAAAAACCTCCATCGGGTTCATCATGATAAGCCCCAAGGATATCATAAAATTCATCTTCTCTAATACATCTATGAATTTGAAGATTAGCCCCTGTGTGGAAGAGGTAACCATCCATCCATGAAAATCATGCGTTGCATTGGATAATAAACTTATTTTCCTAGGATGACAAGTGTGATGGCAATTTTCCAGTTGCAAGGTAATTTGCAACAACATACCACAACTTTTTGAAGTTCACAATAAATAGATGTTAATCCGGGAATTGGTCTTCCACTGGTAGAGGGCCAGCTACAGATGGGATTCTTGACAGGAAATATGTGACAAGGTTCTCTTTTCATGGCTGATCCTTTATAGTAATGTCAAACTCTCACAATAACAGTAACCAACGAGTTACTCTACCATTGTTAACAAGTTTGTTAACTAAAAAATCAAATAGAAGAATGACCAGTGTACACAGAAATTGGATATCATGTTATATAATGACAAATTTTATTTATAGCATAAACGACGACTAGAAACTCTTTGTCTATCACACTATAGTTTAACTGCTCAGGTGCGAAGTTTTTTCTAATGTAATAAATTGTGTAGGGCTTCTTATCCTCTTCTTGTATGAGAACTTCTCCTATCACCATATCTGATGCATCTAATGATATATGGAATGGTAGACTCCAATTTGGTCCCCACAACACAGGAGTTGTTGAAACCAAATTTTTCAGATTTGCAAAAGCAATATCGCATTTATCAGTCCACTCAAATTCCACATGTCCAGTTAATGCATACAATGGTGCTGCAATTTTTGAAAAATGTGCTATGAAACAACAATAGTAACCAACATAACCAAGGAAACTACGTACCTTTGTTGGCGTACAAGGGGTAGGGAATTTTAATTACCTCGATCTTAGCTGGGTCTACTTGAATACCTGTAGTAGAGATAAAATGTCCCTCCTTTTGTCATCATCATGTGGCATATTTTATTACTAAGTCATAACCTAGTAGCTATACATCATGCAAGAACCTTCTCGATATTATGTAAAGCTTGATAAAAAAACATTACCGTAAGGGGTGAAATCAAGCATATATAGTTCAATCCCTTCATTAATTAAATTGGAAAAAATGCTTAGGATTTCCCTTTGAAAAGTGGTTGGTGTATTGCACAGCCAAAATGGTAAGACTCTATATGAAAAATTTCCCCATGGATAGGTGAACGTAGTTTTATCTTGGTCTTCAGGAGATAGCTGGATTTGATTATACCCACTAAATCCATTCAGGAAGAAAAAAAACATTTCTTTTTGGTAAGAGTATCAAGGAATTGGTTTACAAATGGAAGAGGAAAATGATCCCTTTGCATGAATTTGTTTAGTTCTCTATAATTTTCACAAATTATTCATTTTCTATTCTTTTTAGGAACTACCACCAGTGGTGAAACCCATTGACTATCAGAAATAGGGTATATAAAATTAACATCGAGAAGTTTTTGAAGCTCTTGTTTCACTATGTCCCTAAGGTGTGGATTTCTTATTTGGGGTTGGTGAATTACTTGGGCATCTTTCTCAATATAGATATGGTGTGTGCACAACTGTGGATCGATGCCATTCATATGAAAATATTCCCAAGCAAAGGCTTGTTTATATTTATGAAGAAATTAGATCAAATTTTTCACACCGAACGTCATGAAGACTAGCGTTAATATTCAAGGTCTTTCCAGGTTCAATTTCAATCGGGATGCTATTATGAATTGTGGTCATAGGTATATGCTAACTGTTCAAATCCTCTAGTGGATCTCCTTAGGATTCATTGTCAAGCACAAATTTTAGTATCTGAAATGTTGGGTTTCCTACGGTGGAAGGATGGTTAATAAATCCATTAATTATGTCGTCTTCAGTCTATCTTCTAAAGTTAAGAGCTTTATTGAGAGTGAGGGGAGAATGTAAATTTCCTTCTTGATATTTGGGAGGGAACCATCTAGAATTGTTAGTTGGCATGCTGGGTTTAGCAGGTGGATATGGAATGAGTTTCTTGATAAAAGGTCCCTTGGAGATGGTCACGCTTCTAGTTTGATACCCAATGTATGCATCTACAATGGAAATCCATGGTCTACCTAATATCATAGGGTTTCCCTCCAATTTATTTTTAGGATTGAGGACCAGAAAATCCACTGGGTATTCCTAGGAGTCTACAGAAACAATGATATCATCTAAGGTTCCTTCTAGTTTCACTACGGATCTATCATCTAGTTCCAACATGGTTGGAGTTGATTTAAATATGGTTATTCCAAGGAGGCCACAAGTTTCAAGTGTTATAATATTTATAGTAGCTCCTAAGTCCACTAAGGTGTTTGGGAAGTTATGCCCCTAAATTTGGATGGTGACTACAGGGTTTCCAGGATCGTCATATTTGATAGGTATCTATTTTCCTAGGATAAGATCATAGAGTTTCCCAAGAACATGGACTATAGGAGAATCTTTTGGTTTCCTTCCAGGATTCTTAACACATAACTCTTTAATGGTTTTAGCATAGATAGGTATTTCTCTGATAGCCTGTAGGAGAGGGATTTTGATACATAAATTTTGTAGTTCCCTTATGAGATCAAAGTCAGGATATACAGGTGATTTTACTATGGCTAATATCTTAGGGAATGGGGTAGCAACATCCATAATCTTAATAGATTCATGTTGTTTAATCGGTTTACTGGATGATTATGTTTTAGTAATAACTACAGTAGGAGGAGAGTGTTTGTCAAAGGTTGCTCCTTAGTAGGATTTTTGTTTTCTGGTTTCTCTTGATTCTTTGGATTATCTTCCAGAAAGATAGTCCTCCCAGATCTTAGATGTAATTCATTACATTCCAAAGAGGGAGGACAATAGTCTGGGGTTTCTAGGATTTCTAAAAATTGCACAGGCTTGTTTGGGTTCAGATTCAACTGTGCAAGTAGCCGAGGACATAACGGAGGTGGATCTTTTGGAGATAGTTGAAGTGGGGGTTGTAGTGGTGGTTATGATTGAGGAAATGTTCCCATCAATTGATTGATCGATCCAGTGGGGCGCTGCCAATTATGAGACCATATTGGCCCTTGGGTAGGTTGATTTGCCCATTGTGGAGGGTATGGTTTATTTGGAAATTTTTGCCATGAGGGTGTGAGATGCTATTGATTTGGACAAGAATGACCAAAAAATGATTGGTTTGTCTAGGGAGATGAAGTGTATGGCTAAGTATTCCAGGCAGTACTAGAATGTTGCTGACCCTACCAAGTTATTCTAGGAAATTGTTGCTGAGAAAATTGTCTAGAAAAAACATATAAGGGTCTTGCATTGTACTTGGTGGGTGGTTCTACCATTTTTGTCATTGTACCATGAACTAAGATGGCTCTGGTTCTTCCTCAACTTCCTTGAATATAGCTTTCAATTTTGGAAGCAAGGGACAATGATCAGTTGGTTGATATTTCGCATAGATAGGACATATGTCGACTATGTCAAATGAACATTCTTTATGACTGTTCTTTTTCCAACAACGAGGACAAAAAATGGCTAATTCATGCTCCACCTCATCCTTCTTTTGTTTTTCCTTTAAAAAATCCAACCGTGTTGTCAATGTACCTAGAATATCAGTTTTAAAATATTCTAAAATATTACCAATCTTTTCTCATGTAACTCCTCCTCTTGTAACTCTGTTAGATATGCTGAGAAGATTGGGAGTTCCAAGCTTAGTCTGTGTACTCCCATGTGAACATATGATACAAAATTTTACAATATTATCATATTCTTGTTTAGAAATATCACCCTTACCATTAAATTGAGTGTTTCTATCCATTCATCTTTCATACCTCTAATTAAGGCAATTTTCAACACATCCCTAGGTAAAGTGGTATATGGTGATCTTTGTAAATTGTATTGAAATCTTTCAATATATTCTTCTAAGGTTTCATCTTCTTTTGATGTCATCTTGAATATTTCCTCCCTTAGATCTCTGGATCAACAATAATCCTGGTATTTAGTAAGGAAAGCTTGTTCCATTTCATCCCATGAATTGATAGTACCGCTCCCCAATCCCATAAAGCATCGTAATGATGCTCCCTTTATATTAGAGGGAAACAATTTTAATTTTTGGGGGTTAGTAGTGTAATCATATCCTCGACATAAAATATCAAATTCAAACAAAAATTTGTCGGTATCTTTAGAGGCCATCCCATGAAAATTTGGGAGGCTTTGAAGTGGGATAACCTTCATTGGTGCATTAGCCCTTGGATCAATGATGGTATATTCTATGGTCAAGGTTTGCATCCCTATTACCTAGTTTTCCATTTGATTAAGGATCTTCTAATAACCTTCAGGAATCTTGTAGTCAAGAGGTACTAATTGAAAAACATTGGTATACTAACGGGGTTCTAGGCCTTGACTGGGTCTTATAACACTTCTCAATTCAAGAATTTCAGTTTCTCTTCTCACAATGGATGTCGTAGGCGATTACTTCTCAGAAGGTTTAGGATATGGTTTACTTGTCTCGCCTCTTCTTTCCCTTAGGTTGCATGAGTCCTTCTCACCCTTGCTAAAAGTACCGAGATGCCTATTAGGTGTGTCTTGGAAGCTCTGCTTAGATCCTAAAGTTTTATCATGAATCTCAACATTAGTTGCAACAGGCGACACTACTACTTGAGGGGAAATAACAATAGAACCCTTCCCAGATACTATTTGGGGACCTACTAACACTTGAGACTCCTCCTTCTGAATGATTTCTTCTATGAAGTTCATTCTTCCAAGGCCAACTTGAGCTTGGATTTTGGTATTTTGATGGGCATATTTCTGATCTATCTCTACCTAATTCCTAGTACTAGGTTTATTTCTAATCTTATACACTAAACAACCTAAACATATCAACTAAGGGTAGGCACCACCACAAGCCTTGTTTTTCAGTAGAGTGTGTGCGCAGGTTCTTACCTTCTATATTTAATACCCAACCCTCAGAGATACAACCAACACTCTCTTTAACAACCTCCCTAGCAACGACACCAAAATGTTGAGCCAATTAATTTTTCCTAAAGAACCAAATAACTACTGCACATTAGATTGTCAACTTGATGTCTTGTCTTTCTATTTTAGGGTTATTCGCACAATTTATGCAAAAGAAATATTGGTATGACTAATCACTATTATCCTAATGGAAAGTGAAATTTCTATGATAAAGGAATCAACCCATACAACAATTAAGAACTCTGCTTCTAACTAAACCAAACCATTCAAAACATCAAATCATAAATACTTTCTGCAGGAAACAATAAAGGAAAACTATCAAACACTGAGGTGTTATGTTGGCTTGAGGGGGCCTAAACCAGGTTTGGAGTTAATTAGCCAAACAAATCCCTAGACTACTGGCCCTTTTAGAATCAACCCATGTTGCGCGGACTGAAGTCTCCCCTAATGCAGTATGGGGGGATGCTGGAACCAAGTTTCTGCACCCTGGAGATGTCTGAGGGGTCAATTTAGTCCAACTATGAATACCTTCGCATAGGTCACTTCATGCACTATCCTAACCTACAAGACCTTCGAGATCTGTTATAACTACCTTCACGCAGCCCTAACTAGGAGCTAGGATGCTTTCGCGTTGTTAGGGCAACGATCTACGCTATTTCCCCAAATTACACTACGTATCTTACTTATCTTATTACAGATGTTAGTTAACTTCTCGTAACAGCTACTTTATCTCACATTTACTTAATCAACACAATCATGTATGTTCATGCACCATATAAACAATGAAGATGTAATTTATACCCAATATATTCAATGCAGAAAGCAGTAAATAAATACACAGGAATGGTATAAAACTTCTCTTTATTAATACTTCAACGGTTACATACTCAACCTTCCCTTCACAGTTAGCTACAGGGGTCCACACACTTAGCTGTGGACTACCAGGCCTCTGCACACTCAGTTGCAGAGCCTTCTCCTACTCTATGACCCGAAGACTCGACTCTACACTTCGATAAGACTCAATTATTCATCCTTCATTCATGAATTCTCTTTCTTCTTTTTTAAAACTTAGAGCCTCGCTCTATTTATACAATCCCATGGTCCACGGACCATTGGTAGATCTCTAAAGCCGACATTACATTACAAAAATGAGGGCAGACAACCCTATGACTCATTTACAAGCTCACGCTCTGAGCCCACAAAATGTGGAGTCTTTACATCGGATTTAGTCAAAATTTGGGCTTTAAGCCCCAAAAATTCCCTTGGGGTATCCTGTGCCCAACATGCCCCCAACACAAACATAGTGACTCGCCCTTGATTCACTCTGTCAGTGTGGAGATCTTCGCACATAGACCTCCCAACTTTTCCCGGACCATTGTAAGGTTGGCAACGCACTAAGCAGCTACCTGCTGTATCTCCTAGATGCACTGTTCAGAGACTGTTGTACCTAAACTTCTTCCCTACACTTGGTTATAGTCCCGTGCCTCCTTTCAGCTATCTGGAGCACTAATATTGTGCTTCAGTCAGCTATTCAGATAGTAGGGCCACCTGTGTATGGCTTCAATTGACCTCCATTCACTTTTCCTAGGAAGGGTTCTCCATTTAAATTTACCAACTGCACCACGCCTCCATCTGTGACCTCCTTAATAACATACGGTCCCAGCCAATGCATTTTGAATTTTCTCAAGAATTTATCAAACTTTCTATTAGGCCTTTTCGCACTGCTTTTGTACCTGTTGGTGAAATCCAGCCAAAAATCGTTCTTCCTCGAGTTCCTGCAACTGTGAGAGCCTCTCCTCCAAGGCTCCGCAGTCTGTTATACTTGTGAGTGCTACTATGCATAGACTAGGCACGATGTATTCCATTGGCATTATGACTTCCACTCCATAGACCAGCCAGAAAGGTGTTTGTCCCATCAGTTTCTTGCATGTCATCTGATAAGCCCATAATATTGCAGGTATGCGCAGGTCCCAATAAATTTGTTGTGCATTGCATACTTTGGTCAGCGCGGTATCCAGTACTTTGTTAAATGCTTCTACTATCCTGTTAACTTGTGGGTGATACGGTGTGCTTTTCTGATGATACACCTGAAACTCTTCTGTCAGCGTGTTGATCGTCTTGTTTAGGAAATGTGCACTGCGGTCGCTCACCAAGATCTTCGAACATCCAAATCATGTCAATACGTGTTCAAATAGAAACTTTGTGGCCATCACAGTAGTGCAATCTTTTACTAGTTGCGCTTCTACCCAACAAGTCAGGTACTCTGTCGCAGTGATAATATATCTCGCGCCCATTTTTCCTATAGGTTTGATAGGTCCTACAAAGTCGATCGCCCACTTTTCAAAGGGTTGCAGCATCATTTGTAGATTCAAAGGCATCTCATCCCTCCGCAATGGTTTACATGTTCTTTGACATACATCACAGGCCTTGCAATGTGATTTTGAATCCTGATGAAGGGTCAGCCACCACAACCCTGGGTGGAGAATCTTCAGCGCGGTCAATCTCCCTACATAATGTCCTCCTGCAGCACTCCCATGAGCGTCCATGAGGATATTTCTTCATTCAAATTTAGGTACATACCTTTGTAGTATCTCATCATTCCCCATCTTATATAGGTGCCTTGTAATGACAGAGAAATCTTCCGCATGCACCACTAGTTCCTTCTTCTGCTAGATGGAGTACTCTTTCGGCGCAGTTCCAGTCATGAGAAAGTGGATTATATCTTCAAAATGTCCATCCACTGCGCATACAACAAAGAGCTATGCGTCAGGTAATCCTTCCTCCATACTAGTAGGTTCCTCTCGTCTCAATGCGTGACAGGTGATTTGGTCCTGCATTCAATCATCCAGGTTTCACAATAACTTCAAAATCATATTCTTGGAATAATAAAAGCCATCTGCATATATGCCCCCCAGAATAGGCTTATTGACCAAGCATTTTAGCACGAAATGATCTGTATATATTTTGAAGAGTCCCCCTAGCAAGTAGTGCTGATATTTCTAAAGCACGTACACCATAGCCAGTCCCTTGTGTTTAGTGGTGGAATAATATTTTTTCTGCTTTAGATAATCTGCGACTTGCAAACGCTATAGGGTGATCCAAGCCTTCTCCACCCTCCTGTCTTAATATTGCCCCCAACAATATACTCGATGCATCAATATGGACATGAAACTCTTCCTCCCAGTTCACGAAGACCAAAATTGGTGCAGTGACCATCTTTTCTTTCAATACATCCATGCTTTTCTTACAGTCATTGTTCCAATAGAATGTGACATCTTTTTTCAACAGCTTTTCCATCAACGTGATGATCTGGGCATAGCTTTTGATGAACTTCCTATAGTACCCTATATGTCCTAGAGTAGCGCAAAATTGTTTCACACTTCGTAGTGCTTCCAAATTCAAAATCACTGCAATCTTTTCTATATCTACCATCAGTCCCTATCTGCAAACCACATGTCCCAATAGGTTTCCAAAAGGAATGAGGAACTTGTGAATATATTCCATGAATGCTGCAACAACCACGTGCGAAAAGATGGCTGACGCATTCTTCAACCCAAACGGCATGACAATGTATTGAAAGCAACCCCACTCAGTCGCGAAGGTTGTCTTTCCCTTATCCTCCGACATGATTTTGATTTGGTGGTACCTTGAGAACCCATCATTGAAAGAATATGCTTCCTGCCCACCGACATTGTCTAATACCTCATCTGTGAATAGAGTTGGGAATGGATCATGTATACAAGCGTCATTCAATTTTTTGAGATCTACGCATATTCTTATTTTTTCCTTCTACTTCTTTTCCTACACCACCATTGGACTTACCCAATCATATTCTTCCACCAACTTAATAATTCCTGTTGCGAGCGTTTTTTCTAGTTCTACGCGGACCTTCTCCTTGTATTTTGGATTTAAGCGGTAAGGCCTCTCCTTAACTGGATTTGCGTCGGGTTTTAACGTGATCCTAATCATTCCTAAATCTCTGATGCTTCCGTTTAACTCCATAAAATTGGTTGGGAACAAGTCTTGGTACGCGCGGAGTAACTCAGTGACCTTATCCACCATCGCGTCATCCCAGTACTCGCCGAGCATTGCAAACTTACGTTCGACCTCCATACTAATGTTCACCTGCTTTGTTTTTACTGGTGTGGTTATGTCAGGGTTCTCAATCTATGGTCCCTGAACCTCACGATGGCCTTCTGTTTCTTGAATGTTAATTTTCCACAAATCTTCGTCTTCTTGTTCAGAAATTACATTATAACATTCCAGCGTGCAACTTAGCCGACTAGCCCATTTAGGCTGAATCGATTCTACCGGCTCCTGTGGTATCCTAAAGATAGCTACTTTTACCTCTTGTAGCGCTTCATCAATGTTGTCCCTCCATCTATCCTCAAAACTAAAGGCCATCATGAACCCTTCACGTAGGATATCCCATTCACTTGTCCCATGGTGGAGCTCCATCTCTATATACTAATTCATGGGTATAACATCTACGGTATGACAGAATAGGTGCACCCACTCAGGTTGTGGCTTTTCTCCACAGACCTTCGTCCACTTGGCCAGGTGTGTGTGTGGATCATCTTGTCCATCATACTTGTTTGTTAGTCACATCTTAGGCTTCCCAAACCATGTGCGCATCATTCTCCTACATTCGTGCCAGTCCTCAAAGTGCCCTTTGTGCGTACCCCACCACCTCGCGGGCGTAGCATGCAGTTCCCAATTCAAGGCCTAGAAACATTGCTTTTACGACACCACCCTTTCAAACTTATCTAGGAAAGTATCTACCTCACTTAACCCATCATAAGTAGGTAGATCCCTCACTTTTGTCGATACACAGCGCAACGATCTTGTCATCATATTATAGTTTAGCGTGGTTACCTCATGTAACTAGTTTTTCCATCGCTTTATCTCCTCATCAGAATCTAACATACAGGAGCTTTTGCACTCCCATGAGATCCGTCCATCCACGGTGGGATTTACCCAATCTTGCTCTCGCGTGGTTATTTTGTAGATGCAGTCCAAATCATCGTCACTTTCATAGTCACGCACCAACTTTGTATAGTGCAATCTTTCTGCAGGGTCCAAAGGTATAACTACACGTAGAGACTTCTTCTCAAAAATCATCTTGCGCTTCTTCAGATTAATCACCCCATTCATGTCAGTGGCCCAATCAATTCCTAAGAGTGCAGGATAGGGATTGTTGTCATCAACAATCTCTATCACTTCAAAGTCTACTAGCGTGCTCACTCCCTCAATATCCACAATGATTCCCTGCAATTGCCCCATGGGCATTATTTTCTGCTGGTTCACCATTCACAGTTGAATAGGAGACCATTGTAGCGTAGGTCTCCCCATGCGCTCCCATGTCTTCTTTGGCAAAAAATTCAAGTCTGATCCTAAATCTAGAATTACTTGGTCCATCTCATATTCTCCAATCTGCATAGTTAACCTCATTTCTCTTCCCATCCTCATCTTATGCTTTCCAATCTTTCAGACTATGCGCGGTTCTCCTAGCATGGTCCCAACACATATGTTAATGAGTTCCTATAGTCCCTTTACAACATTACTGTCACGCAGTAGCTTCATGCATGTTTCTAGGAATGTCGTAAGCATAAATGGGTCCATTTCTGGCTCTGATCTATCTTTTCTTTCTAAAGTGGAGGCATCGGTGAAGCTCTTCTTAGCTTCCATGAAGGTTTCCTTAGCACGCTCCAAATCAAACTCTTCTTCTTTTGTCGGAGCTTTGTGAACCCAAGTACTATCTTCTGGCTATTTGCCTTTATCATCTCCCATCGCAATTCCACTTCAGAGCTCAATGTTCACATTTGGATCTTCCTCACATGGCTTAGACCTCATCATCTATAGTTTCTGAGTCGGGGGAGGTGGTAGCACTCCCTTGTCACGTATCTTAGCTATTAGTGTAGGACAATCTTTCGTCTCATGATTAAAAAGGTACAATACAAACATGATGGATGCGTTGGGTTCGTACAATCATGGGCATAATGTCCTGGCGCTCCGCAATTATAGCATATCCGATGTCTGCGACCTCTTCCAGGTCCTCCTCCACCTCGACCTCGTCTGTGCCTTTGAAATCCTGTTTGCACCACTCCTGCAATCTGGTCTAGGGGCCGCGTTTCGGTCTGAACTCTTTAGGTGGGAGTTCTATCCATCATTAGCTCATAGCTTATACAAGTGCACTTATTGTGTCCCACTGATCTTAAAAAGTTACAGAACAAATTCTGTGAATTTTGAGTATCCTTTTGTAACAAATGGCAGTTGTTTGTCGCATGTTTCCCTCCTATCTAACAAACCGTGCACCATAAAGCAAGCACCACGCTAGGTCTTGCTTGTACCTCTAGTCTTAATAGCATTGATCCTCCTCCTGTGAGGTAATTTGCAAACAACAGGTAATGGTCGTTATCATGACCTTGACCCTTGCATTTTACGCACCACACCTCTTCGCGCACTTTTGGGTGAGCTGTCCTGTCCTGTTTTAGACTCTACAACTCAAGGCATAAGTTTTTCAACTGTGCATGGATCTACTGAACTCCCAAGTTAGGATATTTCATTGGGTTCTCATGCAGCCTCATCGCGATCTCTAAGGCCTCTGCTTGAGTCGTTAACTTCTACTGTGATAGCATGCTCCTCAAATGCGGTGTTAGTGATGCTATAAACCATTCGCAATGTTGTCCATCTATCAGATTCATATTAGCTTCGAGAATCGTACACTTCAACCTCTGATCCAACTCTCAAGGAGTTTCACCTGGTAGCATCATGATTTCTTTGAACCTAATGATAGACTATGCTTCAGACTTAGGCCTGCTAAATTCTCTGTTTAGCACTGCTTGGATATCCGCGATCCCCGCATTCAGATTATCATTGGAGTGCTTAATATACCAGGTCAGAGCGCGATCCTGCATAGTTCTGACCAGCATCGCTTTCTTTATATTATCATTTGTAACTCCCCGTGCTTCCCATATGACTCTTATCATAAACCAAAACTGGTTCGGATCTTCATTTCCTACTCCCTTGAACACATGCAACTTTATCGTGCTTGCCATATTGAATCGCAGTGGTGGTGGCGGTGGTATGGGTGAAGTTGGAGGTGAAGGTGACGAAGCTAGTTGCGGTGTGGGTGGGGGTGGTATGTGTGGAATCCTCTGCCTTATCAAATGGAACGCACTTCGTAGAGAGACCTTTGCGAGCTCTCCTTCATCCCCTCGTGGAGGTGAAATCAAAGGGCTATTCTCTGGTCCCTTACTTTGTTCGTTTTTGTAGGTTTTTTCACTTCGTGTAGCTTCGAACATCAAGGTAATTGCATAACCCTCTTTTCACACAATAACATTTTAATCCAAGTATTCAGGGACTTTATGTACTTACCTCGTGGTCCTTTGAGAAAGCATCGCCCTGCCTCGCTATAGATGACTGAAGTATCTACCGCGAACTCAGTAATGAATCCTCCTATAATCCAATCGAGCCAGTGATCAACAATGCGAGCGAACTTATTCTCTGATTCTTCCAATCTGCACACCAACTCTGGGGTCCACATAATAGGACTGTTGAGCTTCCACCTTCCTTGGCTATTTGCTAGCTTCACGATCCACTCGTACAACTTAGTAGGGAAAGATGCGAAAAAGATCTCATGGATTTTTGTGTATAGGTAGCAATCTAACCACTCTTCTTTTATTAGTCGCAGATTCCTGTTCTCCTACGCTGTGAACTCGTGAATCATCCTATCCAACCAACCTTCAATTTCCCTCTTAGTTGGATTATAATGATATGACATTAGACATCTCTATGTAGATTCTAGTTCCCGACAACGCAACCATTTATTGGCTTGAGGGGGCTTGACCCAGGTTCAGAGTTAATTAGCCAAACAAATCCCTACACTACTGGCCCTTTCAGCATCAGCGCGTGGTGCGCAGACTGAAGTCTCACCCGAAGCAGTATGGGGGGATGCTAGAACCAAGTTTCCACACCTTGGAGATGTTTGAGGGGTCGATTTAGTCCAATTGTGAATACCTTCACATAGGTCACTTCACACACTATCCTGACCTACGAGACCTTCATGATCTGTTATAACCGCCTTCACACTACCCTAACTAAGGGCTAAGATGCCTTCACACTGCTAGGGCAGCGATCTGTGCTATTTCCCCAAATTACTCTGCATATCTTACTTATCTTCTTACAGATGTTAGTTAACTTCGCGTAACAGCTACTTTATCTCACACTTACTTAATCAACACAATCATGTATGTTCGTGCACTATGTAAACAGTTAAGATGAAATTTATACCCAATACATTCAATGCAGATTGCAGTAAATAAATACACAGGAATGGTATAAAACTTCTCTTTATTAATACTTCAACAGTTACATACTCAACCTACCCTGCGCACTCAGCTGCAGGGGTCCGGGCACTCAGCTGTAGACTACTAGGCCTCTACGCACTCAGCTGCAGAGCCTTCTCCTACTCTATGACCCAAAGACTCAACTTTACACTTCGATAAGACTCAATTCTTCATCCTTCATTCATGACTTCTCTTTTTTCTTTTCTAAAACTTAGAGCCTCGCTCTATTTATACAATCCCATGGTCCACGGACCATGTGTAGATCTCTAAAGCTGACATTACATTACAAAAATGAGGGCAAGAAAACCTATGACTCATTTACAAGATCACGCTCCGCGCCCAAAAAACATGGAGTCTTTACATCGGATTTAGTCAAAATCTAGGTTTAAGCCCCAAAACTTCCCTTGGGGGATCCCGTGCCCAACATGTTACCTAAGGAACAACAACTATAAAACAAGCAAACAACACTACATAATTATATTATTGAAAGGAATTTAAGAAACAAAAGATAATGATTCTATGATAATTTGCAAGAAACAACAATCCCAAATGAATTAGCTAAATTAAATCCACTCTGCAACAACCAATTGTAATTTCTATTTAAAACAGAACATGTGATTTGAAAATTACTTAACTAACAGGCAATTGTAAATTGAAAATGATTAAGAAAATAAATAACTGAAGCAAAAGAACAAAACATGGATTTAATGATACAAATGAAGACAACATTGCTTCCAGGATCGAGCCCAAATCACCAGAATCGAATTTCCTTGTAAAAGGAATCAACACAACAAATTAACTCTAGATAATAAAATCTTCATTGAATTACAAAGGATTGATTACAATCAATGTCTTCTCAAGTTCACAACTTATGTCAAAAATATTATAGTTGAACAACCTCTCTTGAGGCTCAATTCCTAGTCTTTATACTATGACTATAGAAGATAAGAACAATAAATCTATTTTTGATAAAGAGAAATCCTGAGAATTTGAAGATTCTCAAGATGCTCATTTTAAGTTACAAGAAATATTAATATTTCTAGATGACCAAGTCAGAAGCCTATCCTTAACTGATTTGCTCCAAATAAGGATCAAAAACATCAAGTTATCCTATCTTCTATGATCAATGCAAGGAACAACATCAGGTTCCAGCTCATTGATAGATTCCTGTTCAAAATAAGGATCCAACTGTGAGTAAAAACTCTTTTGTGACCTATTGTCACTCAGGTTTTCCCAAAAGTTGTAAGAAAGGGAAGGATGCCGAGGTAACCATAGTCCAATCTTTTATATACAAAATCTAGCCAATCTGTATCCAGAGAGGGCCCTCTCTTTATGATTTATCTTTTTTTTGAAGGTATTAGGCTAGTTATGAAGTTTAAGGGTTTTGTTTGAGTTTGGGTGGTGAGATTCAATAGAACAAAGAGGTAAAACAGAGTAGTTCAGTCCATTGGGCTAATGGAGTGAAAGAAGATGGCTTTCTGGATTTGGTTTCTTGACAGAGGATGGCTTCACAGAGCAAGGTAGTCAAACAGGGAACAAATAAAGACAGGAAATAGCTGGAATGGACTTAAAGGGTGAGGGGCATTTAAGAATCCTTCAAACTATTGAAAGAGGGAAAATGGATGATTACTGATAAGGAGCAGTTAAGTATTCTTTAACAAATAATCAGCATGAAAGAATCAGGAAACATGAGCAATTAAGGGTTCACTGCTTATCCTAATTCTGAAGAAAACACGGAGAATAATAAAGACTGAAAACAGAGTGCAATCAAGCATATCCTGATATTAATATTTTCTTTATCATTCAGATTATGAAACACAGATGATATAATAAACAAGAAAACTGTAAAACACAAGGTATAGAGGACTTATTGATCCAGTGGTTGATTCAAGAAATTTGTGACAAGTCTTCTGCTTTGATTCATCATCCAGTAGGCCATACAACAGTTTGATTTCCAACAGCTCTTTATTCCAAAAATTCAGTATTACAGCCAAGTCTAGAAAATCTACACACCACCTTCCTACTCCAATGGAGGGGGTATTTATACAAAAAAATATGTACAAAAAATATCTCATAACAGCTGTGAGATACTATCTAGGCTTAACTAATAAGAGTTTATAAAAAATAGAAACATCTAGTCTCTATGATAGGAAAAGGGTAAACTAGTGTTGTGCTGGAGGCAGGCTTTAGGGTTCGGCTCGCAGCTGTCCTCTACAATAACTCTGTGCTAGCTGCCTGTCTTAACTGATAGTCTTTAATTCTGATCTGCCTCATTTAATTCTGATCTAATGCTATTTAATGCTGCTCTGACACCTTTATCGCTGATCTGATACTCTTTAACCGTGTTTTGACTTCTTCTCACCGCTGTCCATCGTGTTCTGGTAAAACAAAGCTACTTACGTGTCTTCTCACCACCTTTCTCTGGAAATTCATGTTTCTGAAGGTCCATTGGCTAGGGTAGCAAATATCCCTGTATATGTCTGTTTCTTTCTTCTGCAAGCTTGGAAGTCCCTCTGTTTGGTTTAAACTATGTTTAAAGAGGAAGACTGCACTATGCAGGTTGAATGGTAGGCTACGAAGCTTGCTGTTGTAGCTTTGTTGGTCAGGGGCTAGCCTGAAACTAGAACATTTGATTTTGGTCAATTTTACGCCTGGAGTGCGATATGCAGAAAAACATAGCAAAAATGACATTTTTACCCTTTTATTTGACAAAATGTAGTTTTGGCGGGAGTTTTTGATTTGAAGGACGGATGACGTCAGCAGTACGGATGATGTCAGCGAGAGTACGGGGACAGGTGACGTGGCAGGTGACGTCAGCAGAAGGGTGACGTCAACGGATGACGTCAGTGGAGGGCGGTGGTAAGCGGTTTTGCCCGCACCGCTTTTGGGGCTGGGTAGTTTTGGACGGAGGGCGAGCGATCGCACTGGATGAGCGACGCATGGCTAAGGTACGACAGAAAAACTGCAGGCCGATCACAGGTTAATGTTCGGTGACGGAGGGGGTCGCGACACGATCGTTGATCGTTGGATGAACGGGCACAGATCTAATGGTGGACAGGCAGGGAAAATGGCGGAGGGTTAAGCAGTGGGCCGACCATAATAAAACGATATTTTAATGTATCACGGCTGGTTTTAGTGGGTTCGGGGCTTGGTTATTAGTTAGCCTAGATGGCTAATTAATCCCTTTATGGTGCGCGGGGAAGGCTCTTAAATAAGTTTCAAAACAAACTTATTAATTCCATGCTTTAAAACAGTGCTATGGTCGTATTTCGACCGGGACAGGGTTATATAAAAATCGGGGTTTTAAACATATATTTACATAATACGGGGATTGGGAAATCAAGTGGGATTTAAATAATATATGTTAAAAGTTAAGATGGATTTTGAAAAATAAAAAGTGCTAAGCCAATGTTTGAAATTAAAACTTAGGCTAAAAAAAGGGGAAAAAGGGGTTTATACAAGAAATATGGCCAATTTCCTCAGTAAAATAGGGTTTTACTTAGGCAATGTTTATGAAATGAGATGAGTGACTTTATATTAAGAACATATTCTTAATATTTTAGGGGGGAAGTTAGTAAATGATTATGGAAAAATATGAAGGGGAGCTAGTCATGAAACCTTGCCTTTCTTGAGCTGCTCCAAGTGAAATATCCGCCATTGCACTTAGTGATAGAGATAAAGGTTTAGCATTCTTAGAGATATAATCTATCACAAGTATCATTCTGCAACACCAATCTACCTACCCTGCCTACTTTGCCTAGCATTTTTTCTTCTTTCTTGTGTGTACTTAGACTAGAAAACCCTTTTCAATCTTCTTTTCTTTGCATGTTAAGCCTACCTAAGTCTGCACTTATTACATCTAAGGGCTCAGATTAAACTGTTGAGTTCCTTTGCTTCTCTACCTATCTACTTATCTGCCAAGGTTAAACAACTTGGTCAGATTTTTATTCTCTATCTCTAAAACATGAAATTCAAACATGAACTAGCCAAGATTAAGTTGTTTAGCCGTTCATCAATTGTGGCAAAAGTTTAACAAGCTGCACACAATGCTTTATTGTAGAAAATGAAAAAGTTGTGGCATTTTGGACTTGCACACTTTCCTGGTCTTTCTTTTGTTTAGGGTTCATTTATTTCACTTTTTTGACCATTTTATTCTTTTTTTACCCTTTGATTTCTCTTTTAGGGCATACCCTCCTTACATTTTTTTTTTAATTTTTTTTTTTATCTTTTGATAATATGGAAAACCTTTGCAACAAGGAAAGGGATGAACATATTATAGAGCTCAACAAGTCAATCATGAAATATGACACCTATTGGTATAGGAGTATAACATGACCGAATTAGTCCATAGAGGAAACATAATAATAGAAATACACTAAATAATTCTAGATTCCATATTACATAGATTATCACATCCCAGATGCAAGAAATAATTAAGAAAATAATATAAGAACTAAGAGACAAGGTAAGGAAATTATAACAATTATGAGGCAAAACACCTCTCTAAGTCATTGAGGGAACTGAGTAGGTTACAAAGTGGTATTAGAGATAAGGTTCAACACTAAACTTGGATTGGCTCAAGTCTAGGAAATAATTTAAGCTTTCAATTAATATCTATGCATGCATGTGTACTTATGTGTAATTATTTTTCTTTATATATGAATACATTGATGTGACTTGAAGGCTGACTTGAGTTTGACATGACAAGATAATCATGTAGGATGTTGACTAGATTTCCTATATCAATCCAACAAAATTGCAAAAGTTTATGACCGAGTGACAACCATAATTATGAGGGAGAATCTTGTAACTTATCTCTTGGTAGTTTTAATATTTTTCTTTAATGTTTTGAGAAGTTATCATATGTCGATGAATAATAACATATGCATGATAAAAATACAAGAGATGAAATAGTTCAAAGATGCATCTCCATTAAATAGATAGTACATAATGATATGTTGCATGCATGAATATATGCTAGGTGTATACAATAATGGATGTGCATTCATAAAGAATCATAGTAGTCTACTACCATAACATGGTTCAGATGACTAATCTTGGTCAATGGTAAATATGTAACCAAGAACAAGTTGAAAACATGATTGGAAAGCCAATGAAGGTGCTACATATAGTATTGTGGAATCCAGACTATTGAAAATAAGGTTTTGATGAGAAAATGCTACATGTGGCACCTATGCATGTTGATATGCATGTTGTGACAATATTGTGGTTGCATGTTGGGCGCGGGATCTCCTAAGGGCAGTTTTGGGGCTTAGAGCCCAGATTTTGGTCCAAGTTTGTAACTCCAATGTAAAGACTCCACATTTGGTGGTCGCGGAGAGTGTAGTCGTTAAAGAGTCATAGGGCCATCTGCCCTTATTTTGATAATGTAATGTCAGCTGTAGAAGATCTGCCCATGGTCCGCGGACCATGGGATTGTATAAATAGAGCGAAGCTCTATGTAGTTAAGGAACAATAGATGGTTCAAGAAGAATGAGGATGTATGAGAGATAGATCAAAGTAAGTGTCTAAGTTTTGGGTCATAGAGTAGGAAGAGGCTCTGTAGCTATGTGGGCAGAGGCCTAGTAGTCCGCAGCTGAGTGTGTGGACCCCTGCAGCTGAGTGTGCAGGGCGAGTCGAGTCTATAATCATCTGGAAGTATTAATAAAGAGAAGTTCTTATCATTTCTGCATCTTTATTTCCTATTTATGCATCTATTATATTGGGTATGAATTTTACTTTTAATGCTTATACGATGCGTGAATGTGTATAACTGTGTTGGTTAAGTGAACGGAAGGAAGAGTACATGTTTACGTGAAGATAATTAAGATTTGTCAATAAGATAAGTAAGATACTTAGCGTAGTTTGGGAAATATCATAGTTCACTTCCCTAGCAATGCGAAAGCATCTTAGCCCCTGGTTAGGGCTGCGTGAAAGTCGATTGTAACAAATCGCGAAGGTACTGAAGGGCAGAGCAGAGTGTGAAGCGACCTGCACAAAGGTAGGTCGAGTTGGAATAAACTAACATCACAACCATCTCAAGGGTGCGGAAACTTGGTTCCAGCATCCCCCCATATTGCTTCGGGTGAGACTTCAGTCCGTGCTCTGCGAGTTGATGCTGAAAGGGCTAGTAGTGTAGGGATTTGTTTGGCTAACTAACTCTGAACCTGGGTCAGGTCCCCATAAGCCAAAAAATGGTTCCATTGCTGGGACTAGAATCTGCATGAGAGATGTGTGATGTCGTATCATTGGAATCCAAATAAGAAAGAAAACGAAGGTTGGTTGGATATAATAATTCACGAGTTCGCGGCATAGGAGAACAAAATCCTGCGACTGTCAAAAGAAGAGTGGCTAGATAGATACCTATATACAGAGATTCCTTCCCTACTAAGTTGTATGAGTGGATCACAAAGCTAGCAGATAGCCAAGGAAGGTGGAAACTGGATGGTCCTATTGTGTGGACCCCAGAGCTAGTGCGACGGTTGGAAGCATTGGAGGATAAGATCACGCGCTCCGTTGATCATTGGCTCGATTGAATTATAGGAGGATTTGTTACTGAGTTCGCAGTTGACACCTCAGTTAGTTACAGCGAGGTAGAGCAACGCGTTCTCAAAGGACTGTGAGGTAAGTATGTAAAGTCTTTGAATACTTGGATTAAAATGTAGTTGTGCGAAAAGTGGGTTATGCAGTTACCTTGATGTTTGAGGCTACACAAAGTGGAAAGGTTTACAGGAACGAAGGAAATAAGGACCCATAAAATAGCCCCTTGATTTCATCTCCACGAGGGGACGAGGAAGAGCTTGCGAAGGTCTCTCCGCGAAGTGCTATTCAGCTGATAAGACAAAGAATTCCACGAATACCCCCTCTGTGCACACCACCACCGGCTTCACCACCATCACCTCCATCTTCACCCGTACCAACTCCACCACCACTGCAATTCAGTATGGCAAACATGGTAAAGTTTCCTATGTTCAAATTTTTGGGAAATGAGGATCCGGACCAATTCTGGTTTGTTGTAAGGGTTGTATGGGAAGCGCAAGGTGTTACAGATGACCATATAAAGAAAGTGACACTGGTTAATGCCTTGCAGGATCGTGCGTTGACCTGATACATTAAGTACTCCAACGATAACCCAAATGCGAGAGTCATGGATATCCAAACACCACTAAATAGAGAATTTAGCAGACCTAAGTTTGAAGCATAGTCGATTGTTGGATTCAAAGAGATCACGATGCTACGAGGTGAGACTCCTTGGGAACTAGATTAGAGGCTGAAATGTATGATCCTCGAAGCTAATATGAATCTGACAGATGGAAAACATCGCAAGTGGTTTGCAGCTTCACTACTACCACATTTAAGGAGTTCGCTATCGCAGCAGAAGATAACAACTTAGACAGAGACCTTGGAGATTACTATGAGGCTTCATGAGACCCTGGTGCAGGATCGTAACCTAGGAGTTTAGAAAATCCATGCACACTTGAAGAATCTTTGCCTCAAGATGCAGAGTAGGAAACAAGACAGGACAATTCAATCGGAAATGCACGAAGAAATATGGAGTGTAAAATGAAAGAGTCAGGTTCATGAAAATGACCACTACCCAGTCTTTACAGATTACCTCGCAACAGGAGGACTGATGCCTCTAAGGCTGGAAGTTCAAGTAGGACCCAGCATGCCGCCTGCTCTGTGGTGCACGATCTGTCGAATAGCCGGAAAACATGCCACAGATAACTACCACTTGTTACAGAAGTATATTCAAACTTCGCAATAGTTGTTCTGCAACTTTTGTAGGTCGATGGGACATGACAAGCATACTTGCAAAAGCTATGAATTGATGATGGATAGATCTCCCACCTACAGAGTTCAGGCCGAAGTGTGGCCCCTTGACCAGAATGCTGGAATGGTGCGGACAAGATTTCAGGGGTGTGGACGAGATCAAGGCCGAGGAGGACGAGGACCTGGTAGAGGTCGCGGAAAGTTGATTTGCTACAATTGCAAAGGGACATGACACTATGCCCATGATTGCACTAATCCAACATGCTTTTCATGCAAGTGTTGCACGTTGTTTGATCATGAGACCGGAGATTGTCCTACACTGATAGCTAGGATACATGAGAAAGGAGTGCTATCGCCTCCCCTAACTCAGAACCTGCAGATGATGAGGCATGAGCCATGCGATGAAGATCCAAATGTCAACATTGTGCTCCAGAGTGGAATCGCAATGGGAGATGACAAAGGGAAACAGTCGGAAGATAGTACATGGTTTCGCAAAGGCCCGATGAAAGAGGCTGAGTTTGATTTGGAGCGTTCTTAGGAAACCTTCATGGAAGCTAAGAATAGCTTCATTGATGCCTCCAATTTAGGAAGCAAAGCTATATCGGAGCTGGAAATGGACCCATATATGCTCACGAATTTCCTGGAAACCTTCACCTGAACCAGAGACAAACACAGAATAAGGTGGTGCGGACCCGCGAACAACGCCCACCCATCTCAAGCATCTGTGAACACGAGAGCATATAGGGCCGCGAAAGAAAACAAAGGCCTTGAAGACATCTTTCGACCCTATCACCCTCACTGAAGGGGACTTGAATGATATCAGCAAAAAGGTGAGTTATTTCATCACAGAGGCCCCTCCAGCAGTTGAGGAACAACACCAGTTGGTATTGGGGGGCCTCCGGACACAAATACAGGAGTTGCAGGTGTGTGCTCCACAGGCTGGCACAATGTCCACTAGCCTCGCAGTCGGCACTTCAGCTGCCGAGGAAATGTTGTGCATGAGGGTGACCAACACAATAGTGCTACGAGATGGAGCACTCATGACAGAGAACGAGGTCGACAGGCCCATGGTCAGTAGCTTAAAAGGGGTTGGATTAAACATGGTTGTCCTCCCTTGGGAGATGCTCTATCTTTTGTAGGATGGAGCCACCGTAGAACTTTGGGCCAGGGAGAGTCGCACTCTACAGGTAATGAGTGTGAGTAGCGCATCAACATTGAGCAATTAAGCTTCCAATGCGATGAGGCAGTGGAGAAAAATAAACAGATCATGTAGGTTGTGGAGGAAGCCTGGAAAATGGTCTCGAAGTTGGCCATTTCAGTAGAGGAACCTGTGGAAGCACGCGTCCATAAGTTAGCCACAGGGGTGTGCAAAAAGAAGACATGGCCAGTTTCCAACTGGAACTGAACCTTTAAATAACAGAACTACAGTTGAAGGCCCAACCTTCAACTCCACCAGAGGTTAGATAACAACCTACCACCACGATCACAACAACAATGGTGACATTGATAGTGCAGTGAAAGACTACACGAAGTTGTTCTAACAGTCGTTCGAGGTCCTAACCACCCTGCAAGAGGACTCGAACATAGAGCACCTAGAGACAGAGGCACGCTAGCTGCAAAAAAAATATGATGAGGTCAAAGGACTGCACAGACTATTGCCCTTACACAGAGGCTTGCAAGGATGCAGCAAGCAAAGGCTCTCAAGGAACAGGTAGATGCCGCTTGACATAAGGAGGCAGTTTTGAAAGCATGCCTATAGCCATGGATCGATGAGGCATATACAATTACAACATCAATTGAAGAAAAGCTCATGCAACAACAAGAAATTCAGGAGAGGATTCATGGTATCAGTTCAATAGCAGCGATCACTGAACAACGTGTGGAGGAAGTCCAGTAGGCAGCCACTCAGTGTGCTACTGAACTTGCAACAATCCAAACAGAGCTGGGAGGTCTTCGCGCTAATATCTCCACACCTGCAGAGGGACTCGAGGGTGAGTCACAATGTTTGTGTTGGGGGCCTATTGGGCGCGGGATCCCCTAAGGGTAGTTTTGGGGCTTAGAGCCTAGATTTTGGTCCAAGTTTGTAATCCAATGTAAAGACTTTGTATTTTGTGGGCATAGAGCACGTAGTTGTTAAGAGTCATAGGGTTGTCCGCCCTTATTTTGATAATGTAATGTCGACTGTAGAAGATCTACCCATGGTCCGCAGACCATGGGATTGTATAAATAGAGCGAAGCTCTAAGTAGTTAAGGAATAATAGATGGATCAAGAAGAATGAGGATGTACGAGAGATAGCTCTAAGTAAAGGTCTAAGTTTTGGGTCATAGAGTAGGAAGAGGCTCTGCAGCTAATTGTGCAGAGGCCTAGTAGCCCGCAGCTGAGTGCGCGGACCCCTGTAGCTGAGTGTGCAGGGTGATTCGAGTCTGTAATCATTCGGAAGTATTAATAAAGAGAAGTTTCTATCATTTATGCATCTTTATTTCATGTTCATGCATCTGTTATATTGGGTATGAATTTCACTTTTAATGCTTATATGATGCGCAAATGTGTATAATTGTGTTGGTTAAGTGAATGCAAGGAAGAGTACCTATTTACACAAATATAATTAAGATCTGTCAATAAGATAAGTAAGATACTTAGTGTAGTTTGGGAAATATCACAGTTCGCTGCCTTGGTAGCGCGAAGGCATCTCAAACCCTAGTTAGGGCTGCGCGAAAGCCGATTGTAACAAATCGTGGAGGTACTGAAGGGTGGAACAGAGCGTGAAGTGACCTGTACAAAGGTAGGTCAAGTTGGAATAAACCGACATCACAACCATCTCAAGGGTACATAAATTTGGTTCCAGTATCCCCCCATACTGCTTCAGGTGAGACTCCAGTCTGCGCTCCACGGGTTGATGCCGAAAGGGCTAGTAGTGTAGGGATTTGTTTGGCTAACTAACTCTAAACCTAGGTCAGGCCCCTTAAGCCAACAATGCACTTCTCCCTGGGTTGCCATGTGGAAGGTTGGACCCCTAGAGGGAGGAGTGCAGGGACAAATGTTTGTGTGTGGGGTGTGTATAGTACATGAATCCCCAAAGGTATATGGAACTCATATAAGCCATAAGGCTTTGAGACATCTTGGGCGAACTCAAGTTGGATATCCCAGAAGGATAGTAGCATAACATTAGGAATTGTTGTGATTAGAGAAGGCGGATGCACTACCTTGGGTCAGGTGGGTTGCTGGGGTGTTAAGTCCTATATAAGGTCCATGTTAACACAAAAACCCCTTAGTAATCCATATATATTGAGTGATTAATTTTCTATTTTTATATTATTATGTAGGCTAGAACCCCTTATGGTACCATTTTATTATAATTAGATTCCTTTGTCTCCTATATATATACTAAGGAGACCTAGTCTTAGGATAATCAAATATTGTCTTTTTAATTGTATCTATTGTAAAAGGAGGTTTCCCCCTCAAAGTGGACCATAATTATCAATTTTAGCTATAAGTGTTTTTGGGAGGCTTTAGATGGTCAAAACTAGAGAGGATTAAGAAGACATACCAAGATATCTTTGTTCAAGTTTTAGATTTGGGTTCGCTATATTTTAGAGATATGGTCGAAGGAAATTAGGGTTTCTAAATGCTCCTAAATTTTGTATCAAACAAGCCATCTCAAACTTAGACTATGTTGAGTAGACATATTAGAGAACCTGTGGTCCAAGTTACAAATATTGGCTTAGGGTTTCTATATGCTCTAGAATTCAATACCAAATAGGTTAATTTGAAATTTGTTCTGTAACATTTTTGTGTAAGGCTTCATAAAGTGAAACTTTGATCATATTAATTAGAAATATCAAGGAATATCTATTTCTGTTTTCATTATTTGGTTCAGTATATTTTGGGATTTCTAACCTATGAAAATTAGGGTTTGTGAACATTCATGAAATAAATTTCAAATAGGTCAACTTGGTATTTTTGCTATATCCTCTTATTTGGGAATTTTTATACTGTGAAATATTTAGGAATGTTTTGAGTCATATTAAAGTATCTCAGACACATAATCCAAAATTATATTTCAATAATTGGACACGTGGCACACTGTACAAGTTTTCTCATGGGAAGCAACCAAAAAAATCAGTAAGTTTTGTGAAAGTTAGTACAACTTTCAGTTGGCATGTTAGATTTAGTTCACATTGTGGAATCAAAAAAGATACATATAAGAGTATTATAGAACATATTTTGACATCTAGAAGGACTCAAATGTCAGATATATATATTCAATTATTTTCTCCAAATTAAGGTACATAACTTACTGCTGACCTAATTTTTCATTAGAAGATCCCCTTTTTTGTTGTTTGGCTGTAATAAATTTGGGGGCTATTATTATTTTCCAAAATTCCTCCACAGAAAATTACTACACCAATTAAATATAGTGAAGGCCCACCCTTGGCTCATGAAGAAAGTGAATACTTAGAATTTAGGTTATCTCAATTAGAGAAGAAAGTTAATGAAATGGATGGTAGCATATTGAAAAATGTGAATTTATTGGGTTCTCAAGAAAAGATTAAAAGAGAAATGGAAAGGAAGATGAATGAAAATAAGGAAGGAATAAAAAATAAGATGAATGAAAATAAGGAAGGAATATAAAATAAGAAAAATAAAAATAAGGAAGAAATACAAAAATCCATGATTTCCATGGAACAACTTCTCTTAGAGACACTTCCCAAAAAGGACGTGGAGATCCCAGGAAACAGTGAACATAAGGAGAAGCATGTTGAGAATTAATATCATATGGGGAGGGCAAAAATTTTGAATCGCAAAACCATAATCATAAATTTTCATTCCAAGATCTACAACATCAATGATTCAAGTCAACATCGAGGAACTAGTACTCTCTAAATATTGATATGAGGAAATTTGATGGCAATGATCCTGTAACATGGATATTCTAGATGTAGCAATACTTTGACATAAACCAATTGGAATCTTTACAAAAGGTCATATTTCATCCATGATTTTAGAACAAGACCAACATTTATCGTATCAATGGATTTGTGAAAGAAAAAAGGATTTTTGTTATATCTTGGTCCACTTTTATAGAGTTGATAACGCACTATGGGGATATTAAGAGCAACACATTCTTTAGTCAATTGGTAGGTCTCCAACAAAAATGTCTACTTGCAGAGAACATTTAAAAATTCCAAAAGTTGATTCGTATAGTAAAGAATATTTAAGAGGATAACTTGTTAGACCTATATATGGGAACTTTAAAGGAAAGCATCCAACATGAGGTATATCCCTTTGAACATAAATCTCTATAGTGTGCTTTTAGTTTGGCAAGGAAAGTTGAAAGTAAAAATATGGCTTTCTAATAACTATAGAGAAAATCATGCTCCCTTTCCTAAACCGACAAGGTTGACTGCTCAACAAATGGATGAAAGAAGAGTAAAGGGGCTATATTTCAATTATGACAACAAGTATAGTAAAGAGCATTAGTGCATTAATAAAAAATTATTCTACATCTACTGGGAAGATGAAGAAGATGAAGAAGTGGAAACTTCAACAAGTCAATAGCTAGAAGAAACTACTCCAACAATATCTTTCCATGCATTTCTTGACATCCATACTACACAAACCCTCAAGATATATGTATATATCAAAAGGAAAAGGGTAATACTATTGATTAATTTGGGTAGTACCCATAGCTTCATCAATTACAAATTGAAAAAACTTCTTAATTTCTATGTGTATTTAACACCCAAATTTCAAGTGACAATTGTAGATGGAGGTACCATAAATTGCTTAGGGAAGTGCAATAAGTTTAAGTTGAATATGGGGGAGTATTTATTATTTATTCACATGATGACAATCCAAATGGGAATTTTTGATTTTGTATTATGGGTCCAATGGTTACAATCACTGGGAACAATGACCGTTAATTTCCAATATCTTTTCATAATATTTTTAATAGAATGAAAGGAAATTGAGCTTAGAGGTATCCAAGGGAAACCTATTAAAGTGATAAGCTCTAATAGTATGATTTAAAAAAAAAGGGACTCCAAGGTGTAGTTTCACAATTGTGTTCATTAGATGTTCAAACATATATATCCTTTTCTCTAGTTGATCTTTAAAATGTTATCAACAATCATGCTAAGGTATTTGGAGAAATACCTAAGGGTGTTCCACAGGTTTGAGATCATGACAAGAGTGATATCGAGCACATGGTTCAATAAATGTTAGAGAAACTATCATTAAGCCTAATCATAGTGTTTTCTCTTCATCAGTAGAGATGGTTATAAAAAAGGATGGTTCATGGTGTATGTGTCTAGACTATAGAAAAATCAACAAAATGAAAATCAAAGATAAGTTTCCTATTGTTTTCATTGATGAATTACATGGAGAAATTTTCTTAAGTAAGTTGGATCTTCATTTTGGATATCATCAAATCAAAATGAGGCAAGAAGAGATTCCCAAAATAACCTTTAGAACACATGAAGTTCTTTATGAGTTTTTGGCTATGCCATTTGGATTTACAATTGCACCTTCAAATTTCAAAACTTGATGAATTCTATTTTCAAACCCTTCCTTAGAAAATTTGTGTTAGTACTTTTTTATGTCATACTAATTTACAACAAATCTTGGGAAGAGCATGTACAACATGTTGACAAGGTCTTAACACTATTGGAATAACAAAAACTCTATGCAAATTCTTCCAAATGTGCATTTGGGTTTCAAGAAGTGGAATATTTAGGTCATATTGTGTCACATGATGTTGTCAAGGTGGATCCTAACATAATGAGGGAATGGCAAACCCCGAATACCTTGAAGAAACTTAGAGGATTATGTGGATTGATAGGATACTACCACGAATTTCTCAAGAATTATGGTAAAATAGTCACACTTCTAACAAAATTATTAAAGAAAGAAGCATTTTCTTGGACTAAAGAAGTAACCAAAGGATTTGAAGAAATCAAAGAGGCTACGTGTACAAAGCAAATGTTGACTTCACAAAAATATTTATTATGGAGTGTGATGCCTCAGGCCATGGCACTGGTGTAGCTTTGATGCAAGAAGGAAGGCCCATTTCCTTTGAAATTAGAAAACTTAAAAGAAATAAGTTACTCAAACCGATCTATGAAAAATAAATGTTGGTCATACTACATGTAGTTAAGAAATTTCATCCAAACATAATAGGAACACTCTTTAAAGTAAAAACATATCATTATAGTCTGAAGTACTTCTGCGAGAAAATGTTATCTTTGGAAGAGAAACAAAAGTGGGCTACAAAAATGTTGGGTTATGACTTTGAAATTATCTACAAAACAAGAAAACAAAATATTGTGGCAAATGCACTCTCAAGGAAAGACGAAGACACAAATAGTTTACTATGTGCTATTTGCATTCCATAATCTGACTGGGTGGAAGATGCAAGGATAGAATGGCAGCAAGATGAAAATATATACAATATCATTCAATAACTACATGAGGACCTGTTGATGGTAAAAAATGACCTCATCAACATGTGAGAAAGACCACCCTGTCAGATCCCCAACTAAGCTCTTATCTGTTTGATGTAGTGGTTCTAGCTGGTTCAATTGGGTCTAGTTACCCCCTCACTTTTCCCGTTGGCTTATAATATATCTATTATTTACGAATAGAAAGAGAGAAATTATATCTTCCCTCTTGCTATGCACATGGGATAAAAAAAAATCCTTAAGCTGACTTTAGGGCTTAGCTAAACTACACCTAAATTCTGCCCCTGTGTAAGGGGACTTCTAGGACGCACAATTAAATCTAAATCCAGATTTACTCTAATATGCAAGCAAAAACTAATCCTATCTCAAATTGGAAAAGGTTAGCCTTCTCTCAATTCGAGAGAAGATGAAATATCTATCCAAGGGAAGAGGAATGTTTATATGATTGAATTCATTATATAATTTTCATCAATTAAAAGTAGTTCATTTAATTAATGAAAAAGAAAACAAAACAGGAATGTATTTAAGCAATAAATAGTTACTGCTCAGTAATTCCCATTTCAATGAATTCATATTACTTCTAATTCTATTTTTCTCCTTAGAGATAGCTCTTATAGAAATTCAATGACATAAAACAAGTGATATAACAATAGTGCTCAATAAGAATTTAATAAACTATTTAGAACATAATTAAAATCAATTAGAGAAATTCTGGAAATACCATATTAACTTACAACCCAAATAATAGTGCATTGGATTGAAAATTTATTAAAATCATACTAGAACCTCATTATAAAATTTTCATTCCATAAGAAGCTTCAACTCCTTGAATAAATTGCTTAGAGTAGTGCAAAACAATCTTCTCTTTTAGAACTCAAAATGCTCTATCTCTACATAATTCAACTCACAGTTGTAACAACCTTGGTGACAATTCCATGTAATAAAAGTTAATAAAGGAAAAATAATAACCACAGTTGATGGGACACTTATTCTAATATGAATGTTGGGCAAGACATCCTAGTGTGGGTGTTCATCGGTTAATTATGGATAAGGAAATTGGGAAAGGCAATGGATAAGGCTTTGGAAAGGAAAAATGGCATTTTTGGCACATTTATTTATGAAAATAATGGAAATTAGGAGAAAAGGAAGGTGAAAGGTCACAGGTTGCATGTGAGGAGGAAAATGAAGGAAAATAATGGAAAATGGAGAAAATAGAGGCGTAATTGATAAAAAGGATTCTAAGGATCAATTGGTACCTTTTCTCAGTTCAGTTTTGGATCTCTCTCTCTCTCTATCACTCTTAGACACTTAGAGTTTTCTTGGAGCACTTTGGTATTGGATCAAGAAAGACAAAGAAGGCAAGATGAAGGAAGGAGTAAGCAAGGAAGAGCAGGATCAAGCAAGTATAGCAGGATTATTTGTAGGTATCTATTTGCATGCATGTTTTCCTTGCTAGATTTGGCATGCATGGTATTGCATGTGGTTCTTTGTTGTTATGGCATGGGTTTTGTGAGGTGTGACACTGTTTTCAGCCTAGCCTTGCAATTTCTAGATAGCAATGGTGTGATGGGATTCTCATTTTTTGGTTGAGTTGAATTGTCAGATGGATTCGAAGCTGAGTGAGGTGGATCTCTAAATGATAGAACACATGGCCTAGTAACCATTGAACCAAAGTATGGGATTTGGTAAAACTAGATTTTGTGTTGCCTCGGTGGGCCTAGGAATCCTCGAATAATGAATGTTTCAATATACGGTAAAGCCTAGAGTTGGTTCCCTTGATTAGGTCTAGGAATCCTTGTCAATGAATTGTAGGATATATGGTAAAGCTTAGAAGGTAGTGTCTTGGTTTACAACCTAATGATCCTGGGACCGAATTGTGGATTATGGTAAAGCCTGAGAGACTAGGAGATGTGAAAATCCTTCATGGTGTAGGTGGAGAAATCTAGTGGAATCCATGCTTGTTTTTGCCTAGTGATTTGGTGGAGATCATGGTAAAGCTTGTTATTACATGTTTATTGTGTTGGCCTAGTGATCCGAGATGGATTACGGTAAAGCATGGTTTCTATTAATGAGGGTGAGGTGATTTAGCCTTGTGATAACCTAGTTCGTTCTTTTGGTTTGAGTCCCACATTCATGCTTGGAATGTGGCATGAGGGTGAATGGTTGAAGAGATAACTGGCTCAACCATTCTATGGTCAAGTGGAATGTGGTAGTCCCATCCTGGGTGGCTTTTGCATTCATTAATAAGAGGTTCTTTCTTTGATATCTTATGTATAAATGTACTAGTTTGTATGTGGATTCTATGGTTGATGTATCCTTGATATTTATATTGTTATTATGCTGGTTATAAGTGTTGGAAATAATACTGAGAGGGGGGGTGAATCAGTATTATCAAATTATTTTCAATATATCTTCTAGATTTATACTTTAATTTATTCTTTAGATATTGATCATTAGTTTGTATGTCAGTACCATATAATAATGAGCAAGAACAGGAAAAACAGATAATCACACCAAAGAACACCAGATATAAGGTGGAAACCCAATGTGGGTGAAAACCACGTGCTGCAATATGTCTCTATCTTCTTTCAATTAGAAACTTCTTTTACAATGATTTTGTACTGGTGCAGTCCTTTACTAGTACGCAAGCTGCAACCTGCTGAGAGCTACAACCCTCTCTCGTTTTCCAGTCTCTCCTGGAAGGGAGATACAACCCTCTTAGCTCTTGTACTAGCTAATCTACTAGTACATAGGTGCTGACCTACTTCTTCTCTTCCAAGGACCACTTCTCATAAATTTTCAAACTAGATCCATAAACATCAAATAATCATCAAGTACATGTGAATCAACCAATGAATCAACCAATAACTTCTTAGAATGCAGTAACCAGAACAGTAATACTAGTAATCTAAACCCAAACCTCTTCAGCAATAGATAAAAGGCAGCCAACAAATATTCCAAGAAAAGTCTGCAACTTCACCAATAGAAACCTGTGAATATTCGTAGCTCTTCTGTGTCTAAACTGCGCAGATCCACACCTGGTCCTTCTTCTACTCTGCGCACCTCCGCACCTACTCCTTCTGTTGCACTGCGTACCTCTGCGCAGATCCGCACCTGCACTGTCTGCCTCACAGCGTACCTTCGCACCTGGTCCTTCTGTTCCTTTGCATACCTTTGCACTGTACCTTCTGTTGCGCTACGTACCTCCACACCAGTGCCTTCTGCTTCACTGCGGACCCCTGCACCTGTGCCTTTTGCTGCGCTGCGGACCCCCACACCTGCGCTGTGGATCGCCTGCGGACCTCTGAATAGAGCCAAATTAACAGTCTTCCAATGTGCCATAGATAGTCAGATCCACAGATCTGATCATGCGCCCGAGGGATCACGACCTATCAATAGATTCGCCTTAAATTTCACCTTGATTTAGATCTAGCTTTTCAAACTGATCACCCAAAATTTCAGATCTTAAGATATTCAAATTTCACAAGTGACTAGAAAAGTGATCTCCTTTCCTTTTTATAGGCAAGCCCTTATTGAAACCATGGGACAAAACCATCGAAAAACAATACAAGGGATCCAAACCGGGGTTCAATAATTTGGATCCTATACCACGGACCAAAACCATAGAATCATGAACGTCGGGCTAAATACCATGGGCCAAACATAAGAATTCCCACATGTGCATGCTTCTCTGCATTGGAGTGAGTGAACTGGGGTCTGCACCTTCTCTTCGGATAACCTGCAGACATGAACGCACTTTGTGAATGGCGTGCCTGCGGGCCCGCACCTTTCGAAGTGTGTACTTGCGAACCCCTTATTTTCTATCATTTTGAGAGCCTGAACAGAGATTTGCCACTTGAGTGAGTTGCCATCAAGTACAACACCTGTGCCATAGCGCCAAACCTGAATCATAATGCCAACAATCTCCCCCTTTGGACTTGATGGCAACCCCAAGATCCTCAAAGTCATTCTCCCCCTTTGACATCAAGGGCAAAGGGTTATGCTCCCCCTGAGAACATGTTGAAGTCTCTGCTCTGCTGATCACGCTCCCCCTGACTATAGACCAGATCTGCAAAAGAAAAATTCTTCAAGAAGAACCATAATCTACCATACACCATACATGACCTTGACAAAAGAGATAGAGACATATTAGCAGCAATATTCAAATAAGCATCCATGTTCTCCTTTTGTACTTTCTCCTCCAAGACCTTCTACCATAATGCCAACAATGCATTATTAGAAGAATATATGCTTGTTGGCATTATGTTTCTGGTATGGCTATATGTTACAGATGTTGTACTTGATGGCAACTCCCGTGGCAAGGCTCTCAATTTGTTGAAAATTAAGAAGGACGCAGGAAAGCAGTTCAGAAGGTGCGTACCCGCAGGTACACCATGCAGGGACTGCGTCCAGGTACGCAGGGCAGCCGTTCAGGAGGTGCGTCCCCCCAGTGCACACATTTCAAGGCAGAGAAAAGCACACATGGGGTTTCTTATGTTTTACTCTTGGTATTTAGCCGACGGTATTGGGTTATTATGGTGTCGGCTCGTGGTATTGTTCCATGATTTTAGGAGGAGCTTGCCTATATAAAGCAAAGGAGATCATTTGGCTTGAGTATGGTTTTGGTTGAATATCTTATGAGGGCTAGATCTGGTCTAGATCTAAACAAGGCGAATCTACTGATGGACCGAGATCTCTTTGGCGCATGTTCAGATCTGTAGATCTGACTGTCTGGGTTACTTCTGAAGTCTTGAAATCATCTATGCCCAGAGGTACGCAGGTGCAGTAAGGGTTCAGGTGCGCCGGGACGCATGCGTAGAAGGGTTCAGGTGCGTCGGTACGCAGGCGCAGAAGGGTTCAGGTGCACCGGGACGCAGAGCGACTAGGGTTCAGGTGCGTCCCTGGAGCAAAAGGACGCGGCGCGATAGCATTTCTAGGTGTGTCCCTGCAGCAAAGTACGCGGCGCGATAGTGTTTCTGGGTGCGTCCCTGCAGCAACAGGACGCAGTACAGTTCAAGGAACAGTGCGTGGGCACGCAGTGCAGCAGAAGGATACCTGCGGGTGTACGCAGGAAAGCAGAAGGTGAATGGCGTCGCGACGCAGGCCACAGAAGGGAAAAATGCGTCTCTGTCTTAAGATGTTCTGTTGATTGAATTTCTCTGTTGATAAGGTGTTCTGGGTTAGTTCTGTTATTGCTGATCTGATAACTGTAGTGGACTGTAACTGTTATATTCTTGATGATCATTTGATGGTTTATGAAAAGAAGTAGGGGGTTGTAGCTCCCTTCCAGGAGAGACTAGAAAACGAGAGAGAGTTGTAGCTCTCTGCAGGTTGCAGCCTGCGTACTGGTAAAGGACTGCACCAGTACAAAACCATTGTAAAAGGAGTTTCTAATTTGAAAGAAGATAGAGACATATTGCAGCAGGTGGTTTTCACCCACATTGGGTTTCCACCTTACATCTTGTGTTCTTTGGTGTGACTATCTGTTTTCTTTTGTTCATGCTCATTATTTTATGGTACTGACATGCAAAGATAATTCAAAGAACAAATAAAGAAGATTTATTAAAAGAATTATATAATACTGATTCACCCCCCCTCTCAGTATTATTTCCAACAATTGGTATCAGAGCAGGTCCTTCAGAGAAGCTTGATCGCTTGAAGGTAGATCGTTCATCATGAGCAACTAAGAGAGAGAAGCATCAATCAGGCCATCGGTTTTTGATAGGACAAACTTCAATTATTGGAAGGTAAGAGTTACTGCCTATCTTCAATCTCTTGGTACAGAAGTTTGGGACATCGTGGAGACAGGCTACGCTTTTCCTTCAGCTACTCCTACAGATGCAGCCGAGAAAAAGAAGTATGAAACAAATGCGAAAGCAGTCAGTACTCTATTAGGATGTATATCTCAATCAGAATTCATGAAGGTAATGCACTATAAATCTGCAAAAGAGATATGGGACAAAATTGTCACAAGCTATGAGGGAGATGAACAGGTAAAGCGTGCTAAACTTCAAACTCTCAGAATTCAGTATGAGACTCTCAAAATGTATAATGATGAAAGTGTGGCTAACTATTTTCTTCGGGTAGATGAGGTTGTTAATTGTATGAAAAATTTGGGTGAAGAAATAAAAGAGGCTATTGTGGTTGAAAAGGTTCTAAGATCATTGTCCCCCAAGTTTGAATCTAAAGTATCTGCAATAGAAGAAAAGGAAAATCTACGAATTCTTACTATGTCTCAGCTACATGGAATTCTAACTGCTTATGAAATGAGAAAGGGAGGTCCATAAGATAGAAGAGAAGCTGCTTTCAAGGCATCAGGCAAAGGAGATTATTATGAAGCAAGCCACGTCCCAGAAGAAGAGGAAGAAGAATCAAATTTTGTCAGAAATCTTCAAAGGGGTTCTGGAAGGTTCAGAGGTAAGTTACCTTTTAAATGTTTTGCTTGTGGAAGAGTAGGTCATTATGCTGCAAAATGTCCTTATAAGGATAAAGGAAAGGAACCTGCTAGATGGAACAAGAAACAGAACGCAAATAAGAAAAGCTACTACACTCATGAAGATAGTGATGGTCTATCAAACAGTGATGAAGATGAACAAAGTAATGAATATAAGTTGTTAATGGCATTTGAAGATGATGATTATATGGATGTTGTAGATGTGGATAACCTTTATGATGAAATTACTAGACTCAAGAGATGTATAGAAGAAAAGAACATGATCATTGATACTCTACAATTTCAAATTGATGAAAAGGAAAAACATCTTGAAAAATTAGAAGGTGAAATTGTTGGTCTTAGAAAAGAGATTGAGAAAACAAAAGCTATTAATCTTAAGTTTGTCAAAGGATCTGAAACTTTGGATGAGATTATCAATGTGCAGCGGTCTCCTCTAAACAAGACAGGTCTGGGCTATAATGGAGAAACTTCTCAAGCATCCACCTCAAAAAGTTATCTTGATGCAGCAAGAAGAAATGAGCAAAAGAACAATGAAGATCAATAGGTAAAGCAGGAACGAATTACAAACAGAAACTATCAAGGGCAATCCATCTTAAGGGTGAACAAAAGCTACAACCAGCCACAGGTAAAATCTTCTCAATTTGGTTCAAGAATAGATGAAAATAGAAACTACAATCAGTTGGCTGGTAGATTCAATAACCGCAGAAGTTTCTTCAATGGACAATGTTTTTCTTGCCATAACTTTGGTCACAAAGCAGCTCAATGTGTTGCATATAAAACGATCATGACTAGAGAAGCTCAAAAGCAAAGAAGTATGACAGGGATTACAAAGAGGACCTATAACAACTTTTTGGTTCTTGAAAATGAAGTTGAATGTTCTATTTGCAATAACTTTGGTCATGAAGACTCTGAATGCAGGAGCAGGTTTCAGCAGAAAAAGGAACAAGCCTCAAGCACCAAAACATGGAGAATAAAGGAACCTCAAACAGAAAGATGTGGGATAACATTTTATGCAGAGGGACAGGAAAATCTATGGTACATTGACAGTGGATGTTCGAAGCATATGACAGGTGATAAAGAAAAACTCGAGTCTTATTCTACTCTAGAAAAGGGAAAGAAAGTCTCTTTTGAAAATGATACTCCTGCAACTATAAAAGGAAAGGGCATTGCTCAGTTAAAAGAAAAGGTCAAGGCTGGAAATGTTTTGTATGTTGATGGATTGAAGCATAATATTCTAAGTGTCAGCCAGATGTGTGATCAAAGAACCGAGGTTATATTCAGATCAAATGGATGTCTTGTTCGTGATCTTGATACAGGTAAAATAGTGATCAAAGGTAAAAGAACTCCAAATAATTTGTACATATTTGAAGAAGGACAACAACAATGTTATCTGAGCAAGGATGATGAGCACTGGTTATGGCATCGGAGGTTGGGACATCTAAGCTTTTCACAAATAAGGAAAGCATGCAAATATCAGGCAGTTTGTGATCTTCCAGATATCAAAATTCATGACAACACCATATGCAAATCATGTCAGTTTGGAAAACAAACCAGAACTAACTTTCCAGAGAAAGAAGGATCAGCTAGCATGCCTCTTGAGCTAGTACATACAGATACATGCGGTCCTTTCAGGAAAAGAACACCTCGAGGAGAAGAATACTTGATATTATTCATTGACGATTTCTCCAGGTTTGTCTGGTTAGGACTTATGAAGCACAAAGATGAAGCATTCGAAAAATTCAAATCCTTCAAAGCCTTGGTTGAAAATCAATCAGGTCACAAAATTAAGTGCCTCAGATCTGATAGAGGTGGGGAATTTACTTCAAATGAATTTTTCGATTTCTGTGAAGAACATGGGATAAGAAGAGAATTCTCTACAGCAAGAACTCCTCAGCAAAATGGAGTTGTGGAAAGGATGAACAGAACAATCCAACAAATGGCTCGTGCTATGCTTGATGAGTCAGGAACTCCCGCAACCTTCTGGGGTGAAGCTGCACATGCTGCGGTTGTGATTCTCAACAAAACAAATGTCCGGGTGAACATCACTCAAACTCCTCATGAGCTCTGGAGTGCTAGGACTCCTTCGGTAAAGCACTTCAAAATCTTTGGGAGCAAATGCTATATCAAGAATACAAATGAGCAGCTTGGCAAACTTGAACCTAGAGCAGATGAAGGCATTCTTCTTGGTTACTCTCCACATAGCAAAGCATACAAATGCTACAATAAAAGACTTGGAAGAATTGTTGACAGCATTGATGTAGTGGTTGATGAAAAGGGATACAGTCCTAGGCAAGTACATCATGAAGAAATCCAAGAAGATGAAGGCTACCCCCAACGACAGAATGATGAAGAAGAAGAACCTCAAGAAGAAGAACCAGAGGAGAAAACAAGAATAGAAGAAAAGACTCCATCCATATATGTTCAGAAGAATCATCGAGAATCTCAGATTATGGGGCAGAAAGAAGCAGGTGTACAAACAAGAAGAACAGTTGCAGAAGCTTCAAGCTATTTGGCATTACTCTCCTCTACTGAACCACAAAATGTGAAAGAGGCATGCAAAGATGAATGTTGGGTGAAAGCAATGGATGAAGAACTTGAGCAGATCGAAAAGAACAACACTTGGGAGCTGGTTCCTAGACCAAAAGATAAGAATGTTATCGGAACAAAATGGGTCTTCAAAAATAAATTGAATGAAAATGGAGAAGTAATTAGAAACAAAGCCAGACTTGTTTGTAAAGGGTATGCGCAGCAAGAAGGAATAGACTTTGAAGAAACCTTTGCTCCTGTTGCAAGACTTGAGGCCATCCGAATGTTCCTTGCTCTCTCAAGTTTTCAAAACTTCAAAGTATTTCAAATGGACGTGAGATCAGCCTTTCTGAATGGAGACTTGGAAGAAGAAGTGTACATTGAACAGCCAGATGGGTTCATTCTTGGAAATGATCCAAATCTTGTATGCAGATTGAAAAAGGCTCTCTATGGTCTCAAACAAGCTCCAAGGGCTTGGTACTACCGTTTGGACAAATATCTTCATCAACAAGGCTTTTCAAAAGGATCAGCAGATAGCAATCTTTATATAAAAGTTGAAAATGACAAATTGCTAATACTTGTTGTATATGTAGATGACATTATTTTTGGGAGCAATGAAGAAGCTATGAGTCAAAACTTTGCCTCGGTCATGCAGAAAGAATTTGAAATGTCCCTGCTAGGAGAACTGACATATTTCCTTGGTTTGCAAATCCAACAAAAAGAAGGAGAAATCATTTTATCTCAAACCAAGTATCTCAAACAGATTTTGAAGAAATATGGTATGGAAGATGCAAAACCAGTATGTACACCCATGGTCACAGGATGTAGCCTCAGTGCAAATGATGAATCTGTAGCAGTACATCAACCAACCTACAGATCTATGATTGGAAGTTTACTTTATTTGACAGGTACCCGACCATACATCATGCATGCAGTTGGAATAGTTGGAAGATTTCAGGCAAATCCGAAGGAGACTCATTTTCAGGCAGTGAAGAGAATTTTCAAATATCTTCAAGGGACTCAAAATTATGGCTTATGGTATCCTAGAGATACAGATCTTACACTTCATGCTTATACGAATGCAGATTGGGCCGGAAGTGTGGATGACAGGAAAAGCACAAGTGGTGGTGCGTTCTTTATGGGTTCCAGACTGGTATCTTGGTTCAGCAAGAAACAGAGTTCAATTGCCTTGTCTACAGCTGAAGCAGAATATGTTGCTGCTGCATCTTGTTGCACCCAACTCCTTTGGATGATGCAGACTTTGCAGGATTTTCAAATCACTTGTACACCACCAATCCCCATCTTATGTGACAACACAAGTGCAATCAGCATCTCAAAGAATCCTGTTATGCATTCAAAAACCAAGCACATACCAATCAAGTACCATTTTCTCCGGGAACAAGTACTTGAACAGAAGGTCAAGTTGGAGTATGTTCCTTCTAAGGAACAAGTTGCTGATATTTTCACCAAACCATTGCCCAGGGACACTTTTGAATACCTCAGGCAAAAGCTGGGGGTTGTTGATGCATCATCTTATTGTTGAACCTTTTCTGATTGATGGCACAGGTTCAGGGGGAGCATATAATGCATTGTTGGCATTATGGAGGATGGTCAGAAGGAGATCTTGGAAATAGCTGCAATATGTCTCTATCTCTTTCATGGTGGATTATGGTTCTTTGTTGTAGATCTGGTTCATTTTCAGGAGGAGCATGATCTTAGGGGGAGCATACCCCTTTGCCCTTGATGTCAAAGGGGGAGAATGAAGCTGAAGTTTGTGAGGTTGCCATCAAGTCCAAAGGGGGAGATTGTTGGCATTATGTTTCTGTTATGGCTATATGTTACAGATGTTGTACTTGATGGCAACTCCCGTGGCAAGGCTCTCAATTTGTTGAAAATTAAGAAGGACGCAGGAAAGCAGTTCAGAAGGTGCGTACCCGCAGGTACACCATGCAGGGACTGCGTCCAGGTACGCAGGGCAGCCGTTCAGGAGGTGCGTCCCCCCAGTGCACACATTTCAAGGCAGAGAAAAGCACACATGGGGTTTCTTATGTTTTACTCTTGGTATTTAGCCGACGGTATTGGGTTATTATGGTGTCGGCTCGTGGTATTGTTCCATGATTTTAGGAGGAGCTTGCCTATATAAAGCAAAGGAGATCATTTGGCTTGAGTATGGTTTTGGTTGAATATCTTATGAGGGCTAGATCTGGTCTAGATCTAAACAAGGCGAATCTACTGATGGACCGAGATCTCTTTGGCGCATGTTCAGATCTGTAGATCTGACTGTCTGGGTTACTTCTGAAGTCTTGAAATCATCTATGCCCGGAGGTACGCAGGTGCAGTAAGGGTTCAGGTAAGCCGGGACGCAGGCACAGAAGGGTTCAGGTGTGTCGGTACGCAGGCGCAGAAGGGTTCAGGTGCGCCGGGATGCAGAGCGACTAGGGTTCAGGTGCGTCCCTGGAGCAAAAGGACGCGGCGCGATAGCATTTCTAGGTGCGTCCCTGCAGCAAAGTACGCGGCGCGATAGTGTTTCTGGGTGCGTCCCTGCAGCAACAGGACGCAGTACAGTTCAAGGAACAGTGCGTGGGCACGTAGTGCAGCAGAAGGATACCTGCGGGTGTACGCAGGAAAGCAGAAGGTGAATGGCGTCGCGACGCAGGCCACAGAAGGGAAAAATGCGTCTCTGTCTTAAGATGTTATGTTGATTGAATTTCTCTGTTGATAAGGTGTTCTGGGTTAGTTCTGTTATTGCTGATCTGATAACTGTAGTGGACTGTAACTGTTATATTCTTGATGATAATTTGATGCTTTATGAAAAGAAGTAGGTGGTTGTAGCTCCCTTCCAGGAGAGACTGGAAAACGAGAGAGAGTTGTAGCTCTCTGCAGGTTGCAGCCTGCGTACTGGTAAAGGACTGCACCAGTACAAAACCATTGTAAAAGGAGTTTCTAATTTGAAAGAAGATAGAGACATATTGCAGCAGGTGGTTTTCACCCACATTGGGTTTCCACCTTACATCTTGTGTTCTTTGGTGTGACTATCTGTTTTCTTTTGTTCATGCTCATTATTTTATGGTACTGACATGCAAAGATAATTCAAAGAACAAATAAAGAAGATTTATTAAAAGAACAATTGGTATCATAGCAGGTCCTTCAGAGAAGCTTGATCGCTTGAAGGTAGATCGTTCATCATGAGCAACTACGAGAGAGAAGCATCAATCAGGCCACCGGTTTTTGATAGGACAAACTTCAATTATTGGAAGGTAAGAGTTACTGCCTATCTTCAATCTCTTGGTACAGAAGTTTGGGACATCGTGGAGACAGGCTACGCTTTTCCTTCAGCTACTCCTACAGATGCAGCCGAAAAAAAGAAGTATGAAACAAATGCGAAAGCAGTCAGTACTCTATTAGGATGTATATCTCAATCAGAATTCATGAAGGTAATGCACTATAAATCTGCAAAAGAGATATGGGACAAAATTGTCACAAGCTATGAGGGAGATGAACAGGTAAAGCGTGCTAAACTTCAAACTCTCAGAATTCAGTATGAGACTCTCAAAATGTATAATGATGAAAGTGTGGCTAACTATTTTCTTCGGGTAGATGAGGTTGTTAATTGTATGAAAAATTTGGGTGAAGAAATAAAAGAGGCTATTGTGGTTGAAAAGGTTCTAAGATCATTGTCCCCCAAGTTTGAATCTAAAGTATCTGCAATAGAAGAAAAGGAAAATCTACGAATTCTTACTATGTCTCAGCTACATGGAATTCTAACTGCTTATGAAATGAGAAAGGGAGCTCCATCAGACAGAAGAGAAGCTGCTTTCAAGGCATCAGGCAAAGGAGATTATTATGAAGCAAGCCACGTCCCAGAAGAAGAGGAAGAAGAATCAAATTTTGTCAGAAATCTTCAAAGGGGTTCTGGAAGGTTCAGAGGTAAGTTACCTTTTAAATGCTTTGCTTGTGGAAGAGTAGGTCATTATGCTGCAAAATGTCCTTATAAGGATAAAGGAAAGGAACCTGCTAGATGGAACAAGAAACAGAATGCAAATAAGAAAAGCTACTACACTCATGAAGATAGTGATGGTCTATCAAACAGTGATGAAGATGAACAAGGTAATGAATATAAGTTGTTAATGGCATTTGAAGATGATGATTATATGGATGCTGTAGATGTGGATAACCTTTATGATGAAATTACTAGACTCAAGAGATGTATAGAAGAAAAGAACATGATCATTGATACTCTACAATTTCAAATTGATGAAAAGGAAAAACATCTTGAAAAATTAGAAGGTGAAATTGTTGGTCTTAGAAAAGAGATTGAGAAAACAAAAGCTATTAATCTCAAGTTTGTCAAAGGATCTGAAACTTTGGATGAGATTATCAATGTGCAGCGGTCTCCTCTAAACAAGACAGGTCTGGGCTATAATGGAGAAACTTCTCAAGCATCCACCTCAAAAAGTTATCTTGATGCAGCAAGAAGAAATGAGCAAAAGAACAATGAAGATCAACAGGTAAAGCAGGAACAAATTACAAACAGAAACTATCAAGGGCAATCCATCTTAAGGGTGAACAAAAGCTACAACCAGCCACAGGTAAAATCTTCTCAATTTGGTTCAAGAATAGATGAAAATAGAAATTACAATCAGTTGGCTGGTAGATTCAATAACCGCAGAAGTTTCTTCAATGGACAATGTTTTTCTTGCCATAACTTTGGTCACAAAGCAGCTCAATGTGTTGCATATAAAACGATCATGACTAGAGAAGCTCAAAAACAAAGAAGTATGACAGGGATTACAAAGAGGACCTATAACAACTTTTCGGTTCTTGAAAATGAAGTTGAATGTTCTATTTGCAATAACTTTGGTCATGAAGACTCTGAATGCAGGAGCAGGTTTCAGCAGAAAAAGGAACAAGCCTCAAGCACCAAAACATGGAGAATAAAGGAACCTCAAACAGAAAGATGTGGGATAGCATTTTATGCAGAGGGACAGGAAAATCTATGGTACATTGACAGTGGATGTTCGAAGCATATGACAGGTGATAAAGAAAAACTTGAGTCTTATTCTGCTCTAGAAAAGGGAAAG